>OX155684.1:4813226-5413226 GCA_944547425.1 Eupithecia centaureata | reverse complement strand
TTCCGTGTCCCGTTTGTTACAACGTTAATTAAATTTATGCTCTACAGGAAAGTATAGGAAGTTTTTATGAAAAAATAACAGGAGTTTTATAAAACCCATTCTCGTTTTCGCTTTATCGCCACCACTATGAATCACGATTTTGAGGGATCCATAAACCTTCAAGAATGAAAGAGCAAAGTGTAGAAAATGCAGTTAATCTTTTTATTTGTTCAAAAACATTAAACTTTAACAAATTTTGTCGAGAACAACAAGAAATCGGAGTAGAGCAGATAGTTTTACTGCCTCGGATCGTACTGAAGACGTCACACGGTTCAAATTTGCGGCTTCAAACTTGAACCGCTTCATACGCGATCCATCAAAACTTACCTCTATCCTACGCCACATGTTATTATCAATTTTACATCTTGTGACTTGCAAATTGAGGTCCCTTTCAGCTTCAGAAGTTCTTTGTCAAAGTCAGCTCTTCTCATACGGTTCGTTGTAGGGTAAGAGAAGAATAAAATTTAAGTCCCCAAGTAGCAGTTTTGTGAAATTAGAGAATGATTGCATCTATATCTCTATGACTGCATTGTTGTCGATTGTTTGTGATCATGTTAGGCAGTTGAGTCTGTAACGTAAGCCTCTACAAATAACTTGTTCCGTCGAATCCATCCCCCAATTGATTTACAGCCTGAAATTGATTTTCGCCCTAGCATGCATTTATACCTGTCAACTTACTGCCATAATAATAACAAAAGTTTTATTAAAGCCTGTTTTTCATAATCATATTAATTAAATTCTTGACTAGACCCATCTTTAAAAATAATTCAATAGTCAACTGAGACTTATGTTAATTGACATCTACGAACTTGACAAAAACGATTATTGTTCTGAAAGTCGTTAGAATCTCGTTAAGGTTGAATAGAAAACTGCTGTGAAAGAAACTGGCCACTAATGGTGCTAAAGAGAAACTTTTGACAAAGAACTCAATTTGCTCTTAAAAACTTATGACTTGTTTTTTGGACAGCCTCTTATCGTGAGATCAAATCGAAGACGTTCCAATACATCGGTCTAAAGTAATAGTTTTATAGTAGACTAGCTGGTGCCCGCGACTTCGTCTGCGCATGATTAGTATTTCGAGTACTCGCGATTTTACTTGAGTAATTCCCTTTTCCGTGGTATTTTCGGGATAAAATAAGCTTATGGGTTATTCCAGCTTATAATCTATCTCTGTGCCAAATTTCATCCAGATCCGTTCAGCAGTTTTTGCGTGAAAGAGTAACAAACATCCATCTATCTATCAATCTATCCATTCATACTTACAAAGTTTCGCGTCTATCAGTTCAATTAAGTTTGGTTCCCCTGGGCTATACGGGTTTTCAAAAATTTCTCACAGCATTTGAACGACGCGCGCGCGTCGTTCAAATGCTGTGAGAAATTTTGAAAACCCGTATAGCCCAGGGGAACCAAACTGAATTCCGGGATAAAATGTATCCCATGTCCAATCGTCCCGAGTTCCATTCGAATTCATTCACTTCCCTCGTGATGCGTGGTTAAAGAATTTTTCTTTCACCCTCTCTCCCAGGGGAACCTTACCGAATTCCGGGATAAAATGTATCCCATGTCCAATCGTCCCGAGTTCCATTCGAATTCATTCACTTCCTCGTGATGCGTGGTTAAAGAATTTTTCTTTCACCCTCTCTCCCAGGGGAACCTTACCGAATTCCGGGATAAAAAGTATCCCATGTCCTTCCTTGTAGTATGAACTCAAATCGTCCCAAGTTTCATTCCAAGTCATTCAGCAGTTTCGGCGTGATGCGCGGTAAAGGATTTTTACTTTCATACCCTCTCCCATGGGAACCTTACTGAATTCCGGGATAAAAAGTATCCTATGTCCTTCCTCGTAGTATGACCTATAATCATGCCGAGTTTCATTTAAATCCATCAAGTAGTTTCGGCGTGATGCGCGTTTACGATACAGACAGACAGACAGACAGACAGACAGACAGACAGACAGACAGACAGACATGAATGAAAAAAATTACAGTTTTGGCTTGAGTATCGATATTAGAGTGCCCTCCAAAAAAAATTTTCAAAATATCTTCAATGTACAGATTTGGACCTGTTACAGTTTTATTATAAGTATAGATATTAGTCCAAAAGTTGAAAGAAAGAAGTAATTTATTTAGTCATAAAAGTAAGACTAATGCATTAGACTGACTCTGCTTGCTTTTATGTGAACGTAAGACCCTTAACAAATATAAACCCGATGCAGAACATATTCGACAGACAGTGAAAAGTTAATAGGTACTTTTAGCATGGCAAACCCCACGTTTCGCTTCACCCAGAGTTCGTATTTAAATTTCTGGTTGGCAAAGAGCGAAACAAAGCTTTTTCCGATATTGGAAGAGCCGAATAGCCTCAATACATGCAAATCAAGTCGTGTGATATGTGGGAAAAACGACGCAATCAACGGGCCGCGTCTGACAGGAGTAATTAATAAACGAACCGCTCTGTTTGAAACTCAAATTTCACCAATTCTGTACAATACCGCAAAATAAATATCCTGTATGTTTAGGATTATACGGAAAATTTTGCTTGCAGTATGAATTTAAATGTCTGATCTTATCGTTATTGTTGAAGAAAGATCAATAAAGTTCTTTGATTGAAATACAAAGAAAATTTTGCTCGTCTGACTTTCATGACTATGTTTCATATAAACCGAATGTTTTTAATACAACTATTTTTGGAATAAACATAAACTAACATGAAAATTAATTATCCCTTCTCAGTTAACACTTTTACTGCCACCGACTCTTGCTCCGGTAAGCCAGCAGTGATTGCGTTAATTCTATAAGCCATGCAGTTTATATAATTACCTATAATATATATAATTACCATTTCAAAGTCCTAAAAGCAAACTATTCTTGTTAGCTTCATCAAAAATATGTTGTCAGAGTTTTTTCAAAAGTGAAACCGCGGTGACATAATCTCAGTCATTAATTAACCTTTACGAACTCGGCTGTACGCGAATGAATGTAACTATTGTTGGAGCAAGTACCTACAATGTAGGCCTTCGTAACCCGAGTTTGGTACATTTCGTCGGCAGCCGTGGAAAACCGTACCTATACCTATATGCAGCATGAAGGCACAAGCTTGATTCACTGAACTATGTTTGCATCGTTATTTCGTTTACATAATACAACGGGCAGGAGGCGCGCTGGTTTCAAATCATCGAATATTCCAGAACACCTATCCGCATACATTGGAATATTCGATGGTAGAACCAACCACATCCACAATAAGTATCCAATATAGGTATCTACATTGGACTTTGTGGATGTGGTTGGTTACAGCTTGCTTAATTAATCGAACATGAATACGCTTCATTATCCCAGTGAATAGAATGTTACCTTTGTTTGTGTTTGGGCTTTGTGTTGGATCTATTGTGTCCTTGTACGATAATACCTCGGTAAGTAAACTACCCACGTTCGTCGTAATATCGTAAATCAACCCGGTAGGCATTCTTTCGAATCCCGTCACCGTAAAGCCGGCCTATTCCAACAAAACACGGCGAAATGTAACCTTACTTATCCGGATGACACGTTTAAAATTCCAATAAATTCTCGACTGGAATACGTCTGTCTCAAGGAACGGAAGCTAAAGGACACGAGCGGCAACGACTTGAAGAAGGAATAGCGGGAGATTTATTCGACTTACCTCAAGAGGAAATTGCGTTCTCGTATTTTAAGTCATGACTTCATGAGGTCGTAACCCGAGATTACGTAATAAATACGCACTTATGGGAAGTAATAAAACCGTCTTGAGGCATCGGTATCTATAAACGTGGAAGTTATGAAAATTTTATGATGAAAACTCCCGATTTCAAATTGAGTCGATTATTAAACACTAGATGTGCCCCGTGGCTTCGCCAAGGAACCAGAGTTTTATTCATAAAAATTTAAGAAATTTATTGCTCACCCCCTAGGGATTATTGTATAAGAATAAAAAATACGTGTTTAATTATTCACTCTATAGTTTATTTATACTTAGTTATTTACTTATAGTTATTTATAGTTATTTACTTATAGTTATTTACTTATACTTAGTTATATACTTACTATACTTAGTTTTTTACTTATAGTTTTGAGCGAACCATGGAATAATTATTTTTCATACAAAATTTACCACCCCATTAAACCCCTTCAGAGAGAAATTTTTCAAAATTTAACTATCCTATACGTTATTCTGGGTCTTAATCTATTTAGATTCCAAATTTCATCTCAATAACTAAAGTAGGTACTTATGGAGATTACCTTTAACAAACATTCACATAGATTTTCCCATAGATAACAGAAAGATTTCTATGGACTTTCCCATTTACAATAGTAAGAAGTAAGATAAGTAGTAAGATAGTAAGATATCTATAAGGTTTGGTATAAAATCACTATTCTACCTAATCTGCCATGTACTTATTTTGTATCATTTGGAGAGGAAACTGATAAGGAAAGCCTGCTTGTTAAACTTAATTGTTTCACTAATCTTGTAGGTAGGGTATTCCTCACACGTAGATAAGATGCTAAACGGAATTGCCTTGCATACAAATTCGTATTCGAACCTCTCTTGTTAAGGTTGCTCGATTCACGTACCCGCGGGATTCATTTTTACAGTTTTTATTTGTGTTTTCTGCGCTCTAATAGGAACAAAAATGATTTGCTATAAAATGTAAACCATTTTCCATCGAATTATGTTGGACTTTGAGTCGACGGTACTTTTTAGAGCAATTTAAGAGGAAAGAAAGAAGTAGAAAAGTAAGATTACAAAAAATCAATATATAATAATGTGCTCCAAAAGTACGATGGAATTAAAATGATTCATACCTCAGGGCTTTCTACTATATGAGGTCCTAAGATTTATAAATCAACTAAGTAATATATAAATAAAAAAAGAAACTTTCGGTCAACGTGAATCAACCCACCTTAAGGAGCGCAGATACCAGCATTAGAAACAACCGTTTAGTATTCCCCGGGGTAGGTTCTATGCTTTCAGAGCAAATAGCAGAAGCGGGAACTCGAGAAAGTTGTAAAGTTTAATTGAGAATTGTTATCGCAAACAACATGCCGTTCAGCAATTTGCTAAATACTTATTATGATCATTCTTCCGAACAGATCCACTAAAATTCTTTTATTTTGAGCTCATTATTGGATCATGAGCTCAAAATAAAAGGAAAGCGTTAATAGGCATTTGGCTATTAATGCTTTACTTCCATTTTATCATTCGAAACAATTTCCATGCATTTTCACCCACTTTAGTATTTTTTTCTTTTCATCGTTTTCATTAATATACCCTGCAATTATATACTAAAAGTTCGAAACGCACTTTCTCAGAGCTTAACTTGATGAACCTCTCTTATCAAGTACAAAAGATCCAGCACCACTAGAAAGTTGCTGATTTTACACAATCCAGAATGATCCGGATAGAAGCGGTAAAACAAACAGCTTTCGTTCAGACTCGCCAAATCTGTAGTCGTCGTCAAAATCCGTACTAATCCCAATAAAAGAGCTCGGATCTATCCAACCTAACATTCCCAGCCTCGATACGTAGAGTACTATCGAACTCTACGTGACTCTACTTAAATTGTTCTTTTATTCAGTGGTAGGGGCTACAAATATTTATTTTGGCCAAATCCCAAGTAAACACGAGAAATAACACAACAAAATACACCCATAGATAAAAAAAAAAAAACCTAATTCTGTTTCTGCCAGATTTCATGTTTTATCCATGTATGGCTTGTAAGATTTTTTTTCTGTAAAACCGAGATTTCTTTCTTTACTTCAAAGGCGCCTTGGTGTTCTGACCTCAAATATTTAAATCTCGCAAATGTGACACAGAAACCAATTTATTTGCAAGCTTCATTTGAGCCTGTCTAGCGAACCACTTATCAGAATAACAAATAAATCCACCGATTTATTTAACGGACAAGTCCGACACGTAATTTAATTCGCAGGAGAACGTAGACCTTCGTAGACGTGGCTGACTTTCAAGAATTAGTAGAGGCGATTTACATTGCGAAGTTCTGCTGATTTAGGTATATTCGGCACCGAGTGGGCGGGGCATCGTGCTATACAAGCGAGTATTGCTATAAAATCTTGATCCACCAGTAATTTTTACAAAGTTTTCTTAGGATTGATTTCGGTAGATGATTTTTTTATGTGAATCAAATATCGCTTCCATAGATTTATAAATAATTTAATAGTATCTGTTTGTCTTATCGTTTTTATGTAGGTAATTTAATTTATACTTACTATGTTACTATTACATTAAAAGTGAAAGTCTGTGTGAATGTTTGTTATAATTATTGCAGTAACTACTAATTTATTTTACCTGGAATAACACATAATATGAAGTATTATTTTGAAAATTAACCTTTGAAGGGTGTATGCAACGCATAGTTAAAAACTCCTTTCTTGTTACTGATATTTTGTCTATGTATTTTGAATTTGAAAATATTAAAACGATTGCGAGCGTCGCATGTTCGAGGGGGGTGCGCGCAAAGGTGCGGGACGCGGGGTTGGATGCCGCGGTCGCCCGTTCAGAGATCTTCAGTAGCTTTTTCAGACCCATCGCGCGCACGCTCACTGATCCGCTTCACTCGTCGTTTCTCACAGCAAAAGTCTTTGTTTTCCCTTCCCTATCGCCTACAAAGGGGTTAAATAGGGTGGTAAATTTTGTATGGGAAATTATTATTCCTTGGTTCGAAACAATCAAAACTCAGTTCAAATAAATTTTGAAGTGAATAATTAAATACGTATTTTTATGTTTTACAATATAACCCCTAGGGCTTTTGCAATAAATTTTTAGGAAAAGAAAAATAACTTTTCCTTTTTCTCTCATTCACTCAAAACATGATACCATTACCTGAAAACCATTACGTATGTAAATAATAGATAAGCGCATCCGCTCTCCGCGTCGGCTCTAAATTCCAAAACGTGGCCTACCCACTAAAGAATCAAATCAATTCTCAGCCTTGGACATCGATATAGTTCTCAATCTGACAAATAAATTTACAAGCGGGCGAAGCCGTGGGGCGCAACTAGTAATATTATAATGTGAAAGATTTGTATGTATGTAACGAATAAACTCACAAAGTGACCAATTTTGAAGACTCTTTCACCATTTGAATGCTACTTATCCTTCAGCAACCAACATAGACTATATTTATTAGTAAAAAAAAGGATCCCTACTAAAACTTAAATTATCTAAAACAAGGTGTAAAAAAGTTAGTCACAAAATTAACACATTATATTTTTTTATTAACACATTATATTTATAACTATGCGTCACGAAGGGTTCCGTAATAATTAATAAGACTGTTACAATAAAAAAAACGTATGCGACTAATTTTTTTTTTTAAACCGCATTGAAATACATCTTGAGTTGATTAATTGATTCCAAACAATAAAATTGTTTTAATTTAAATATCGTTATTAATCAAATAAGTGAAATGATACCAAAGATCAATTTTAGGGACATAAATAAGGCGTACTGGAATAAAAAATTTCTGAAATTCCTAATTTATATCCTCAGTTTATACGAACATAAAAAAAATCGCCTTTAAAGAAAAATAAACTTTTAAAAATTAAAAACACACCTCAAATTCGTAGCAACATACCCTGGGTTTAGTCGCAAACGATCACGTGATCGAAATTTGTCTAGGTGTTTAGAAACTAGTTTTTAGCTGCAAGCAGCTCGCTCGCGTCGGTTGTGTAGGCTGTTTTTTTTTATTTAGAACTTTTCGTAATCTACACTCCTGAATTGGTGCGTTACCCACACCCCCCTACACGTTTCCGTAAAAAAAACATTTTTTTTAAAAAAGGGGGTCTGGGGGTGCATATGGGTCAAATTTTTTTTGGTTTCCGCAACTATTCGTCTTCCTCTACGTGACTGCGAAAAGATTTTTTTTTCATCGCGAGCCGTTCGGGAGATATGAAAGGGGGTTCTAAAAAGGGGTCATGGGGGGGGTCGATTTTTTTTCTTCCTATTAAAGATTATACCCTCTATACGATCCCGCCATCCGAAATTATCTATCGGTACGCTAACCGGTAGCAATTCAAAAGTGGGGGTCTTGGGGGGTCTTGGGGGTAAAAAAAATGTAACCCCCCAAAACGATTTTGAACCCTCCACACGACCCCCAAAAAAATCTGACCCACCCCCCCACACGGCCGAAGAACCCCCGGGGGGTCCTAGAGGGTGTTGTCCTGGGGGTCGTGGGGGGAATGCAGCACGGCTCGCTTCGCTCGCCGTGCTGGTTCCCAGTGTCGCATCTCGGCTCGCTTCGCTCGCCTCGATGCTCCACCCTAAAAAAACCCTTAAAATTTGCCAAAAAACGGTTTTTTTAAAAAAAAGAGGGTCTGGGGGTGCAAATGGGTCAAACTTTTTTTGGTTTCCGCAACTATTCGACCTCCTCTACGCGACTGCGAAAAGACTTTTTTTCCATCGCGAGCCGTTCGGGAGATACGAAGGGGGGTTCTAAAAAAGGGTCATGAGAGGGGGTCGATTTTTTTTTCCTTCCTATTAAGGACTTAACCCTCTATACGATCCCGCCATCCAAAATCCTCTATCGGTACGCTATCCGGTAGCAAGTCAAAAGCGGGGGGTGTTGGGGGGTCTTGGGGGTCAAAAAAATTTCACCCCCCAAAACGAATTCTAACCCTCCATACGACCCCACAAAAAAATCTGACCACCCCCCACACGGCCGAAGAACCCGCGGGGGGTCCTAGAGGGGGTTGTCCTGGGGGTCGTGGGGGGAATGCAGCGCGGCTCGCTTCGCTCGCCGTGCTGGTTCCCAGTGTCGCATCTCGGCTCGCTTCGCTCGCCTCGATGCTCCACCCTAAAGAAAACCCTTAAAATTGACCAAAAAACGGTTTTTTTTAAAAAAAGAGGGTCTGGGGGTGCAAAGGGGTCAAACTTTTTTTGGCTTCCGCAAATATTCGACCTCCTCTACGCGACTGCGAAAAGACTTTTTTTCCATCGCGAGCCGTTCGGGAGATACGAAGGGGGGTTCTAAAAAGGGGTCATGAGAGGGGGTCGATTTTTTTTTCCTTCCTATTAAGGACTTAACCCTCTATATGATCCCGCCATCCAAAATCCTCTATCGGTACGCTATCCGGTAGCAAGTCAAAAGTGGGGGGTGTTGGGGGGTCTTGGGGGTCAAAAAAATTTTACCCCCCAAAACGAATTCTAACCATCCAGACGACCCCACAAAAAAATCTGACACACCCCCCCTACACGGCCGAAGAACCCCCGGGGGGTCCTAGAGGGGGTTCGAAATTTAAAAAAGTCGAAATTTTCCCAAACTCCCCCCCACCCCCCCTACACATTTACGAAAAAAAAACCATACCTCCCCCTCCACCAACAGGGAGAACAATCATGACATGATTGTTCTCCCTGTTGTGACATTGTCAGTCAGTGAGTGAGTAAGTGAGTGGTAAACTAATTTTATATAAAGGGTAAAATAAAATAATACAATACCTTGCTTTCTTCAACGATAGAATATTTAGTTTTTTTTTTGTATAGCAACGCATTTCTATTTATTTTTCCCCATTTCGGCTTGTGATAAACCTCATGTATAATCAAAATAACTCTCTGGTATAATATGTAATAATAATGTACGAATTTAAAAATTATTGAAATATACTATGCGAATGTAAATATTTACAACGATCAAAACGTTCTGACTCGCTCATAAACGCAGCATTTTTTGGGCGTTTCGTCCGACGGAGAGTGCGAGCAAAAGTGACATAGGTCCACCTTCGACAAGCGCTCGCGCGGTACTGAGGGCAGATTGCCGGCACAATGAAATATATACCTTTTTTAATAAATTCATTAAAAAAAATTAGTTGGGATTTAAAACGTAAAATTAATATTGTAGTTTAAGAAAACAATGAAGATTATTTTGGTATAATTTTTATGTCAAAATGATGTAAAACTTTGGAGATATTAGGGTTTGTTTCGAAGCCTTTTCGATCGAAAGTTAACCTCGGTTTAGATTTTTTTCCCTTCATATAAAGGCATATAACGAAAATGTATTTAATTATTATCGAAGAATGGGATATTTGTTACCTTAAAAAAAATAGTTTTATGGTCTATATTCAATGGAATCTTCAAATTAGAGCTCCCAAAACAGGTCTCCGAGCGTTTTTGCCTAAACTTGCATCGGGAGAATGATTATAACTAAATAAAAAAATAAGTTATCAAAAATCTGTTTAATTATTATTGAAGTTAAAGAAACAATCTACTATTAACAAGAAACTGTTATTTCAAGCAACGAACGAAAGTCATAGAATTTGGACGATGAAAAAGTGCATTTCCGCGTTTTTACGTAATAGGGGCCTTACTATGTAGCAAAGATTGAAAAAATATAGTGGTAGTTAATATTTTTTCACGATCAGCCCTATATATATGTATTTATATGTTTGGTACACCACACATATAAATACATATGTTCACCTACATACATGTATACAGTTTGATAATGAAAAAATTTGTAGAAAGCTCAACAGACTTTAATTTTTAAGATATACTCCGTGAAAATAGCCACCGTCAAATGTCCGGTCCGGTACTAAGGACTCATGTGATAGTCGGCTGGTGAATTTTTGATACTCAAACTGTGTACATTATGTATGTACATGTGTATTTATGTATCTGGTAGGTACTTATTTGACTAGGTATCTATATTTTTCCCTATTGTATTATGTCGCTGAGGTACTTAAAGATAATTTACGGTGAATAGAGATATAGAATTTCCTTATATTTACGCCAGTCTTTTGAAGCTCGAGACAAGTGCCTGGAAGAGATAAGAGAGGATCCATTTACGCATCGCTGATCTCGGAACAAACAATTCTATTTCCTAACGTTTACTTTACTTGGTTATTTTATGAACTCGATATTGTAAATTACAAATTGTTCTGTGCTTCAGTTTTGATGACCGCAACTTGTTTTTATGCATCGAAATTATTTAATTTTCGTTATGGTTGACTTCTTACCACGATTGTGGTATTTAGGTAGTTAGTTCAACGTATTAGAAAAACGTCGGGTGTTTACGTTTTCATGTTTATGGTGAGTCAACTGTGTCAAAAAGCGCTAAAAATGGAATAGGGCGAGTTTAAAATGGACGCGCGTGAATTTTACGTGATAGGTTGAACGAGTCGTTTGGTAAGTACTTCTAATGTTTATCGACACTTCTATTCAAAACGCAAGCAAAGACAAATATTATCATCATCATCACCATCAGCCTTTTTCCACTCGCTTCTGGGCATAGTCACCCTTTATATGCCTTTGGCTTGGGCCTACGCCTGTCATTTAAATACATGGATTTGTAACAAAGGACATTCAGGAGAGAAACAAATTCAAGAGCCGACCGTAGTATTTTTTTCTTTACTTTTATTGGCCAGCTTCCAATGGGCACTGACTATCCATACAGATCCTGAATAATCTTGCTATCAAAAGATTAGATCAAATAGAATGGGCCTGAGCAATTTCCTAGTCACAAATCGGGATTTAGTAAGAATATAAGAACCCTATATGTACCTTAACTTGAACCCGTTACCAACCCTCTATGCGAGGGTTATACCTCCTTAAGAAGGTAACGGTAGGGTCCTAAAACTACAACTAAACTATCTTTGAATCAATCGTCTTAAGAGATTAGGTAGAAATTTGAAATAGGTACTCGTCTAAAGCGTTTTGACCTTGTACACAAGCCTTAGAATTTTTAAAATGAGGTTGATTAGCATACCTATTTATGTACCTACATGTGATAATTTGAAAAAAGAACCAACAAACCTACTTCGAATTCGTTTGGCTATGATATATGTAATAATAGGCTTTTCATTGTTTTTTTGTTGTTATTTAAGTTTTTAGGGACAAATAGTAATCCCTTTATTTATAGAATTATAATGCGAGCACCCCGGAATTCTCTCTACAAAACCAAAACAATTCAAAATCGGCGCACAATATCTTAAAAAAGACATCAACACTGTAACACAAGCCAAACAGACAACCGCAGTAGTTAAAAATAATAACAATACGATAATGACAGGATGTTTGTTGTAAAAGAGAAAATATTCAAATTTAATGCGCATTGTTTGTTTTTATCCCTCCTAATGATTTTCAACATCACGATTTCCGAGAATACGCGTAAATATCATATAGAAATAAAGCCAAAGCCCAGAATTGAATTCGAAATATACATTTTCAGTAAAATCTGGGCTTTCAGGACTGCCAATACGTTACCATAGTAAAAATTCTCTATTCCGCATTGCTTTCCCATTGAAACCTTTTACTTTTTTACCTATACCTACTGTAAAAAAAAATTACCTCAATTCTCCAATATGTAGACCGTTATTTTCAATAAAAAATATTTTATGGTCTACTACAACTGGGTACTTGTAAATTCACTGTAACTACTCGTGCCTTGCGAACTCGTGCCTTCTCACCACTATTTGAAAATTTTCACCTTAGAAAACGTATCCCAGATTTTCGATTTGGCGATGGGCCAGACAATATTTTCATGGAACGTGCTTTTATTAAATAAATTTCTACTTATAAAGTTTATGAAACATGTATAATATCAATAACAAATTACCGAGTTATTTATTATAAATTTTTATTCTTTCACTCAGCTTTCTTGACCTTTTTGATCTTGACTCGCTAATGAATATAGATCCGAGGGCCTAGACAACGTAATATTCAATTAACGATAGTAGAAAAGTTCAAAAATGTATGGACTTATGCCTTAGATATGTCACGTGATCTGTTGTTAACGAATAGATCAATGGTAAATAATGTACATACAATTCGATGCCAAGCGATTTAATAACATCGAACGATTTTACTTCCATACAAATAAGTGGCACTTTTGACAAGCGATTTCGCAAAGTCGCTTGTCTACCAATTATTGTTCATTTTCGTTTCATAAAACAGATGCTACGCAGTTTGTCTTCCCAATCTGACTGAATAGGATAGGAGGGGGGGATCAATACCATAATCCTTAATATTATAAAAGACATAAGATTGTATGTATGCAAGATGCTTGTTACTATTTCACGCGAAAACTACTGAAAAGATCGAGCTGAAATATTGAATAGTCGTAGTTCTAGTTCTAGCCCTGGAATAATCCCATAAATCAATTCCCATGCGATAGAAATAGCCTTCAAACGTTTCCATGAAAACAGCGCGTGCGAAGCCGCGGTCAGATATTATTTAGATATAAAGACGAGAAGAAAACGTTTCAATAAAATCGTACGTATAAAATATTATAAATGACAGAAAAGACGCTAATTGAATGGAGCCTCGCGTTGAGGGTCCATCCCGAAGATTCCACCGGGAATTCCCGAGAGGAGCTGAATGTAACCGAATTCCACAGCGATCACGACCAAGCATTGTTGAAGCGAGATTGTGCAAGGGCGGTGAACCGAAATTATGTTGCAAACAACGTTTCGCGTAGGTGCATTGAATAGTCACAAAATATTTTGGTCACAAACATTTTCTTTTAAAAGATTTGCATTCTCTGACATTTCATTGATCCCATTTATCTCTGTTCCAACGTGCGACCTCTGTGAAAGCACGACGACAAAATATTAATATTTTTACGTTGTCTCGTGAACTAATGCGTATAATGCGATATAATTTAATTAAATAGGTGACGAGAGTGTTCAGGTCACTTCTAAATCCGTCCTTTGGTGTCACCCTCGCAGAGATTGAGGGGACAAGGGTTAATGGAGATAAGTTACATGCTATTGATTTTATCGCTTGAATGCCGCGACATAAGCACTCGCATCATTCCACCCTTTGAAATTAAGTAACAAATAATTTATAAATAAATGATTTTTTTCAAGAGAAATATCGATATTTGCCAATTAAGGTGGTTATTAAGGTGGTATCTGCTTCCGCTATCCTGTCTAACGATGCTGTATTGCTTTCTGTCTAGAAATAAACAGTTATTTTTGTATAGGTACCTACTGACGTCCAATAACGAACAAATATATTGTCAACGTTAATTCAGACACAAATTTATTTTATATATAATATGACAAGGTTTTTGATAAGTTCATCAGCGTACAAACAACCAAGTGTTTATTTTGGAAATCCAGCAAAAGAAACATAAAAAATACATACCTATGTAACAAAAACAATATGTTTTATCATTTATCGGTAATGCAAAGAGGAATAGTTCTCATAAATGATTTTCAGAAAATTCGATATAATAAGATACATAGAAGTCTAATGTATAGTCATTTTATCCCATCAGAATCTTTCTAGAGCTTAGAAGTGTTTTCGCGTACTGGACCGCAAAAAGTGAACAAAAGAAAATGGCTTTTTGCCCTACAATTTTTAATCAGACGCCGAACAAGGCTCGCTCAAGTGGAGGCCGGCTGACTGTCACGAACCATCGCCTGATAAAATTTGCACGAAGTCAAGACTCAAGAGGTTAAACAGATTTCCGGCGAACTCAACTAGATTCACAGTTTGTTTCATCTACTTTTATTTCTCTGCTGAAATTTTACCTTACCGCAGTGCCGTTTAAATTTTATATGCATCATGCTTTATTATAATCGTTAATAATTCTTAACGCAATTTTGAGATTACTTGGAAACTGCCAAGTTCTGCAGCAATTTGTAAGTGATATCGAATATTTGCTCGTCATCAGAGGCGGTTACTCGCGTGACCTGAATATGGAATTGTATTAGGAATTTTCTACTCTGTCGAGTACACTCCTAGCTCCGCTTCATCTTGTAGCGAGATGATACTCTGCGATTTCAAGACTCAACTGAACAATTGTATTCAATTATGAATCTTAGTACCTTCGAAGACTGACCTTAATCTGTAGACCATCGCGTTTTTCATTATAATATTCATAAGAACTGCACTTTTGCAGGAAAGAAGCTGAGCTTATATAGTTCTTTATATGTCGGTCGTTATTAAGCAGCAGGGTGATATTGCAGTGCCGCATGGCTGCAAATGGCTTTTATAGGTAGTCTCACAAGCCTATAGAGCTCTTATAACACCCTCGTTCTCACCACGTCCGTCAGCGGAAAAGTTTCCCGGAAAATACAAACGTTTCCTATTGAAACTGTAAATGTAGTGTCCTCGAGAACTATAATGAGAACACTGCATACTTAAATTAATGTCACTGTCTATGGATGTAATCAACACAGCGTCAATTCTTTAAAAACTATCTATGATCTACGATGCCTAGATAACATGACATTGTAACGTTCAAACTATGTATGTGAAACAGATGGTAGAAACAAATGGAAGCGATAAATATTAAATCGATGCGATCAGCTTAGATTTACGACCGCTACAAGCTTTCATAATTCATAACGGAGTTATTCCTTTGTTCCATTAGTAACAAACAAAGTCTGATCTATAAGCATAGTCTAGACTCGTTGAACAGGCGTGTTTTTTTCTCAGGTACAAAGTTGGATGACGCCTGTAGTGTCTCTTCATACCTTTAATTTCAGGCAGGGTGACGCGAAAAGCGAAATTACGGCTTAATCCAGTTATTAGGTGCCTCCTTCCTCGTTGTTGGTATATTTCGCTGTTCCATGTTATTTACGTAATAAGTACATATTAATGTCTTCTGTGGTCATTGTATTTTGCAGTGGAGACTCGGACCCCTTTGTACTTGGTGGAACAAAAGAATATTGCTTTGAGAGCACACTCCGTCCTACAATTTCGTGGCTATTCATAATACTGCCACTTTGTGCGAACAATATGTAGGGTAGGTAAACTTTATGCATAGCAGTGTGTAGGTATCCTACTAATATTATAAACGCGAAAGTTTGTAAGTATGGATGGATGGATGTTTGTTACTCTTTTACGCAAAAACTACTGAACGGACTGAATGGATGAAAATTGGCACAGAGATAGATTATAATCTGGAATAACAAACGGAATTACGCGGATGAAATGAAACCGCACGGCGCTCCTGTATTTGCAAGATATGTTGGTTTTTTTAGTACTTACATTTTCATTTGCTTCTTTATGAAATCTTCATAGATAAACCACTGAATACCTCAAAGGGCTGTTACTAATAAGCTTTTGGACATAACAATCTATGAGTGTATCTAACTGTCAGTATTCAGAACACGTCCGCACGCACTTTGTCTTGTAGGTCCGACATAAGCTTTTATAGTGGACATAAAACTATCCAATTTCATCGCACCTATACTCAGTAATAGTAAGCCTTTAGGAAGTCTAACATAGTCTCTTGAATTTGTAGGATGAGGAAGAATTAATTATGGAAAAAGCAGAAACGAGTTCGGAATGCTGAGCCTTCAGGAATTAAGTAGGTTCGTATTATGCGGAGTTCATTACTGTGCTGCTAATTTGAAACTTTTTATTCATGAACGTTAATATAGTTCATAGTTATATTAAGATATTTTTATTGTTAGTGAAATGGAACATTACTTTATTCATATATACAATATACTTTATTAATTTACAACGAAAATTACGATCAAGGAATAGAAAAAAAATTAACTTGTATTATAATTGAACAATTGTAAACCGTCTAAAGATAGCTCAATTGATCCATGAGAATACCAGTCGGAAGCGTGCCCAAGACACTGGTTGCATTAGCACACTGTATCAACTATATGGCAATGCTGATACGATAAATGAAATGAATAAAGTCGTTCCTAACTAAGTGTGCCTTGAGTTCCTACGGTAAACATAAGTATTAGGGGTTTTCATATGCCCACTATCAACCTAATTTAAAAAGAAAAAGTAGTTTGTACCTATTGACATTACCTATCATAGTTTAACAGACATATGAGTCTATAGCTAAAGCAGTTATCCAGTTTATAATCAGTTAAATAAGTCGAACCAATAGAAACTAATTAACCTTATTTTTAGAATAGAAAAATGATATATTTCGCTTCCTGGACTCAATTAAAATGATTTTCGTATAAGTATAAATTTAATTCCTTACTAACAAACTCATCGAATAACAAAGAAGCTTTCGGTAGAAAATAATCCCCAAGAAAGCGAAGTTTTAATGTATCAAACTTCGTTATACTGAAGTTTACATACTGATGTAACGTTATAAGAAGTTATTTTGAACACAGTCGGCTTTAAGTATGAGAAATGGCTTTTTGTCGTATCTACTTTTTAGTAGGTAGAGCTTTTACACGTAACCATTGCCTTTGTTTCAACGTATTTTGTTATTAGACCAGGGTAGATAGGTTTTTGAAACAAATAAAATCATAGTAGGAAAAAAAACTAAAAACTTGGTTTTTTCGATTTTTCTCATATAATTTGAGGTTATGTGAAAAAAGTGTGCAAACAAAAATTGTAGATCTTTTTATTATCTACAACTTTGCAATTTGACTTTTTTCCATAGGACTTGTAGTTCTGCCGGAAATCGAGTTTAACCGTTTTTTACCCTAAAACACTCACCCCCTACCCCTTCCCGACCTCAGATCGCCCGTAAATTATTTTTCCTTATATTTTTACCACATTCTCCTCATTTTCCAATGGGTTTCATCCTACTATGATTTTATTTCTTTTTTCATCATTTTGAAAGGCTTCTACCCTGGTCTATATATCATCAACCTATATTAGTCGACTGCTGGACATAGGCCTACCTAATGAGCCCCAAAGCTCTCTTTCTTCAGCTTGCCGCATCCAGCTTCTGCCTGCAGTCTTTCGCAGATCGTCATCCCACCTGACCGGACGGCGTCCTACACTACGTTTGTCGAATCGCGGTCTCCACTCAAGAAGACGTTTACGTTACTTACTAAGCTATAGAAACATATCTACTACAGCAATTACTAATTTACTAAAGCAATTGTGTGCGATTCTATTGAAGTATTATATCTCAAGCAAATGAGCTCTCTATTCGTAGGTAGTACGTAAAACAAAGGAATACCCTACTCCATAAATGATCGATGATGTTAATGCTTCCTCTATTATGCTAGGTTAAAAAACGCAACTAGGGAATAGCGGTATTGGACGTTTTGCCAATACCGGTAATTTTTCGGTATTAATATTTTTAAAACCGGGATCCCGGTATTTCGGTAATTTTTCGGTATTTTACTATAAATATTAAAATAGTTGAAAAACATATTTTCTTCAGTGTTATTTATGGTTTTAGACTGAATAAGTATATCTAAATTGTAATAAAATAGGGTTCTTAAAAAAAAGCAATACTTTTAAATCAACTTGAACTTTAATTGGGAATTTTTGGTACTTAGATACAGTAATTCTTTAACTTCAACATACATAAAAATCAAATATTTATCACAACAAAAAACAAATTCAACAAACTTACCTTTATTAAACATTTATAAATCGAAGGTTTTCACACACCAATGAAACAAAATAATCACCATAAAATCAAACAGATAATAAAAAATTTAGAACTCTAAACATTCCTAATAACACATTAATAAAGGTTCGAAATAATCAACATTTAGATCTCCAAAAATCTTTTCTGACATAATTATAATTACCTATCGAATTAACCACTATACCGAAGAACTGCCAGACAACAGTCAAGACGAAATCGTGTTAGCTTTGAGGCAGCTTAAAAATGGAAAAGCCCCCGGTAAGACGTTATCACTTCAGAGCTTCTGAAGGCAGGAGGAGCCTCTGTTATACAGGACCTACAGAACCACTTCAATACCGGCCTCCACAGTGGGAAAACTCCTAAGGCGTGGAGCGGGAGTTTGGTGGTGCTCTTTTTTATATTTCTCGTACTTCATGGTTGGATGGAACTGAAAATAGGACAGGTATTTTAGAAAGTCTATCTCTAATAATGTCTATTCTATTTTATATTGAAGACTTTTAAATAGAAAAGTAATCGACAAGACCACAAGATAAGCAATAACTTTCAAGGAACGAAAGTATCATCAAAGCGTTTCACCTAGAGAAAAATTCGGTGGTAACATACAAAAAAACGAAAATAAATACAGTAGAATTGAGATCCACCTACATTTCGATCGGTCAGCGGTTGAAAAACTTTTCGGTTTTAAATTCATTCATATGAAATGAAATGAAATGAAATGAAATGAAAATGAAATGAAAATATTTATTGAAAAAGAAATACACACTAAATGATTAACTTCATGTTAAGGTGTTCAGTTTCTCGTCATATTAAAAATTACCTATAAAATAGGTAGGTACATAAATTAGTTTAAATTAGGCATGTAGAGAATCAGGCAAGGTTCGTTTTTGAGGAATTTCAAATTGTTTGTAATTATTGTCTAGAAATTCACTGACAGTGTATATAGTTTTGTCTAACAAAATAACTTTCACATAATTTAAAAATGTTCGTTCACAGGTTATGATTCTAACACACAATGGGAGTTTGTTAAAGAGTTTAGGGCCGATTACTTGCGGTTGCTTTTTAGACGTGTATCTGAGTCTATGAGTAGTTGTTTCTAAAACCATTTGATGCCTATTACTGTATTTGCTTTGACTTCCTCTTAACTTAAATTGAGAAATATTTTTTATAACGAACTTTAATATTTCATAGATGTATAGTGATGTAGAGGTTAATATTTTTAAGGTTTTAAAATGTTCTCTACAGGAGTCTTTAAATTTAGCGCCAACGAGCACTCTAATTGCACGCTTTTGCATCTTTAACACTCTTTCACAGTCGGTAGAGTTTCCCCATAATATAATGCCATAGCTAATTATAGAGTGTATATATGAATAATAAATGTCTTTAAGATTTAATTGGGATGTCATAGGACGCAATTGTTTTAGAGCATATATGCCTTTAGCCATTTTTGTACAGGTAGAGTCAATATGATTTTTCCAAGGGCCTGATCTAGTTCGAAACCTAATAGTTTTGTAAATTTAGCACTACTTAAAGATCTACCGCTTTTCAGCGGGATATTTAGTGATGGTCGTCTGGCAGACACTGCATTAAAGATCATAATACTAGTTTTATCTTCATTTAACATAAGTCCATTTATTGAGAACCAGTTACCTATCGTACTAATTGTGTCACTAATGGTTTTCAATAGTCCATCCATTGTATCTGCCGAAACAACTATGGTGGTATCATCAGCGTACTGTATTATCTCCCCAGTAATATTTATATGTGCAATGTCATTTAAAAAGATTAAAAAGAGAGTATTTCCAAGCGCGGACCCCTGCGGAACTCCTATATTTATACATTGCGCTTTTGATCTCGCATGTTTATCATTAATTTTAATTTCTACCGTCTGCTCCCTGTGCTCTAGAAAAGATTTTATAAGCTTGTGACTCTTGCCCTGAATCCCATAGACCTTGAGCTTCTCTAATAGTAATAAATGATTAACAGAATCAAAAGCTTTCGAAAGGTCTAAAAAGATGCCTGCTACTTGCTTTTTGTTCTCAAGACATTTGTTTATTGTATCTATGACTTTCATGGTTGCTGACGTAGTTGATTTGCCGGGTCTATACGCATGTTGACAGTCTGATAAGAGTTGGTTGTGTTGTAAATGCCTCATTATTGATTCTGACATGATCGACTCTATCAGTTTGGATAACGTGGGTACAATTGTAATGGGCCGATAGTTCTTTACGTGAGAAGTTTCACCCTTGCCTTTATACAGTGGAGTAACACGTGAATTTTTCAAAACTTTTGGATAGAAATTAGAGTGTAAAACACTATTAATAAGGAAAACAAGGTGGTGTGAAAGAAACGTTGTCATATCGAATAGTAAGGATCCCGAGATATCGAATAGATCCTTAGTATATGAGCCTTTTATTTTATTATTAGCAAGTTTGTGTAACTCTTCATTAGATATAAAGCTAAATTCAAAACTGGTCTCCTTCAAAGTAACATTATGTAAGAAACTTAGGGCTTCGTCAACAGTGGGTGGGCATAAAAGATGAAGATTATTACCAATTGATACAAAGTGGTCGTTTATGTAGTCAGGTAGGTTATTTTCGCGGATAGGGACATTTGACATTGAGTCAACTAAGCTCCAGTTCCACTCAGTCAATGCTTTATTCGTCTCTTCTTTGATGACAGCCCATACTTCTCTTTTAGGATTTTTTGAGTATTTAATCCTTTGCTCTACATATTCTTTCTTTTTAAGTAGTGTAATACTGTCTCTATAGTCTATCTTTTTATTTAATACACAATTTATAATAGGAATGTCTGGATATTGACGTTTTATTTGATATAAGTCATGAATGTCTCTTTGTGTTTTAATAATTGTGTCACTTAACCATGGACAAGATCTTTTTGTTTTTACTTTTGTTAATTTTTTGGGGAAATGTATGTCCATATTCCATTTAACCTTATTAAGAAAGCTGTTTAGAGTGTTTTCATCGTAGTTGCAAAACACTGTATCCCAATCGTAGCTGAGCATAGCGTTACAAAAACCAAGCATTCTTTCAGGATTTAAAGAACGTTTTTCTACATGTTTATATTTGGGCATCTTCTGTTGTTTAAGTTTAATCGTGGCAATTTGAGCGTCATGATCAGATAGCGCAGTAGCAAGAGGTTTCACGTCAATGACAAAATTATCTAAATTGGTAACCAAACAGTCAATACATGTTTTAGAAAGATTGTCTATTCTTGTTGCAAAGTCTACAATATTGGTATGGCCATAAGGGTGCATAATGTCATTTAATACGTCTTTATTTGGTGAGTCTATTAAAAAGTCAACATTCCAGTCACCTAGTAAGATTGTCTTACGGTGAGGGAGAGTACCTAAATAATTAAACAATTTAGTTAGTGTTTGCGTCAAAGTTTTAAAATCCCCTTTACCTGTCCTATACATGCATATCACAAGTAGTTTATCGCAAGTAAAATCAATCTCTAGGGCCGACAATACACAGTCATATTCACATGATAGAGCATCTATGGGTAAGCATTTTTTGAACTTTAATTATTGTGAACAAAAAGTGATACACCACCGTGTATTCTTTTACTTCTTATGAAATAATTAGCATGCGTATAGCCTTTCAAAGTTACAGAATCAACATTGTTTTTATTTAACCAAGTTTCTGATAAAACTACTATTTCTGGATTATGTATTCCTATTATAGTCTGCAATAACATTGTTTTATTACTTATGCTTCTACAGTTTTGATGGATAACCGTTATTTTATTTATGTTATCCTTGGACTTAGGGTCGTCGGGTCTAAAAAAGGTGTGCAATTATTCTTCGTATGTACTGTTACATTTGTTTCATTTCTATTAACTATTAAAGATGTTAATTCAGGTACAATCTCAATTATTGTAGATGTCTTGCCAATAGGCGCGTCAATGTTATATAATATTAATTTACATAAAGTATTTTTAATAACATATTACGCCTATTGACATCCATTAGTAATTCAGTATAATAGTTATTTATTTGCTCTAGACAATAAGACGTGCAATATAAAACTAAAAAAATTATATGAAATATTACTTACCGTTTGTTCATTCGGTGATTGTTTTCGTCTCCAATACCAAACCAACAACACAAACTGTTTTTGAACTTGTCACTGCCTAATACGATACACTGATTACCGTTTGAACCTTGTGCTCGTCCGTAGTAATAATAACAATTGATAGAGAACGCCTACCGTGCGAGAGCGCACTAAGCAATTGAAAATGTGCCTGACAAAAAAAGACGCACGGGTCTGACGGTTTTATTCCCAAGAAATTACAGGTATAATACTTTTTTCACTTGCACGTGCATTCATCGTTAATTTCGCCAGTCAGTTTTGAGCTTTATGCATGCAGAAATAATGTCCCTGACGAAATGCTCGCTATTAGCTAGGTGGCTAGCTCAAAGCCACCCGCGTCCGTCGATCTGCTTGCTCGTACTATAAAAGTAAAGATTTAAACAACAAACAGTCTAACACTAGCCTACGGGAATTTGTACTATTATTTATTTTGAAGTTGGTTTGTGACCACGTGAAGACATGCTGAAGCGAAAACGTAGACACATCAATTTTACAATCATTATAAATTTAAAATAAATATAAATTAGTATAATAAAGTAAATTTGTGTAATCCAGAGCCGCCATAAGAGTTTTTTCGTTTATTTTTACGTTTAATTCAAAATACCGAATTACCGGTATTAGCAATTTCAATACCGGTATTCCGAAGTGCCTTAAATAACTCGGTATTACCGGTTTTTCGGTAATACCGAATACCGGTGTCCATTCCCTAAACGCAACGGTCGTCTTTTCTATAGTCTCTTTTCATTCAAGTAGAAAAAGTAACATAATTTTGAGTCATAATAAAACATCTAGTGGACGAGTTCTCAACTCGAGCCCTCGTCAGAACGCTATATACAGATGTTTTGTTTGAAATGCAACGCGCAACGCGAGAACAAAGCCTGATTGTTCGCAATAAGCAGTGTTCTAGGTAGTACATACTTACTAAATAGACTAGGAGATCTTGCATGAAATTTGAATCGAGTAACTTAGAAGAATGATGAATACTAACACATCACTACATAGTATAAAATAAAGTCGCTTTCTCTGTCCCTAGGTCCTTATGTCCCTATATCCCTTTGAATGCTTAAATCTTTAAAACTACGCAACGGATTTTGATGCGGTTTTTTTAATAGATAGAGTGATTCAAGAGGAAGGTTTATACGTATAATAAAACTGTGCGAAGCCGGGGCGGGTCGCTAGTTGAATATAAGTGTCAAGTGGGATATAACGATGATTAGACGACCTAAGTGAAGCGGTGGGCGAAGGAACGACCGCTTGTGACGCAGGAGGTTGTGCGTTCGATTCTTGCCTTTGGACAAACACGACAAGTACGAGCTGCAAATATATGCTCAGGCTTTCTGGGTGTTTTCTATCTAAAAGTATTTATAAAAACCATATAACACATCACCATACCATAGAAAGCCATAACTTATATAGAAAGCACAAGAGAAAGTTTCGAGTTACGGTATTACACCACTTTTTCTTTCTTGAAAACGTGCAAGTATCGGAATATTACGAAACATTTACAAGAATATACTAACTGCGGCCCGAGTGAAAATTTGTGAAAGTAGTCTTTACTCGAATCTACTCGAAATTTCAGCATGATCCGCACCGCACTCGGCAGCTTTGGCGTGAAGAGGTAACAAACATCTCTCCATACATATAAAACTAAAAAAAAAAGAAGATTATTAGAATATAATAATATAAAGTGTGGAGTCCAAAAGGTAAATCATTGTTCATTTATCGTGATCTTTACTATGACAAGAAAACCGCCAGTTTAATAAATGTATAACCACCAGTCTGATACTGGGAATTGATAATGCCAATCAATACGAGTTTCAACAGTTAGCTCTGCAATTTATGCGAATTGCTAACTTTATCTCCGCTTGCGTTCTATCTTGATTAGGTATTTATTAAATTTACCTTCACTGTAAGCGAGCATGGCGTGGTTAGCATAACATTAAAGAAATGTACGTGTGAAAATAGAAATGTAGAGCAAGCTAAACCATAGTTGATCACCATCTTTGACAAAACTAATAGAAGGTGTGTTTTTTTTTCTGTAATTTATAGAAAAAGATGAAATATTGTAAGTTGTTATTGTTAAAATAAACGTTTGCATTTATTGAGAATGTAGAGATTACGTGTAAATAAGAAATGTAGAGATGCACTATATAATCTAAATTCTAAACATCCTCATTACCCTGAGCTCATTAACCATCTGCAACAAACCTACTTGCTCAACCTACGTCTCCGGTCATTAAGCCAACTTACAAGGGTGAAAACTGAAAACATGAGAAGATGGATGCGCGAGCGAGCTACCGGCCCGGGACAAGCCCAGCCTCCAGTGGTCCACAGACTCTCGGCGAGACGCCACGCCCGTGTATTCCCACCCTATTCTCGCGTTCCGGCGGGAAACTTCGCTAACAAACAATGGTGCGACCCTGTAGCCATCTGCGATCGAATAATATGTGAAGTGATCCAATTCAACCTCATTGGTGACGATTGCGTTTCTAATCAGCGGAAGACGGATTTGACGTTTGGATGCAATTTTTACGGTTGGTAGCCATGATTTTTGATGTTTGTTTTTTGTTGAGTTTAAAATAAGAAGAAAATTATTGCCTCATTTGATGTTATTTTGCCCTAACATAACTCCTTCTTATCTCTCTTCTGATCTCTTCATTAAAGTTTAATATAAATGTCCTCTTCTAAATTTACCATCACTCCTTTCCGTAGCCATAAAAAATACTAGCGCAATTATAAAGAATTGAAATATTCATGAGCATGAGCGTGTCTACTACACTGTATATTATACTTCTTAGTTTTGTACATTTTATTAAGTAAATGCTTACAAACCTGATGAGTTTTCTTATTTTTTGTTTTTTGTGTGTTGATTTTCTTATTTTTCTGTCTTTATGTAGTCTTTATTCGTGAAATAGACATTTGCAACTTTACATACTATTTCAAAACCCTAAAGAGGAACAAAATTGCCATAAAAAATACAGGTAATTATTGTGAAATTCCATAATAATAAATTACTACGTTAAATATTCCACACGTTGCGTCGTCATCTAGCCTCAAAATAATAAGCACAATTTGCGTAATGGTTGGTCACTAGATTAATTAGCTATACCTAGTTAAAGTCCTAGTATTTTAGCTAGTCTAATGAACCAGATGTTTCTTTCACGATTTGTTTTTGCAACGTATTATTTACTTAATAATTTGAGTTTAACTATTTCATCATATTCGCCATGACACTTCAACCAGAGTCTCTAAAAGTAGTTATTGTACCTACTCATGTACTCAGAAGAATTTCATATAACGACATCAAAGCATTCTCTCTCAATAACTCCAAGTTAACCTTCTAAGTACCTGATGGAAAGGCAGATCTAAGGCATATGTATGTACCTACCTATATAATGTACCTACGTGAGAATAGAAAGTACCTACTCCTATTCAAAGGTTAGGAAATATATAAAGTATATTTCTGTAGGTAAGTATATTAACAATTTTAGGCTCCTACACCTGTCTCCTAATCTATGAGATGTTATAAATTCTTAAAGGCCTTTAGTGTATTGAGACTTTGATGTATATTAGCTTACAATCCAGGATGAAGGCCGCGTTACCGCTTGTATTAAGTAAGTATTTGAATTTCTAGAAGTAGGATTAGTATCTGCGAAAAGAGGAAAATTTTAATAATACGTATTTTACGGGTTACAAAGTAGCCTACATGCTAATTCAGTCTCAGTGATCATCAGTCCAGAAATCATACATTCATCAATGCATTTTGGCAAAATCTAGTGACGACAAATAAATACTACGTTTTTTAGTGTGATATTTTTTATTCAACTTCTTTTTGTCCTCGATGTTGTCATCAATAGAAGCTTAATTTATTCCTGATTTTAGTTAATTATTTAATAAACAACACTTATGTAATTAATCTGGTTTTAGAAGTAAAACGAAAATAGTTCCCATACTGAAAATAAATAAATCGGTAAACAGCGCTTACAGTTTCAAAAATCTTGAAAAAAGAGGCGGTATAATGGTTATTCATAAGAAAAAAAATAGATACAATGATAAAAATTACTCAACACATGATATCAACCCTCTCCCTTACTCTAGGACCAAGTTTGGTTTTCCTTATTATGAAAAGCCAAAAAGAAATTCAGTTAGCGGTGTAACCATTGAAAAATTTGACCATCCTTTTTATTTCAATCGAAAAGATAAGGACAGAATCTTTTTTTCCATCAAACTATGCAAATGCAACAAAGGTACTGACGCATCAGCTGGTTTGTACTGTAGGTAATCCTCATTCCACATTTACTGCTACTAATTAAATTTCCGGTCGTAACTGCGCAGGAAAATTATTATAAAGGCTATTTGCCTTTTAAATTGGGCCGGTACTCGTATTTATTCACATCAATCATGTCGTTGATTTGTTACAGCTATAAGGAAGGCTCTTTAGTATTAGTAGAGTTGTAAACTGGCTTTTAATAAATCTAAACTAGCGAGTCGCTGCAAACGAACCACAAAAAAAATTCATTTTTTTGGTAGTCTATCCTGACTTATCGACTAATTGATTTACGAATTATGAAATTGAACAAGGAAATAAACCTCGATCATATCGTGAATGAAACGAAATCGTAAGGGCATTGGCTACTTACTTGTTAATCCACTTCAAAAAACGAGAAGGTATTATTCGACTGTATGTTTTTTTTGTGTATTAGGTACTTCGAACTTCTTTCTGGGTGAACTGATTTGGATGTTTCTTTTTTTATTTTAATCATGTGGTCCCAAGATTTGCAAAGTAGGTTTTGAACTACCTATCATGATGATGATGATGATGAACACTTTACCTAATTAACAGTACCTAACTCACCAGTTGCGTGTTTGTCCCGACTCTACCGATGGTTGTATAAGTCTTTGCTAAGCTTTCCGAGTACTAAACGTGTCTGAAATCTATTACGAGATTGAGTTATTTAAAACTTTCGAAATCCAATAATGGCGTTCGTCCTTTTGCGCAAATTGAATAAACAATATTTGTAGGGCCATCATGAAATATTTTCATTCGAATACTTGTCTGTATATTAATGCGTTAAAGAAACGAAAGCGTTTACTGTGAACGGTAAACTAGTTAAAAACCAGTTGACTGATTCGCAAAAACGTAGGTCATTAAGTAGACCGTAGCAGAAATAACTAAACCTTTAACTACAAACTGAATGTTGTTATTCGCCTTAAGTCTCGTGTTTTTTAGTATATATTTAATAGCTTACATTGGGAAATAGGGACAGAGAAAGCGACTTTGTTTTATACTATGTAATAAATAGTGATTTTGTTTGAGTGAGCAGTTGAAAATAATTATGAATATTTTTTGGGTAATCTGTCTGTCTGTGTTTCGTTCGCGTCCGTCGCTGAATGAAATAACCAGTTGATAGAACCAACTAGTTTAGCGGGAAAAAATGGTAAAACGGTTGACTCATTAACTGTAGAAAAACTTTTTACAAAACGGTTTGTTGATTCAACGCTCACTACTAGTTGAATCGAAGGTCTACCTTAGACCTTCGAAGTTAAATAAAAGGAAGACGTGCTAGAGGAAGCTAAGCTAATAAATAGTAAATAATTCTGGACAATTCGCACAGAATCGTCTAGTCTAGCCCCAAGCTAAGCAGAGCTTGTGTTATGGAAACTAGATGACTGATATACTAATATAATACAATATGGGTGGCTACGAGTTGTTGTCTCATAATCTATCCGATGTGAACTAACACATAAAAAGTTCATTTTATCTCGCTCTCTCAAAAAGAACCCTGAGATTACCATTTTACGAAGATTGCGGCACATTCGCATGTAGTCATAAGGGGTTGCAATAAACCCTCGAATAAAACTCTTGTGTCATGGCTGTCTCCATATCCTTGGACAGATGTTATAGCACGCGAGATGACTTTACAAGTCTGACCTTACCCCACTATCTAATTGAGTTTATTAAACTGTAAACTCTTTTAGATATTGGTTGTGTTTTGTCAAAGATATATTCCTGGTTTTCTTGAAGACAGCATGCTATGGCGGTCATTAGGGGAGGCCGGGAGTTCATCATCAACCTATATTAATTGCTGTAGGTATGTAAAGAATTCTTCCTTTTGTTCAAAATATGGAAAATCTAACAAATTTGAAATCCTGGTTATGAAAGCGTAGCGCTTTATCATCTAAAGATGCTCCAGCATCCAAAAGTGTCGGAAAACATCTCCGAAATAGACCATTAATAATGTGAAGGTAGCGCCTTCATTACACCTTAAAATTCAATGGCTCTCTTCGAAACTTTCTCGTTACGATCGACCAAAAACGTTATAATTTGACTTCAATGTCGAGTTTTGTCTTAAGCTGAAATAATTTAACATTCAACCAACTTCTTTGTAGTATATCTATTTACTTATTCAGCAAAAAATATCAATTTTAGTCCACACACTTGAAAGAGGAATAGGTGAACATGCAAAAATGATAGTACATACATGCAAACATACGTAGTAGGTACAAAAGGCACTAATACACATAGTATAGTAGGAATATTCGGATGTAGGTATGTTAAAAAGGACGAATACGAGAAAATGGGACAAAAAGGGGCAACCTCTACCTACGTCATTACCCTGCTACATACTACACTCATAAGTAAATTTCATACCCATGTATATAAGAATATAATGTATCTATAATAAATATAATAATACCTACCTACTCCCGTTCAATTATAAAATGAATTGGTATGTGAGTAAGCCCTCTGAAACCAATTAGAAAATTGCGTTTGCGGTTGGGAGCTCCAATTTTTCAGAATTATTTGATAAAATAGAATGAGCTAATATCGAAAAATGGCGATCAATATTTGTTTTACCAATAATTTCCACGATCTGATAGTTGAAGGCAAGATTACTTTGGCATTGTATCTGATAATTGGGTACCATGCTCAAAAAATCTATTGACGGTATTCCTAGTATTCTGTAACGATTTATAACTTTGTCGTAGGTAATTTCGAATGATGTTTAAACACCATATCTAGAGGGATTTTTTGTTGAACATAACGACTTAGGCTATCAAAAGTCAACAGAATACCTCTTTCTTTTGTTTCTGAGCAAAAAGGGACACAGATACTCATTGTTCTCACTTTCATCCAGGCCATGAGTGGGAACACGAGACCATTCATTTGCTATTTAAATTAGGTTGAATAAGAAGTTTCGTAAAAATTTGCTACAGTATTGTAACTTTATTTAAATAAATTCAATTAGAACAAAAACTTTCTAAGACGTGCTATTTAGGTGCGAATTTAAAGTCTCCTTCAAAAGGTCCCGAAAGCGATAATCGATTTCGTCTAGTCAAGACGAAAAGCATTAATAGAAATAAAATTAGGTTTAGCGTTGGATGGCACGGATGGGTTTGTTTTTATTACAAGCTTGCAAAATATACATATGTTCAACTTTAAAAATTCGGTTTTCGATTAGGATGTACATTTTTGTGTATGTTTATCACTCGATATCTTTGTTTTTTGCTATATGATTGATAGTTTTTTGATTATTTATAGGGAATGATACCGAGGTGGTTCCACCAGCCAGTCTTAATTTCGGGGAATGAATAATGACTAGTGAAAGCAAGTTTCTGCCCGCAGCTTCACATGATTTGGTTCTATTCTATGGAAATGTTTACACGTTATTTTTATCTCATGGGAACCGATTTATGGTATAAAAATATACCAGTACCTACCAATTCTTGTACTTACGATCTACAGATAATTTTAGGGTGTTGTCATTGTTTTCTGTGTATTCCAATATTTTTTATTTATATATACCTAGCCTAAGTTTTATTCTAGGCTATTTTATTCTTTTCTTTTTTTTTCCGTTCCGTTCAGTTCTACTTGTGGCGAGGGAGAACAAATATCTAAACACCCGTTCAAACTTATTCGTGTGATTTTCAGGAATTAAAGCTGGTTTTTAGTTTTTGTTTTTTAGATTAGATACTAACAGATGTAAAGCTAGTAGACAAAGTTAGTTAGGTACTCAAAGAATTCCAACTATAGGGACAATAGAAATATCAGTGAAGTCTGTGTAGATAGGTACCTACATGCCAACCAATGGACAACAAAAGCTTAGATTAGATGGTGACAAGTAGAATAACAAGGGACAGAGCTAAATGGGACAATCTGACAAAGCACAGACGTGTTCCTGGCGCTGAGGTCTGTCACTTGCAAATTAAGAGACAACCAATAAATTAATAAAAAAACATGTCTATTAATGGACATCATTTTTTTAAACCATTTGTTTACTGCCAAAAGCGGTTGCACTGGACGAAGACGATCCGTTAATGTAAATAATTTAGTTATAGATTTATTTTGTTATGTTCCTTTTTGTAATGTTTTTTCTGGTGTACAATAAAGAATTTTTGTATTGTATTGTATTGTATTTTTATAGACTTATTATACTTATTACTTTGTAAACTTATTATACTAGAATATACAATTGAACCAATAGAGCTCATTGCAGACGTTTGCAAACAGTAGAGAGATAGCTTTTGTTTAACTGGTGAGAAACAATAAAGTTCTTTGTATTTTTTATTTACCTGATGCATAAATGAACGTCCTGAAATCGTTATGATGCATTTGAGGTTGGTCCTTTTCATAGTGCTGTGATATTTAGATGAAAATAGATACGATACTCAAGTGTACCTACGGAAGCCATTAAGTAATACACTGCCAGTCTAACTTAAGTAGGGAACTTGTTCAAGAAAACGCCATTCCGGCCAGTTTCCCAAACTTTCCGGTTTGGGTACAGAAAAGACGCTTCTATTCCTCAAACTTTCCTCGGTAGTAACATGATATTTATATAACTTTTAGTTTACGTAACCTTTGTCAAGGGTTTAATGATTCCCTAATTCTTGGCTGAATATGTTTTCTTGTAGTGTATAACTTAAATAATTTGTTTTTGTATTTTTAAACCACAATGCAAAAAGAGATATGTTTTACTGATACTTAAGTTTAACGCGTGTCTGTGGGGTGTAGTAGCTGCTAATCCGTTGAATTAGTTTTTTCTGTATTAGCAAACCTCAATTTTTTTTTTTTTTTTGTCATAGCTCAACTGATCCATATCAATACCAGTCGGATGCGTCCCCAAGACGCATTACCACGCTGTATGGCAATGCTGATGCGCTGTATGGCAATGCTGATCGACCAGACGTTCATCTAATGTTTTTAAAACCTGGAGAGCCTCGTTGCCCCACGGATCTAGGGTTTCTAGGAGCGAATGCGAAGGCTCTATCTATAACCACAATATATAGCTAATACATACAACCGTTTCTAATAGAATAGAATTATTTAATATATTAATATATATTAAATAATTCTTTATATTAATAATAGAATTAATAGAATAGCTAAAACATAAAACCGTTTCTAAATCGGTCGAACAGTTTTGGAGTTTATTGTAAACTAGCGACCCGCCCCGGCTTTGCACGGTTTCATTTCATACGTATAAACCTTTCTCTTGAATCACTCTATCTATTAAAAAAACCGCTTCAAAATCCGTTGCGTAGTTTTAAAGATTTAAGCATACAAAGGGATATAGGGATATAGGGACAGAGAAAGCGACTTTGTTTTATACTATGTAGTGATGATAGTAATACTGATACTGATGTACAAAATACACATAAACTAACAAACCAACATCTCACCCTAAAGGCATATACCGCCTCCGTTCCGTTGAGGGGAAAATTCTTCAAAAATATCTCATGGCCTGGCCATAACAAGTTTATGCTTTCAGAAAGCTCAATTAGAGGTGAGTACACAAGTCGATCATCGCGCCTCTCTCCATCATAATCTGCGGATCGCTGTCAGACACGCGCTTGGGATCTGCGCAACGAGTTTACTTTACATTTTATAGTAGCTATGGCTCGCGGGTTTACTCGCGTTGACCTAGATAAAGCCTATTATAGCAGAAGGGCTGCAGGAATGTAGCTAATTATAAGCATAAGATATGATATAAGCTTAGCAGTGTTCCGGTGATTACTCTATTAACAACAAACAAACTTACCTTCAAGTTTCAGGGAATATTTTTAACACTAAGGACATAATACTCAGTTAGATATATCTGTAATATCTGCTTTTTTACACACACACATTTTCTTTTTAAGATTTTTCTTCTCTGTCGCAATTCTCATGGCAAATATAGGAACCCATAAAAAATCCCATCTCTGATTCAATTTAAATCGAGCACGAAAATAAATTTTAGTCCCCGCGTCATAAAAACGTTTTATCGCATTTTCGCTTAAAGGGAGCCAAAAGTTTAATCTCTAAATCTTCACTCTCATAAATTTTGACAAAGCCTTCATAAAACATGTCGCCTTCGATCTTACACTACTGGTGACTGAACTCGTGCCAACTTGGACTTCACCACAAGTCTTTCTGGCTCTGAATCAAGTTCTACTTTACTACAGAAGTTATTTACTGACAACCCTTTCAGACGAGCTTTCATTTCTGTGAAGGTCTTTGTTTACCTACCTTTAGAAGTCACACTTCGTTTGATCAACCTACCTCGGCCTTTTGCCACTCTCTCAAAGCGTGGAATGATTTTTTTCGTTATATTTCCTGTTCCCTTGTTTTTGTTACCCTAGTCACTAGCTGACCTCATAGAGGATAATATACAGTGATGGAATGGAGGCGTGGAAAGAAAGATCGAATAAAATTACCTACAATAAATTGACGAACATCATAAGAAAAACTCGCCCGATCGATGCAGCGAACAAAAGGGCACAAACGTTTCGATAAATGATTGATTCATCACCTACTGAGCCTACCTACTCTACCATAGTCTATTTATTAAAAGAAGAAAATTCACTAAAGAATGTTTACTTCATTTTGTAAAAGTATAAATTGGGAATTACAATATATTCTTGAAAAAAAAATAGGTACTTCTGTTTATGAGCAAATTAGAGGTAATAATCATAAATATTTTATCTGGTCTTGTCACCGAAATTCGAACTTCTTTTATTACCCGGCATAAGTCTAACGGTATAATTCACATTATAAGTCCATATTATAAGTACCTGTATAAAAATAAAAGCATTATAATATATTATTATATAATGACATTATTACTACAAACTATATGAATACTACACAAAATGAACCTAAATTTGTATAATCCATGTTTACGTACGAGATATTTCAATTACTTTACATACAACGCGCCAGCCTTTTACCAAGAATTAATGCGCAAAGAACCATGACGTTGAATGAAAAAGGTTTTAGTCCTTTTATCCTTAAACTGAACCACCTTTAAAACCTTGAAGGCCAAATAAAGGAGGTGACGTACCTACGGTGATAAACCTACGTGGAAGATGTTCTCACGTGCCTGGTAAGTGCGTAAATGGGGGCATTATCTGGCTATTACGAGGGAAGAGAGATTACCTTACATGCCGGTTGCAGACCGAAGCTTAGCTAACATAACTAAACGTATCAAAGAACTAAAAATCTTAATTTAAAACTAGCCTTAAAATATCAAATTTTTTAAGTTTGTCGTAAAAAGAAATCTAATACATTTTATTAAAAAAAACAGAATTTGTATTAGTGAGTTTCAGCTTTACTTTGCTCTGGCAGTATTTGTGTTTTCTACCTTTTTATTTTTGATATTTGCTCGTACCGAACTATTAACAATACTTACTTTTACACAAGTGATTGTAAATCTTTTTGCGAATCAGATAAATATCTTAAACCTTATCTTTGTTTTAGCTCTCTGCACGAGATGCTTATTCAATTTTTCAACTCACAAGGCTTTGGTTTAGTTTAGTTTGGATAGTTTGCAGTGTGCACATAATATGTATGAGCTACCTACGTAAGGTAAGCCGAGACGTAAACTTGGCTTTCGGTCTGTAACTCACTATAACTGAAATTAAGCAGTACAAGTTTATGTTTATAAGTATGTAAGCATAAGAGTATGTTTATTTGCGACCCGCCCCGGCTTCGCACGGTTTTATTATACGTATAAACCTTCCTCTTGAATCACTCTATATATTTAAAAAAAACCGCATTAAAATCCGTTGTTTAGTTTTAAAGATTTAAGCATATAGGTACCTATAGGGAGGGACATAGGGACAGAGAAAGCGACTTTGTTTCATACTATGTGGTGATGTTTCATTGTGATAAAAGCAATGTTCTATTTTGGGATTGTGATGGTAACAAATTGGTAGGAAGGTCCGAAAACCGTTTTAGTTTTACAAGCATTTACAGCACAAGCTACGAGTAAGCACTATATTACTTTTTTGTTGGTTTGTTGATCAAGTCACATGTTTTAGACGAAAGAATACGGTTATTATAACTAAGGTAATTTCGATACATTCTATTTTTTTAAATAAGTAAACTAAGAGTGAATAGGTACTTGCTTACACTCAGAAAGCGAGTTTCCGTTACAAATGGGCAAAAAATTTATCTAAACAAAAACAGCATAAGGTATAATATATTTCATTAAAACTGATGAAAAAAGAAACTGGAAATACAAATGGCGGTTACGGACAATGAAACATTCGGAATTGTAAAGATTGGTACTTAACCGTTACGATTTATATTATCAGTCGATTAGCATCAAGATGAATAATTACGGCTATCAATTTGGCATCATTTGACTTGTTAACGAATAGACCGCAAGTCCATTTGCGAATGTCCGACCGGCGCGGTGCATTCCAATTAGGCTTTGATGGGCAGGACCACAATTACCGAGCGCTAAAGACTCTCTCTTTCTCTCTTCTAGGCAAGTAATATTATTCAATGTTTTTACTTACCTACTTTGAAGACAAGACTTACTTACCAAGCTCCCCTCTCCTAAGCAAATATTATTCAATGTTTATAATAACCTACTTTGATGGGCAAGACCACACTTACCAAACATCAAAGACTCTCTCTCTCAAGGCAAGTAATATTATTCAATGTTTTTACTTACTTACTTTGATGACCACACTTACCAAGCACCTTAAGGGCGCTTGTATACGTCCGTTTTTTTCACCGGACAACGGACCGTCAATAAACGGCTATCCTTGTACAAATATATTTTTACCGGATGGATGGACTGCCGTCTATATACTATATATACAGTTTTGAACTTTTAGTCAGAAATCCGGCAATACATCCGGTAGCGTCAACACGCACCAATACACTGGCGTGGATGGCCGCCCTTTCTTACACCGGACCGGTGTCCGTCGCGCCGAGGGGAAGCGGTGGTGCATCCGGCATAAATTGTTCGCCGGACCGATGTCCGGTGCATGTACACACATTCATTATAATTCATACACCACCGCAAATCCGGCATAAAACACGGTCCGATGTCCGGTGCAAAAAAACGGACGTATACAAGCGCCCTAAGTCTCCACACACTGGAGCCGGAGGCGGAGCGGAGGCGAAGGCGTGCGAGTTGTATTCTATTAAATCATATGAAAGCCTACACACACACCGCAGGCGGTGGCGGCGCGGTGCCATAGGAAAAACCGGCTCGACTAAGACCAGGCACACAAAGGAAATGACCCTGGCTATTCTGTATAATTATAATTATTTCTGTATATTAAATCATATGAAAGCCTACACACACACCGCAGGCGGTGGCGGCGCGGTGCCATAGGAAAAACCGGCTCGACTAAGACCAAGCACACAAAGGAAATGACCCTGGCTATTCTGTATAATTATAATTATTTCTGTATATTAAATCATATGAAAGCCTACACACACACCGCAGGCGGTGGCGGCGCGGTGCCATAGGAAAAACCGGCATCTCCCTTTCCTTGGCAAGTATCTAATATGTATAATGTTTGTAACAATCTACTTTGATAGACAAGCCTACACTAACCGAGCACTATAGACTCTCTATCTCTCAGACCTAGGCAAGTAATATTCAGTGTTGATATTTTTCTACATTGTACGCGCAAGTGGTACAACCTTACGTCCTAGATATACAGTCCGATGACCTAACTGTGTGCTAGGTACCTCGCAAACAATAACAAATGAATTAGGTACTGAATAATATTCAAATCTTATTGTGATGATCTGCTTTTCTCGTATACCTTTTCACTTCGCTCTATCACTGGTATTTCGAAAATATCTATTTGTTCGTTTAGTAAGCAAGTCTTTTTATTTTATTAAATTATGTTACGATTTTAGATACTTATTATTTGGAAAACTTATCGTCGCCGAAAGCTTACTAGTAATCGATAATGTATAACATATTACTCATATTTTCGCTGCCTATTAGTTTCTTTTCGTATTTTTTTTCATTCTGTATCAAAATACAGTGTTCCAATTAGCGGGGAAATAGTATGAGTACACTCACGAAGACGTCTGAAGTGAACTGCAGATGTTGCCAGATGATATCCTGCACTTAGAGACTTAGATCTAAACTCTCTGACGTACACATCCACAATAACGTCGTTTCGTTTGTGTGCTCGACTAAGACCCGGCACACAAAGGAAATGACCCAGGCTATTTGTATTCCTCATTGTTATTCCCATTGAGGGCTATCGCACTTGATACGGATATCTTCAAAGACTTAAAAGATATGTTTGGAGTGCCTAGACTGGCCATTGTTATTGTGAATGTTTATTTATCGCTAACATAATCTCAAAAAAGAAATATAAAATAAGTTTAATGAGATTAATTCTTTACTACTACTTTACACTTTATCTCCATGTTTTTTATTTTAATTTTAAGCAGATATAACCTAACACTATATAACCTAACCTTAATGTAATTATTTAGCCAATAAATATTTTTTAAATTCTGAATTAGGCCCTCCTAATAAGCACTTTTATTTTTTATATTCAAACTATTTTTTTAGTTTTACGGGACTGTAATCCCTCGAGGATAAAATATATATCTTGGGATCATTCTTTATACAAAACCAAAAGAAATCATTAATATCGTCCCACAGTTGACGGAAAAATGGGTATAATACATATAAACTGGAGCCAAAAATAGAACTCGCTAATTTTCCCGAAGACATTTAAAAAGGGCAAACACTTCAAATGCTCAGTCTATAAACTGTTTAGGCATCCAGTGATTTCAATCAAAAAGCAATGTAGCTGAAAGCCATTCTGTCAGCCAGTGTTTAATACACTCTAAATAATTGCATATCATAACTCATGCAAAATAGAGGGATATCTGCCAACTATTATAAATCCATATATGTAATCAAGTCAGTCATGCGCACCATTCACCCTAATTTGACGGTATCGCAATTACATTCTGAATTAGTTTGCGAACAGTTTCAGGTTTCGATTATGTAAATATTCAGCCAATAAATTTCAATTTAGCTGTAACCAATTATCCCAAATAGGTTTCAACTTTCAAGCCGTTCGTGTGTGAGTTTATATCAATACCTAGCATGAAACACACAAAGCGGGCGTTGGTTTTGGAATGAGTCTATAGGCGTAAAACACAAAGAACATACAAGTGTAGTTTAGTTTACGGTTGCATTGTATGTCTACGGAATGTAGCACGAATACAATACAAGCAAGGCATCATCTAAGGAAAACGTCTACCACGCAATTTGCATACAGGTCAAGCATGTTGTTTCTGGTATATATACTTCTTATACACGTTTTTGGCAAATAGGCCTTTTTACTGCTATTTCAGAGTTCTGTGTTTTGTTATTTTTATTTGTTTGTTTAGTATTCTCAACGACTGGCTCAGTGAAGTTATCAGGTGAAGTTAGTTGTTTTCTTTTATATATTATGTAGAACAAAAAAAAAATAACATAATTAGATCACATAGCTCACTACTATATACAATTATAACAAACTCTTAAAAATCTAAGCCGTCACCAGAAGGCAAAGTACCCAGAATGCTGGCAGCATTGCCACGTTGAATGGCAATGCTAATTCGTTGACCAAAATAGAAGCCAGCATTTTTTTTTATTGTTATTTTTTAATATAATTAGCTGATATTATGTAATTATTGCTGAACATGCCTGTAGGTACCTTTTAAATTAGGTATCTCCCCACCTAATTCTAAAGTTTTTGTTTAATACCATTTCATTCGCTTAGATCTTATAAACTGCGCAACGGATTTTAATGCGGTTTCCTTCAATAGACAGAATATTCAAGGGTTATTGTATAAAACATAATGTAATGTATGAAACACCCGTGCGAAGTCGGGCAAGTCGCTAGTCTGACCTTCTCTTTTTTTATTGGACCAGTAAAGTAATCGATTTATCATTCTAATGGCTTCGTAATGCATCTACGAGCGTAGCAAAAACTACGGAATGTTGCTACGCCTCGTAGAACCCTCTACGATATAATGTCTCTGATTTTAAACTCCTACAAAAGTTCCTACTTTGTAAAAAGTTGTTCTCAGATTCTTTTAAGTTTTTATGCAAGAAAAAGTGAACAGTAGTTATAATTAAACTAGTATCTGCCCGCGGCTTGGCACGCGTTGTTTTAATGGAAACGTTTTAAGGCTAACTCTATAAAATAGGAACTGATTTATGGGATGCAAAGTAGCCTATATGTTATTATAGGGCTACGTCAATTCAATTTCAGTCCGATCCATTCAGTAGTTTTTATGTGAAGTATGAACAAACATACATACATCTATACAGGGTTATAGATGTTTAATGAATAACCTCGAAAAGGTGACTTGGGTAAATCAAGACTAACAACTTTTGTTTTATGACTTTTGCCGAAACGTAACACATCTCCAAATAACACTAAGAGGTTAATCATTAGATACCTAACCCTGTATATCCCTACAAACTTTCGCGGACTGACTAAAAAACAAGTCACATAGTTGCGTTGCAACACATACATATGTATATATTTTTTAATTAAGCGCTGAGTCTGTACTTTAAATGGAAATATACATTGCATCCACCATTGTGTGAAAAGTTTTTGCGTAGGTAGCCAAGCTATACTAATAAAGCTTATACACTAGGGACCAGCTTTGTAAATGAAAAGCTAGTTGTGTGGCAGATTAAATTGTTTTATTGAGTGAAACTTACATCTAACGAATTTCAGACGTTTTTGGATTTATTTTCACCCCGAATGAGTGCTTATCATATGTGTTACCTACCTACCTTAATGTAGGTACTAATAATAAAGGCATCGTACATCGTACAACAATACATCAAATTATCCTTATGTTATTCCAAGTGCCTTTGTATACGATTTTTGAAAGCGTTGTGGAGCAAACTCGACTTGCTTTATTTCCTTTGAGCCTGACAGGACTCTCAATATGTCAATAAAATCAAATTGTACAAGAAAAACTAGGTAGGTGATTAGGTACTTAGATTTTTGTACGGTTCTATCTTTCTAAAGTCAAAGAATAAAGAAGCGATCAAGAAACCTCTGCTTATTTAGGTTGTTAGTTTTAGTAGGAGCAAAACCCGTCTCAAGCTTTTTTACCATCTAGATAATCTGATATTTTGTAGTAAGCCTTTTTTTACGTAGATTAGTTTTCACATTAAAAGCTAGAGTGACTTACTTTGTTTAAAACGTCGAAACTAATCTGTGTGTAAGATTCGTTTTCGTAGAGTCGATATTAGTTTGTTTTCATAGTATTCAATTTTAAATTTTGTCTAAGATAGCCGCGCTGCAGAGCAAGACCCTCTATCACAGGAATTATATTACTTAAAAAATGGTCCCATACCACTGAAATGTATTAGATTAAGTAAAAGAAATAAAATATTTGTATTTTTCTGACATTTTATTTGAATTTAGCAATTTCTTAGCTATCATGAAAGCGTGTTTATTTTTAAGCCTCGAAATGCCAGGGGAAGGGTAGGATAATTTATTATATTATATCCATCATAAGGAAGATGAAAACAAACGACAGTATTTCATTGATTCTAGGGGACTTCGTTCCTTTTATTTCTTTATCACTCGTTATTTTATTTTTATTCCCATCGCTTTTTTGTTTAAGTCATTTATATTCTCTGGAATAAGTTGGATATTTGAAAGGAAAGAGTGTAATAATGCGGAATGTGCCCCCGTCATACACAATCTTTCGCAAATGTTTTCTGCTTACTGCGGGTGGATGATAAGACCACACCGCAGTTTTTAACTTTTGTGGTCACAGCGTTCAACGTTTAATCTGTTAATACCACTTTATTTATAACTAGCTGGTACCCGCGACTTCGTCTGCGCATGATTAGTATTTGGAGTACTCGCGATTTTACTTGCGTAATTCCCTTTCCCGTGGGATTTTCGAGATAAAATAAAGCCTATTTCTTATTCCAGCTTATAATCTATCTCTGTGACATTTCATCCAGATCCGTTCAGCAGTTTTTGCGTGAAAGAGTAACAAACATCCATCCATCTATCCATTCATACTTACACACTTTCGCGTTTATCAGTTCAATTCACTTTGTTTCCCCTGGGCTATACGGGTTTTCAAAAATTTCTCACTGCATCTGAACGACGTGTGTAAGGTACGCGTCGTTCAGATGCAGTGAGAAATTTTTGAAAACCCGTATAGCCCAGGGCAACCAAACTGAATTCCGGGATAAAATGTATCCCATGTCCAATCGTCCCGAGTTCCATTCGAATTCATTCAATTCCTTCGTGATGCGTGGTTAAAGAATTTTTGTTCCACCCTCTCTCCCAGGGGAACCTTACTGAATTTCGGGATAAAAAGTATCCCATGTCCTTCCTTGTACTATGAACTCAAATCGTCCTGAGTGTCATTCCAATTCATTCAGCAGTTTCGGCGTGATGCGCGGTAAAGAAATTTTACTTTCATACCCTCTCCCATGAGAACCTTACTGAATTCCGGGATAAAAAGTATCCTATGTCCTTCCTCGTAGTATGACCTATAATCATGCCGAGTTTCATTTCAATCCATCAAGTAGTTTCGGCGTGATGCGCGTTTACGATACAGACAGACAGACAGACAGACAGACAGACAGACAGACAGACATGAATAAAAAAAATTACAGTTTTGGCTTGAGTATCGATAATAGAGTGCCCCCCAAAAAAAATTTTCAAAATATCTTCAATGTACAGAATTGGACCTGTTACAGTTTTATTATAAGTATAGATAATCAAAGATTCTAGTTTGACATGATCGGCCATGTGAACTAGTTTTTAAAATTGAAGCTGCGGTTTGTAGCGCCAGAGTAGACTTTTGAATTTCTTCTGAAGCATTGTAGGTATTCTCTCTGTCAACCCTATACTAAAGCAATATCGACCTCAATAGAGAGCACTTCTAAGAACCGTATAGTAGTCGATTAAATACTCGACTATTCCGCTCTGTATAAATCGCCAACGTACACTTCTGAGTAGATTTATCTAAGTTATTTATGGCCTTGTTGTTATACTATTCCATGGCGAAACTCTTGAGACTACTCGTATGTCGTTTGCAAAATTAATGGTGCTCGAATTTAAATTGAATGTACTGAATATATGTATATCTAGGTAGGTATATGTAGAAAGGCTGCCAAAATACGTGCGTTGGTTGGCTGGATAAGAGGGTTGTATTTTGCCGGGGGCTTCTCATGCTGGAATTGGCACAGGATTTAGATAAGCTATCTTTTTTTACGTTCTTTTTGAGCAAAATTGTAACTTAAAGTAAATGTCGAGGTCGGTGTACCGATGTGCAGTGCCGGATTTATATTTTTTATGAGTGTAGGCCACTTTTTCCCGCCGCCCCATGTACCATGTACAGAGCCGTTCATTATTAGCTGCGCACCCCCCCCCCCCCCCCGGTAGACATACAATTTTATTGTCTGCAATCGAGTGACCGTCCTCTGAAATCTGCCGCCCCCCTGGACGCCGCTGCCCCTAGGCCGCGGCCTATACGGCCTGTTTAGAAATCCAGGACTGCCGATGTGTTGTTTACTCTAGCCAAATCAACATTGTCAGAGCAGAAAAACTTTCATGACTGGAGATGGAATCCCTCAAGGATCGTCATAATATTTTCCTGCTCCATCCACAAGCTTATAATAATAATAATGCTGGACAATTCACACGGCACCGCCCCAAGCTAAGCAGAGCTAGCTTATTTCCAGTAGTATATAGTGTCATTAGAAAACTGTTTTTCTTAATAAGTACTTGCTTAGATATTTTTTATTTTAATTAGAAGTCATTTTATATTGCTTAGAAAACACCTAGAAACCCCCCCCCCCCTGCAGAAGTGCAAACATACTGAACACTGCTTAATTACAAACGATTGTCCCGAGGCGGAAACCGAACCCCCAATCACAGGCGTCGCAGGCAGATAGTGGCCCGATGCGCCACAGAGATAGTCAATGGACGATAATGGCATACAAATGTAATTGTAAATTTTTGCTACCCAACAACATACTTTTTAGATGAGTACCTGTTACATAAATGAAAGTTAGACCTACCTACGACATAAATGAAGGTTACATAATAAAGAAAGAAAATGTTTCCTAAGCCCCAACAGCAGCTAGTATATGTACAAGCGTCTGAAGATTCATGTGGCGCTGAAGGAGTAATGTGTTGTTTTATTTATTACTGAGAATATGAGGCTCTTTTAGAATGGAAACGCAGCTTTTTTTGTGCATTAGGGGCGGTTTCCTCTAAAGCATACGTAAAAACAATAGAATCTCGAGTACCTACTTTGGTAAGCACATGTCGCGATGGTGAGTGTTATCATCTCTGGATCATAGAGGAGGTATTATCAACTCTGTGTTACTTCCACACTCGAACTTAAGGCTCATATAATTCCGATCACTGCACATAACACAAGCTCTGATTATCTTGGAGCTAGATGACACTGTGTTAATTGTAGTGGGCAATCCACGCAGATTTTTCAAGCCCCTAGCAGCGCTTATGTTATGGGTAATAACATTACTAATATACTTGATACATTTATACTACACCGAAAGATATTTTTTCAAATGAAACACCCATAACCCCAGAACAAATATTAGCAAATTGTACAAAAAAATTTCCCAAGGTGGGAATCGAAGCTACAACTCCAACGACCTTCGCCGGCGCCACATTAGTCGTATTTATTTATTGTATGTAAAGCAGCGCTCACAACTACAATTCATTTGATTGATAGCCTAGAGCCATTCAGGAAGAGTCTTGAATTTCACCTCGTTATTGAAATTTATTATCGGAGGTCGTAGGGTTCACTAAAGCTTCGTATTTTATTTTACCGAATTATGGCACACGATTTGTCAATGGAATTGCATCATTTTATCACCTAGTCATCGTCTCTGTGTGTCATCTGATGTAGTGTTCATTCCTAACACATGCTCTGCTTACATTGGGACTATACCGCTATTCAAAAACCTTTCTGTAAACAAATGAGTAACAAAACAAAAGAATTATTGGTGTAACGTAATTTACGACACTCTGGTATCAGCAGAGCAAGCTGCAGCAGAACAATTCGTGATTTTGACAGGTTTCATTCATCATTCCATTGGTCTCTCATTCGTGATCGAACTCGAACGTGCATGTTTTTGTTTTGATTTTTAGTTGTTACCTTGCTGTTACCCTGCTGTTGTCTATTATTCTTATCAGTTTTTGTTACTTATATTCAACTAGCAGCGCCCCGCAGCGTCGCCCGCGGGGAAATTTATTTATTTGTCAAATATCATATTTTTATACATAATATGCTATTCCCGAACAGAAAAATCATAAAAATCGGTCCAGCCGTTCTCGAGTTATAAGTGTTGTAACAAACACGACTTTCTTTTATACAGGGTTACAGGTTAAGTCGACCTAGATCCTGGAGGGGGTTGTAGCTCCCATAATTCTTGACTGATTTGACTATGAAACACCCTACCCCAAACTCAACCGTTTTCAAGATATTGGACTCTGAAGTTTTTTTTCTTAAATACCGATTTTTTGTCTATTGGCCTATTTTATTTGAGATTTTAGCCTCTATTTTTTTTGTAATTGCAATTTTTGTGTAGTAGATGAGTTGTTTTCTTATTCTTAACACTAAAATTGTAGTTAACTTAACCAGCTGGATTGCAGTAGACCATTGATAGTTGCAAATTGAAATAAATTCGTAAAAAATATTTTGTTCTTTGTGAAATATTTAAAAAAATGTCTATGACAGTCATGCTGCAGATATGTTTAAAAATATCTGCATTTCAATAGCTATCCAGCGAAGTATAACAAGCTAGGGTATTATCAGAATTATTAGATAAAAACTTTGACGAAAGGGTCCTAGGTAGTTGTGTGAAACAATGGTACCTACGTCAGAAAACAATAAAACAATCCAAATAGGTACAAAATGACGTTTAATTACTATTTAACATAAAAGTCTTCTATTATGAGACAATTCATGTTCCACGTGTCCGCCTCTGTTTCGCACACAAACTCTCATTCTGTGTCTTAATCCACTTTTTACTATACCATTTGTTAAACCCCTTTTTATTTCAATCGCCGCATCGATTATTCTCTGTCTCAAAACATGAACAGATGTGATTGGATTAGGTTCTTTGTAAACTAAGCTCTTCATGTGTCCCCACACATAAAAATCCATCGGGGTCAGGTCTGGACTTCTAGCTGGCCACGGTATGGGTCCACCTCTTCCGATCCAGTTATTAGGATAATTAGTGTCTAGCCATTCTCTGACACTCCTTCTGTAGTGTGCAGGGCAACCGTCGTGCTGAAACCTCATGTCACGAATGAGATTTAGTGGTAAATCTTCTAGCAAGTCAGGTAAATCTTCTCTTAAAAAGTTTTCATAACGTTCTCCATTTAAGTTGTCAGGAAGAAAGTAAGGTCCAATCAAATGGTTCGATATGATTCCCATCCATACATTCAAACTGAATCGTCTTTGTGATCCCTTTGTCCGCTTCTTATTGGGATTTCCTTGTACTTTCGAGGCCCAATAATGAGCGTTGTGGTAATTGGTTATGCCATCTTTATCAAATTTCGACTCATCGACTACCTACCTGGGACCCTTTCATCAAAGTTTTTATCTAATAATTCTGATAATACCCTAGCTTGTTATACTTCGCTGGATAGCTATTGAAATGCAGATATTTTTAAACATATCTGCAGCATGACTGTCATAGACATTTTTTTAAATATTTCACAAAGATCAAAATATTTTTTACGAATTTATTTCAATTTGCAACTATCAATGGTCTACTGCGATCCAGCTGGTTAAGTTAACTACAATTTTAGTGTTAAGAATAAGAAAACAACTCATCTGCTACACAAAAATTTCAATTACAGAAAAAATAGAGGCTAAAATCTCAAATAAAATAGGCCAATAGACAAAAAATCGGTATTTAAGAAAAAAAACTTCAAAGTCCAATATCTTGAAAACGGTTGAGTTTGGGGTAGGGTGTTTCATAGTCAAATCAGTCAAGAATTATGGGAGCTACAACCCCCTCCAGGATCTAGGTCGACTTAACCTGTAACCCTGTATACAGGGTGTTAGTGTGAACACCGTTGTCCTTGAAACCAGAGGTTCAGCATCATGAGTAGAATCCATAATGAATGAAAAAAAATGATTCTATTTTTTACTCATTTTTTAAAGAAATTTTTTATAAACACTAAACGTTTACTCACAAACACGTGACACAAGTACTTCGACCAGGCGACACGTGGCATGTGCACCTCAGTGTCGGATCACCTTCTGTGCGAATATCCCGTCTTTTCAAGGGCACAAGTAATGAAGTTACGATCCAAGAAAGGCGCGGGTATAAGTACTTACGTAGGTAGGTACTTAAAGTATGTAGAGTGACTATGGCATCGTGTACGATAGCGAAGACATGAAATATCAAAATCATGCAAAAGTAAAATAGGTGTTAAGCTTTTCTCATCGGTTTTGGATTCTACTCATGATGCTGAACCTCTGGTTTTAAGGAGAACGCTGTTCACACTAACACCCTGTATATAGATTATTATCTTTGTTTACAAAAAATATCAATGATTCTAAATCAGAGTATAGATCATGCTGGATAAAAAACTTCAAGCACCACTAAAACTGCACCCCACTTCCGAGATTCTGAAACGCGACTTGTATCGCACGATTTCTTGCAATTTTGTAGCGTGATTCCTTACACATTGCTGAGTCTTGTAACGCAATTTCTAAACGACGCGACGACGCACCGCCCCGCCCGCCACCAAATCCCAAAACGCAAGACGCAGCTGTCTGACAGATGACATGCGTCTTAGAACAAAATATTTCGTGAACAATTTTCGCAAAAACGTAAGACGCAGTAAAGTCACTTGACAACTTGAATTACGTTGATGAAATCTCAGCAGTGTGTAAGATTGTACGCATATTAGTACAAATTGTACTTCAAACAAATATCGCTACAAATAGCGCCGTACAAGACGCGCTTCATAATCGCGGGAGCCGGGGTGGAGGATTTAACTCACCTACTTTGTATTAATTCGATAACCTCAGTGGCACAGCGGGCAAAGGTCCGCCTGGGACGTAAAAGGTTACGGATTAGATTCCCGGCTTGGGATAAATTTTTAATTAAAAAAGTTCGCAGAATTTTCGTAGAGAGCATTAATTCTGGACAAACAAAAGTTTACCTATAAAACAGACTGTGTGTGTGTGATTATTGCTGATTATATTATTGGTATTATTATTGCTGATATAAATTTGGTATTATTATTATTATTTACGGTATGAATTCCTTTCAGGTGCGGTTAGAAGCAGACAAATGGTGCGTCCGGCGTGATTGAAGTTTTTATAGTTTCTTGAAATATCCACAGGCAACAAAAAGAAGATGGCGATCTTAATAGGTAAGCTAAGCTCAGTGTACTCAACACTGTACCCAGAGCTTGTGTTGGATACGCATTGTAGATGAATCTCGTAGCGTCTACAAAGCGTAGAGTGATCTACGGCGTAGACCAGAGGGTCTACGCCGTAGCCCCTCTACGAAGTTAACAGAAACAAGTTACTTTTTTATTTTATTTATTTTTATTTGGGAACATACTGTTATAATAATTATCTAAACAAAAACATAGATACCTACTTAAATAATACTTAAACCAGCTAAGTTATGTTTGTTCAAGTTGCCGTCAAATCAAAAGGCTAAATTAATTAGTAAAGATTTAAATATTTATATCAAAGAATAAATCAGTACATATTATAATAATGAATAAATTAAAATTAATTAAAATAACAGATTTCTAATACAATTTCAAATAATTTAAATGTGCATAAAATGTCTTTATTAAATAGTAGGTAGTCTAGTTATGATTGATTACAAATTCAAAACGTAGTTGGTGATTTCATGAATTGAATTCAAATTATGAAGTTTTAAATTCTGTTCTATGTATTCATCAGTGTTTTGTTTTGATTCAAATCTTGAAATAAAAATCGTTATTTGTCTCTGGGCAGGTCACGTGCACGTGCGCACAGGAGCCGTGATCCTGGTGATCGCAGGCGGTGCCTCCGCTCGCGTCGCCGGCAAGATGGGCGGCTACTCCAATAAACACCAAGGTATTTTTAAAAAAAGAACTGTGGAACATGGTACACCTTATGGCTACTAAAGAGGTCAGAGCCCTGAGATCGGTTACACGATGGTCTCGACAATGAGACTGTTCCATTGTGTAGGGATGGGATTTAGCACAGAGCGTCGGTCACTGTGGAGTTTACGGGACGCAAAAAAAATAAGGATTTTTTTTTGGTCAAGGTCATTGACCTTTGACCCCAAAGTTCAAGGACCTTGACAAAAGTGACCTTGAGGTCATTAACCTCAAGGTCACTGACTTTTTTTTGTGAAAACGTTGGTTTTTGATAGAATCGATGCCGAAAACTTAAATAAATCATTTTCGATCATAAGGTCAGTGACCTTTGAGGTCAAGGTCACTTACCTTTTCTGTAAAAACGTTGGTTTTAGCTGGAATCGATGATGGAAAATTAAATTAATCATTGTCGAACTCAAGGTCAGTGACCTACGAGGTCAAGGTCACTGTTTTTTTTTTTAATTCTTTACCTCGGGGTATTTTTTCATCTTTTTTTGGTTCCATCACGATTCGCCATAGCTCCGGCGCTTCGGGAAGTGCAGCCTCTCCGCCATTGCGTAACAAGGGACAGGCACCACGGCTCACCTCCGCAGCTTCGGCTTTTTGGTCGCCTTCGGCGACCAGCCTCAGCCGCTGCGGCTCGCGCGGTGCCTTTCCCTTGTTACGGCTGGCGGAGGCTGCACTCCCTTCGCGCCTCCGGCTTATTAAATACACTCTAGGGGCGCCACGCACAAGACCACGTGGAGTCGGGGTACTCTGTGTCGGATCCGCCACTCAAGTTGAACCTAATCAACTCTTATCGGAATGAAAAAAAAGTATTATTTGCTTTAACATCAAAATAACAAACTGCCGGTGCCACCCCCATTGCATTAGAGCGTAATTTTGTATACTGCCACAATCACCCCTAAAGTTTACAGAGTACAGAACGACATTATCTGACCTATAGCGCCGAGGTCATTGAACTTTGAGGTCAATCACCTAATCCAAAGTTGCATCTCTAATGACTCTCTTCACGATGCCATAAAAAAAAATATATGTTATATATACATGAAAAAAATCTTCGAAAATTTTCTAAGTCCAGCTCCCTTTAAAACAGAACGACATACTTTGACCTCTAACGGCGAGGTCATTGAACTTTGGGGTCAATGACATTAACCAAAGTTGGACCCCTAGTGACTCTCTTCACGATGCCATAAAAAAATATATATGTTATATATACATGAAAAAAATCGTCGAAAATTTTCTAAGTCCTGCCGACTTTCTTTGACCTCTAGCGCCGAGGTCATTGAACTTTGGGGTCAATGACATTAACCAATGTTGGACCCCTAGTGACTCTCTTCACGATGCCATAAAAAAAAATATATGTTATATATACATGAAAAAAATCGTCGAAAATTTTCTAAGTCCTGCGTCCCGTAAACTCCACCCCGACCCTTCTTCGTGTTAACATCACCATACGTCAGTCATATATGCTAACACAAAAATGTATCCAAGGGTCAAAAATGCCGTCTGAAGGAAAATTAAGGTTATTTTTTGCAAGGGTTAAACATATTTTACTTTTGCAAGCCAAAGGGGATTGTCACTCCCCATAAGAAAAATAAAGCAAATCAGAAAGTCTTGGAACGTAATTTGTTTCTCTTTCGTAGGTACTGATTGTACTTTTTCGAGGCGAATTTTATTTCATCATCCCACATGATTGGACGTAATTTCAACCAAGGAGATTTCAATTGAAAAGAGAATCAGGTTAAATTTTTGCGTGATCGTTAACAAAATATATTCATTCCTTCTGGAATGAAATAAGGCTAAAAACAACATTTCTAAAGTTATCACCACATTCTTTTCCTCATCGCAAATGGTGTCATTTATATTTCCGCCAGTCAGAGACTATACAAAAATTTTATAGCAAACTCCGTAAAAAAAAAGGCTGTAAAATAAGTTCATTGTCTTTGATATAACGTTATAACAAACATCCAAGAACAAGTTCAAACAACTTCATCTAACAACATCGAAGCGAATGTGTAAGTATGTTGAGAGTTCTTCGTAAACGTATCATTATTAGCCAAGAAAGTTTGTGTCGGTATAAAATGCATACCAACTACGTCATAATGAACATATTTGAACTAGATTTAAATAAACGAACGACGACCGGATGTGGCGCGGTGGGCGAAAGTCCGCCTGCGACGCAGGAGGTTGCGGGTTCGATTCCCGCCTTGAAACAAATTTGTGCACGATCTGCAGAAATTTGTTTCGTTGGTCTGGGTGTTTAATATGTATAATAAAAAATATCTATCTATGTAGTATATTGTATTAAGTATATCAGTCATCTAGTACCCATAACACAAGCTCTGCTTAGCTTGGGGCTAGATGATGCTGTGTAGACTGTCCGGAATTATTTATTTATTAATAACAAAATATAATAATAGAAATATTAATTATTTTAAAACGCTGAACATACATACAGCATCATGTAACCTCAAGCCCCAATAGGTAATATAATCTCTTGTTCCTATGTGTTAAATACCAGGATACAAAAGATAATTCCAACGGTGTTTGATCGCAACTGGTTTATTAATTAGACCGTATAGTTGTTAACATGAAGACATAATCCGGAAGATATTAATTACGTTTATATATTATAATCTCACGTAGACATTGAAGCGATAATAACGAAGGAAATTATTTAAAATTTACATCACGCCTAAGAGCGTTTTCACATTATCCGATCCGATATCGGTGTCGGACGACGATAGCCGACATCCGATAGCCGACACCGACATATTTCCGACAAAATCGTTCCGATACGGCCATTTGCTCCATAGCTTAGTGCGGGCAGGTTATCATGGCAGACTACCTCTATAATAGAAGAGACAATTTAGATACACGTACAGCACACATACAAACATTATCGTCCGACGGCTCACGGGCGTCCGATGGTGCCGCCAGCGTATCGGTGTCGGCTCCGATATCCGATATCGGGCCGGACAATATGAAAGACAGGTACATATTTCATACATTTTGCTTGCCCCGATATCGTGTCGGCGTCCGACACCGATATCGGATCGGATAGTGTGAAAACGCTCTTAGTCTGAATAACACATTATTTTAAACAATGTCTTCGAGACGTTTTATACATTTTCTCCAAACTCTATTCTTATGTTATCTTTCGTGCATGTTTCGTGCCTACAGCATTTAGTTGCTTACCAGTATCATATATCAGTTGTATCATTATTATATCATTTATCAGTTGTATCTATTTGCAGAGTTTGTTTTGAGACAGTATTCCCAAAATATCTCCTAAAAATCTCTTTCACACATTCCACCACTACATTAAAATGAACATATTTTAACGAACGTATTTGGTATAGTATCATGTTTACATAAGCTACTTCAGTGTTGCCACCTAGCATATTAACACATTAAACCAGAGTCAGGTACCCTATAAATTGTTGTTTTAACCCAGTTGATCTACAAGCTAGTACCGACGGAAAAAACACGTTAAAAGCTTCCGAGAAATAGCCGGTAACAACCCTGGAATACCCTGAACCTTGCGGTGGTAATGCCAAGGAGCGGAACGTGGTGGATATTGAATCCAGGTTTTAGGTAAAGCAAGTATTTCCATCCTTATTTCTCCACCCCTCTCTCCTATCCTATCCCGCATGCACATATCAAATCGCGCCATCCTGCTCTAACGATGGCCGATGGCTTCGTATGAAGAGAATGAACAGTCTTGAGTTGCGCTCGCGCGCCGGATCACGCTAACGACATCCACCGCGCAATTAAATTACCCTTGTTCTGAATATTGATGAAATAACCTAAATCTAACGTGTGTACACCTAACTTTGAGTGATTTTGAAGAACCTCCCCGTTGCAAGTGTTTCTCGGTGTTGTGAAAAGACTCTGACGCTGCAGCAGCCATCGCCGACGCCCCGACGCCACGAAGGCAGGTTAGTGCATGTGTCCAAGCCTATTTCCATAAGTACTGCTGTCTACTGTATGTCCTCACATCATCCCTACGACAGCAGGCTTTTCTCTTCCTGGAAATACTTGCGTAATCCTATTAAAACCGCAGATACAGTCCACTTAAAATATCCCGAATCATCCTGTGATTTATGAGTGGTTTAGTAAAGAACCAGCTACTACAAATAACCACCATAAATTTTGGTCCTACGAGCACGGATGTTTTAGATTTTTTAATCTATAAATCTATCCGTCTCTTTATTGTTCAATGTATTAAATCCCGCCCGGACGCGAGCCTACCTCGGTCCGTTAGAACAAATATTTCAAAATCCACGTCGTGTCACACTCATTCTCACACTCTCCCGCTAGGTAGATAACTTTTACGCTATTCCTAACTGATTATAATTATTTGAGTTGTCCTAGATACCTATATTTATTCTCAACCGCAATCATTCTCGCTAGGCCAACTTATAGATTTTATAGTTTATTCGCACCCGCTTTAAATCAGTCTAGGAATCCTTGTAATCTGCAAGTTATTGCTACCTGTTATTTCATTCACGCATCGCTATTAGTAACATAGGTAATACCTACTTATTGAACTCTTCTAGAAAGGTCTAAACTCGGCATACGTTCATTAAATAACTACCCGCAATAATTCCGAACGACAATAATTATTTTGTCTGTTCATCGCTGCTAGGTCGGCCCCGCCCGGCTCGCTCCTACCCTCATACAGAGAATTGTATCGCAAACGTAGAACTCAAGCGTACTATTTAATAATCTCAGGCCGCACCGCTAACTGATTTTTAACAAGCTTTATAGTAACTATTTTTCTCCCGCCTATTCTGTGTTCTGTATGCATTTAGAATTTTGTTATTGTTGCATCTTTGCATTTCCTTACTCGTTAAACTTGTTCTTGGAGGTTTTTATTTCTTCGTCTATTCTGTTAATTATTGATCATGAGTAGAAGAGATAAAAAAGAAGATTCTGATATTGACGAAAGTTACGATGAGGACAAAGGTCAACTTGCTATGCTGGAAGCCAAGCGCGAACTTTTGTTTGCTCGCATGCAAGGCATTTATGACCTAGCTAAGAAAGCACAAAGCGATTCTTCAAAGTTACAGTCGTTGCAACACAGTGCGTTCAATGTCGATCTACATAAAGATTTTGAGAAAATATTAGATTCATATAACGCCATTTCGCTTAAATTAAATCCTAAGCACACTGTTAGGTACCAAGAATGGACTAACTTTGACATAATGTATTGCCTTATCAAACAAGTCATTGTGACTCATTCACCACCCGCTAAAACTGAATCTTCCCCGCACTGTGATCGGCCTAGGCCGAAACTTCCGCCGATAGAATTGCGAAGCTTTGACGGTGATGTACGAACATGGCCACTATTTTACCAACAGTTTAAGTGTACTGTTCACGAAAATACTTCACTTTCAGATAGTGATAGGGTGTATTATCTGATTGGTAAATTAACTGGTTCCGCTGCATCCGTCTGTGCTCGTTTGCCTCCGACCGCTGAAAATTATCCTATTATATGGGAGGCTCTAATACAAAAGTACGATGACCCCAGACTACTGGCTAGTCAATACCTCAATCAGCTGTTATCTTTTAAATCGCTTACCGCCAATAGCGCCTCAGGTTTAGAGTTATTCTTGGATAGCTTTGACACGTCTGTAGAAGCTCTTAGACAATTGAGCCTTGGTGACCTCTCGGAATTTATTCTGCTGCATCTCGCTCTCCAGAAACTGGACTCTGAGACTGTTAAATTATTTGAGCTAACCTATCGTAAAAATAAAATGCCAACCTATTCAAATCTAATTGAGTTTGTCAAAGAACAAAGCAAAGCACTATCGCGGTCAGCTGTTACTTCGTCGAAAACGCAAGCGCAGCAGAATTCGCGCGCTCACATACCTACGCCTAGTGCGAAGCCTAGCGCTCAAACAAAATCTTTTGTGGGCACTGACCAGACCACTAGTGACACAAGTGATGCGACAAAATGCACTTTATGCCAACGCGATAAACACGATCAGTTTTATCGTTGTTTTGCCTTTAGAAAAATGACTCCTCAAGATAGATATAAATTTATAAAAGATAACTCATTTTGTACTAACTGTTTGAGTGTAAAGCACAAATCAATGGCATGTACTTCCGTAAATACTTGTTCCCACTGCTCTGCTAAGCATCATTCACTCTTGCACTTTACTTCACCCGCAAATAAAAATAAAAATGTTACGCAAATTACCGCTGATAATAAATCACCCGCTACCGCTCATGGCGCTCGCTCCGCTGCGTCTGTAAATATGTCCTCGCCCGGGGAAATTACGTGCGCGTCAGCTACCGACTTTGCGCCCTCTGCGCATAAGGTCGGCTCTTGCTTGCCCGCTCCCGCTAATGATCCGAATACAACTTCAGTTTGTACTGTGTCATATGATCACGATTCGCACACAATAACAACTGCGTTATTGGCCACAGCTAAAATCAAATTCTTATATATATAAAAGAAAGTCGTGTTAGTTACTTCACTTATAACTAAAGGACGGCTGAACCGATTTAGCTGAAAATTGGCAGGGAGGTAGTTTAGAGCCAGGAGAAGGACATAGGATACTTTTTATCCCGTTCGGTACTTATAATAAAACCGTGCGAAGCCGGGGCGGGTCGCTAGTTATTGATAAATTTAACCGCCCTCATTATTTGAGATGCCTGATTGATCCTGGTTCTCAAAGTGAGTACATCTCTGCCGAGTGCAGTAAGCGCTTGTCGCTTCCCATTCGCACACAAAGCCGTTTCGCTAAGGTTCAAGGTATAGGAGGCGCCTCGCAGAAAATCCTGGGAATGACCTCGCTTAGATTTTCTTCCCGCTTCGACGACGGCAATGAATATCACATCGAGCCCATGGTTGTGGATTATGTTACGTCACAACTACCTGACTCGCGTGTCGATGTCAGCGCTCTTACTCACATACGTAACCTACCCATGGCTGATGATGACTTTTCGGAACCCGGTCCGATAGACCTTCTCTTAGGTGTGAACTTGTACTGTCAAATCCTCCTATTCAACAAGGTCACATCTGCCAACATGCCAGTTGCCTTAGAAACGACTTTAGGTTACATAATTATGGGGAATGCACCCATTGTGTCACCGCGCTCTTCGTTGCACACTGTTTGCACATTTACCGCTGATCCGCTTCACAAGCTGGTGGAAAAGTTTTGGTACACCGAAGAACCACCATCTCAGGTATTTTTAAGCCCCGATGAAAAACGATGTGAAGAAATTTATACTTCCACTACGACACGTAATGAGGATGGTAGTTACGTAGTTATGCTTCCTTTTAAGGATGATCCTCAAAGGCTTGGTAACTCTTACATAAACGCAAAAAAGAGGTTTTTGTCTCTCGAAAATAAACTTCTGCGTTCACCCGATTTACATGAGAAGTATAATAATATAATATCTGACTATCTCGATAAAGGCATTTTAACGCGCGTATCTCCAAACGAATGTGCTTCTCCAGGTTATTACCTGCCGCATCACCCTGTAGTTCGTGACGACAAGTCTACGACTAAAGTTCGCATTGTACTAGACGGCAGTGCCGTAACTGACTCCGGCCTGTCTCTAAATGACATTTTATATAAAGGCTTTAATCTTCAAACTGATATATTCAACATTTTATTGAATGTTCGCATACACCGCATCGCCTTTTTTGCCGATGTAAAGCAAATGTATTTGTGTATTTATACACACCCCGCTCATCGTTGTTATCAACGTATTTTATACCGCTTTTCCTCAGACGCTCCGCTTCAAACCTTACAATTTGAACGCGTTACCTTTGGTCTACGGTCTAGCCCTATGCTGGCGCTTAGGACTTTGCGCCAACTGGCTCAAGATGAAAGGCAAAGGTGGCCAATAGCGGCTGAAGTTATTGAACGGGACGTTTACATGGACGATCTAGCATCTTCTGCCTCTACAGTCGATCATGCAGTCAAAACTGCGCTGGAATTGATTCAAATGTTTAAGGCTGGTGGGTTTGATTTAGTCAAGTGGACCAGTAACTCCCCTGAGTTGCTACAACACATACCCGAATCGCATAGACAATCGGATTCAATTTCATTCGATGTCGATGACGCTTTTAAGATTTTAGGTCTTCGCTGGCTTCCCGCGTCAGATACGTTTTGTTTCTTAACTTCGATTCCACCTTCTGATTTCACTAAAAGGGCAGTCCTATCCGTAACCGCACGCCTGTACGATGTCTTAGGACTCGTCGGACCCGTAATTCTTTACGCCAAACTGCTAATCAAAGAATTGTGGCTTTTGCACATCGATTGGGATGACAAGCTACCCCTTGATATCGCTGCTTTATGGCAAAGATATTTATCTGAGCTGCCGATTATTTCGCAACTCAGATTTCCTCGTCATGTAGGAATTGAGGAGAATAATTCAAAAATCACGCTCATCGCATTCTCGGACGCAAGCGAAAGGGCATACGGCTGTGTGATCTACCTGCACGTATCTAATGGTGACAGTTCACCATCCATTTCGCTCTTGTGCTCCAAGTCACGTGTCGCATCAGCTAAGCCAACTGTAACGTTAGCTCGGCTGGAGCTAAATGGTTTAGTGCTTCTTGCTAAGCTACTCAGCGCTGTTTATAGCTCGCTATCCGCACGTTGTCAGATAGATGATGTTTACATCTTTTCAGACTCGACCGTCGCTCTTTGCTGGGTAACTTCCTCCCCGCATCGTTTTCAAACCTATGTGGCAAACCGAATCTCAAACTTTCAATGCATCTCTCCTTCTCAAAACGTATATCACGTCGCAGGAGTGGAGAATCCCGCTGATTTTGTGTCTCGCGGTTTGCTGCCCTCGCAGATTGTAGACAATGAACTGTGGCTTCAAGGCCCCCCTTGGTTGTCTTCACCAGTCGATAACTGGCCGGTAGTTAAATTCTCTTCCAATCATACTCAGCTACCAGAAGAAAAAAATGTTTCTCATGTCACTGTAACAGAGGAGGAGAATTTTCTCATCACCTTAGGTTCCAAGTTTTCATCTTGGCTGAAGCACCTCAGGTCCACAGTCATCGTACTCCGTTTTTTAAAGGTACTTCCTCGCAATCATGTTATTACTGCTGAGGATTTAAGTATGGCTGAAAACAAAATAATCCAAGCTGTCCAGAGAAGCTGTTTCGCTAATGATATACGGAACATCGAAAAGGATAAGTCTTGTTCCACCGCTCTTCGGAAGTTATCTCCATTCATGTCTGATGGAATAATGCGTGTCGGAGGGCGACTTTCATACTCAAGTCTAGATTACAATCATGAACACCCCGCTCTCATGCCTAAGAATGGGCACATTTCTGAATTAATTGTTGATTTTTACCATCGTGAAAATAGTCACGCCGGTCCGCAATTACTCATGTCAATATTACGACAGAAATATTGGTTTTTATCCGCCAGACGCTTAGTACGCAATCGCATCTATAAATGTTTACGCTGTTTTAAACTTAATCCAAAAGGTACCTTTCCTCCAATGTCTGCTCTACCCAGTTGTCGTGTGGAACCTTGTATTAAGGCCTTTACACACACTGGTGTTGACTATGCAGGCCCTCTAACAATCACTCCCACTAGGAAACGAGGTATACATAGCCAAAAGGCTTACCTCTGCGTTTTTGTGTGTTTAGTAACCAAGGCCGTACATATTGAGCTAGCTACAGATCTTAGCTCTGCCACGTTTCTTAACGCTTTCAAACGCTTTCTATCTCGCCGCGGTCCTTGTAAGTTTTTATATAGTGACAACGGAACTAATTTTGTCGCTTCTCAATCGTACTTAAACGAATTATTTAAATTCCTAGAAACAGATGAGTACTACTCGCTCTTTTGTAATGAACTCGCTAAACACCAAATCACTTGGAAGAGGTCACCGCCCCTAGGAAGCCATTTCGGCGGCATTTGGGAAGCTAACATAAAATGCATTAAATCGCTTCTTTTCCGAGTGATAGGTAAACAAATTCTTACATACGAAGAAATGCTTACGGTGCTTAATCAAGTCGAAGCTGTACTGAACAGTCGACCTTTGTATGTTCTGAGTACCGATCCCTCGGAACCAACCGCGCTTACACCATCGCACTTTCTTTGTACGCAACCTCTAGCCTTTTTACCCGCTCCTGATGTTAGCAAAGAACGGGAAAATCTGTTAACGCGTCACTCCTTATTGGACTCAATTGTTCAAACTTTCTGGAAAAGATTCAAGAATGAATACCTCCATAGTTTACAAATGCGTGAAAAATGGAATACCGCTAGTAATCCTCTCACTGTAGGAACAATAGTTCTTCTTAATAATGAAAACGCTCCTCCTTTGTCCTGGAAACTTGGTAGAGTTGCTGAAGTTTTCCCAGGCAAAGACGGTCAAGTTCGCTGCGCGAGAGTGGTTGCGGGTGAAAACTCGTATGTGCGTCCGACAGTTAAATTGTCGCCGCTTCCAATACAGTAGAGTAACCATAACTCTAATATTTTAAGGATATTTTATCCTACCTCTCACTTTTATACTAAATTGTTTTATTTTTGTTTTAATTCCTCTTTTTTATATTAAGTTCGCTCATTAAAATTATTATTATATTACGCTACGCTATTCTCTTCATGTTTTGAAGGAACCCTTCAAGGGGGGGGATATGGTGGATATTGAATCCAGGTTTTAGGTAAAGCAAGTATTTCCATCCTTATTTCTCCACCCCTCTCTCCTATCCTATCCCGCATGCACATATCAAATCGCGCCATCCTGCTCTAACGATGGCCGATGGCTTCGTATGAAGAGAATGAACAGTCTTAAGTTGCGCTCGCGCGCCGGATCACGCTAACGACATCCACCGCGCAATTAAATTACCCTTGTTCTGAATATTGATGAAATAACCTAAATCTAACGTGTGTACACCTAACTTTGAGTGATTTTGAAGAACCTCCCCGTTGCAAGTGTTTCTCGGTGTTGTGAAAAGACTCTGACGCTGCAGCAGCCATCGCCGACGCCCCGACGCCACGAAGGCAGGTTAGTGCATGTGTCCAAGCCTATTTCCATAAGTACTGCTGTCTACTGTATGTCCTCACATCATCCCTACGACAGCAGGCTTTTCTCTTCCTGGAAATACTTGCGTAATCCTATTAAAACCGCAGATACAGTCCACTTAAAATATCCCGAATCATCCTGTGATTTATGAGTGGTTTAGTAAAGAACCAGCTACTACAAATAACCACCAGAACGGGTAAAATTATATCTAGGGTTGTCAATCATAGTAGGTGTATTTTGAACGCGTACCAATTCATAATAATTCTAAGTTAACCCAAAGTTCTTTATTATCTAGAAGTAAGATAAGACTATAAGACTCTAAGACACGTCAGAAAAGTTTAAAATAATAAAAGGTTTAAGATTAATTACTGTCGAAACTTCTTACATAAAGTTTTCTCAATTGTTTTCGTAGTTTTACCAGTTTATTTGCTGTGTGGGTTTAGGATTCTTTACTACTAGAGGTACTACATGCATACAGTACATTGTCCACAACAATTTTTATTGATTTTATATCTGGGATTTTATTACTTAATTCCAAATCACCTTTTCCACCACCACAAAATACAATTTAAATGAATACGAAATGATTTTAAAATAAGAACATTTTTCTCATTTTAAAATAAGAACCAACGTTTTTAATGTCTCTAGAAGAATAAGAAAGCAACCCTACACTGCTCTGTCGCTACATAACTCATCTCGCGTTTGTAAAGCCCTACCGCTCAGTTAGTGCCTGTGTTTCTTACCTATGAAAATAAAGCCAGATTTTTTTCTTGTTATTTCGTACTTTTGTAACCTTTTATTTAATGTTTACTAGCGACCCGCCCCGGTTTCACACGGTTTTATTATACGTTTAGACCTTCCTCTTGAATAACTTTATCTATTAAAAAAACCGCATCAAATTCCGTTGCGTAGTTTTAAAGATTTAAGCATCCAAAGGGACATAGGGGCAGAGAAAGAGGCTTTGTTTTTACTATGTAGTGATGTAGTAATTGGACACCCACACTGACAACCAATGTCTTCTAGCTTACCTGAATGCTTGTAACCTAAACAAAAGGAGCCTATATTAATTGTATTATCCTTTCCCTTTATGTAGGTAGTTATCTTATGAAAGGGTAGGTTGGTACGGTAGGGATAACACACCTAATAGGGAGGCCAAATAGATTAGAGGAAAGGCCACACGCGTCAGTACGTGAACATGTTTGCGAGGCATATAATCCTGCCAAAATAGTGGAGAAGGGTTTGAGATAGAGCGTGTCTAGATAAGTAATTCGGTAAGGTATTCAAATTTCCTGCTTAGGAATACGTCCTCTTCAGACCGATGTTACAAAAAGGAGGAGGTTCTCAATAACTGCAACTGTTTTATTTACATAAATAGGTATTTTCGTGAAATAACAACCCATTTTAGAAACAATGTTGTCGGCAAACTAAAACATATACTGTTACCTTAATAATTCCATAACTCACTAGTATATACAATTATAACAAACTCTTAAAAACCTAAGCCGTCACCAGAAGGCAGAGTACCCAGAATGCTGGCAGCATTGCCACGTTGAATGGCAATGCTAATTCGTTGACCAAAAAAGAAGCCAGCATTCTGATCTCTTTGTTGTCGCTATTTAAATTATTCGATTTCCCATCCTAAATGAACAGAAAATTGGGAAAACGAGAACCAATTTCAGATGGTTTCCTTCCTTAAAATAACTAGATATTTCCAATTAAGTAGAATAATGCTATTAGCCCAATGGTCTGTGCAATATTTGAAAGGGTTCTTTTGCATAAGTACTTAATTGCGGCTGAACCTCGTTGAAATCGAATTCAAATAAATAATTTTATACGAAACGGGCTTGATTTGCGTGACCGCATTCGAACAATTTAGAAACTTTGGGTGTTTCAGAACTGTGTTCTCTTTGAGTAAATTTCGTAACGGTAGAAAAATTTATGTAGAGCGGTTTAGGTATATGCATAAAACCAGGAACGCTAGACTGGAATCCACATTTTATTTCAGCACTCTTTGCTTAAAAAAAATAGCAAAGCTCGTGGTGAAACGAAACTACAAATTCTGGCTTTAATCCGCTGGCTAAAATATTCTAGGAAACATGCCCAATCAATACATGGATAGTATAAATAAGTACCTACCTAACTACGTTTTCCATTGCAGGAAAATCAACAAGTGGCATCAACGAAGAAATAATCTGGATCAGCATCAGCATGGCGATTGCGATAGCAGTGCTCATAGCCATCGCCCTCTGCTACATCCTGAAGGAAAAGTGTTCCAAGAGAAAAGCCTATAGAGAACAATCATGACGATACAAACAGGAGTTCGCGAAACACGCCCTTGCGGACTCCCTCACCGAGGTCGATTTTCCCTCGTACACTCTCTACCCACAATATTCGCCCGATGGTAAAGAGTACTACTACAACTTCCATCGCTTCTCCTACCTAAGGAAAAGCTTTAAACTACCCCCAAAGGACTATCCCAAAGACATAAACAAGGATTTCCCAACGGATCTTGCAAAAGATTTCCCAACTGATTTTGCAATGGATTATCCTTTAGAAAAGGACTATTTTGAGGACTACCCTGTTAAAATTAAGCAAGAGGTATATATTACTGCGTAGTTTCTTTAATTCGAGAAGAATTTTAAAATGAGTAAACTAGCCTCGAGTAGGGAACAAAGTTTTATGCTTGTAGGATGTTTTATATACTTATTTTATTACTATATTGGAAGGGAAGAAATAAAATATTGCCATAAACTTAACATAAAAGTTTCTAGCTCAGTGAAGAAAATCCCGATAACCCTTTAACCATTACATTGTAAGTTAACGTTTGGGACAGGAAATTTCCCTTGGTGTGTACTAAATGGGCTATTCGGGCGTTGAACTCTAGCGTGAAAATGCTCTCCGACTCGCCTGAAACTCTTCGTGAGACTCTGGGAAGAAGCAACGTCCCGCGTGAGACGTTGGGAATATCGTGTAAATCATTCTTTGTTACAAAGATGATCATTAGAATGTTTATCAACAGTTATAATAAATAGATTTAACTTTTAAATGACAGCCAGCTGTATAAAAGTGTCATAATGGCGAAGAAAATTATGTAGGTATTTATATTTATTTTATATATATTTCTACTATGTAGGTATAATACCTTCTTACTAAGGTATAATCTTTATATAATCTTTTTTTCTGACTATAATCTTGTTTGTACTGAGTATAAAGGTCTTTTTTTTAACTTTGCTTTTTATGTAAGTATCTACTTGAATACCTAGTAAGAAGGCTTCTAAAAGGTTTTAACGAATAGGAATCATCCTTCTTTTTCTATTTTCCTAATTTTTATTTTTCTATGTGTGCTGCTGGTTTTCCTTAAATAAATAAATAAAAAAGTCTTCATAAGAAAACCCACGAAGCCATGGGTTAAATTAAAGGTGTTGCAAAGGGTGTACCTATCTCTGTTTTCGCTCGTTAGGTAGTTACCCTTGCAGGGGATTTTGTACTAAAAGCTTTGATAGCGAGAGAAATTGCGTTACGCTGCTATTCCAGTTTTATTGAGAACATGGAAACTAATAGGGTCGGTCGTGTCGTCGAGTGCCATAGGGATTTAACTATCTTATTTATTATCTGCACTCTATTAGAAATTGATAGGCTCCTATATCAAATTACCGAAGGTCTAGAATCCAGCGCGCTTTAAGTATCTATCTACATTTTACTGGCGTTTTCATGCTCACACAGAGCGAAATGTGTGTGGGCGCTTCTTCGTCAAGTCTTGTGCTGTAAAATGAAAATCCTTTCCTTACTAATATTATAAATGCGAAAGTTTGTTTGAATGTATGGATGTTTGTTACTTTTCGAGCAAAAAATAGAAAAAGGATCGGGCTGGAATTTGGAGTAGACGTAGTTCTAGCCCTAGAATACACACAGGCTACTTTTCATCCCATAAATCAGTTACCATGGGAAAGAAATAGCCTTGAGACGTTTCCATCGAAACAATGCGTGCGAAACAGCGGACAGATGCTAATATAAAAATAAGAGCGCAAAATATGTTTAAAACTGAAAACCTTCCTAGACACAGGCACCCAAATTAACTGTAGAGATTGGTTTTTAAAACTTGCAATGCGAATGTAGAGGGAGAACTTGAAAGTAAATAACAAAGTTTTATGTCGACAAATAAAGGCGCAACTGAAACCAGCAGCGGGGGAAACCAGGTCGAGGAATTAAGGAACTTTGAGGTGGAACCTGTGATTGGAGCATTTGGAACTCTACCTCCATACTCGTAATTTGTTTTTAATTTGATAGCTTTTGTTTGGCGAGAATAAAAGCCATCAAATTAAAAACAGAATGGCTTTTGTTTGGAAACTCATTTTGTTTTTGATTGGCAAATATTTGCTAAAACGGACTGATTTTATTTACTTACATTAATATATTTGCTTCGAGTTTACCTATCTATAAAGTAAGTCGTGTAGATAAAGATTGGAACAAAAAATATTTCTATAAGTTATATACTCGGGTCATTTTCAATCCCAATTTTTGAATTTATAATTTGATTTTTTTTTCTTACAAAAATTAACAACCGACTATCAAATTACACGCATTATTAAGGATAACAAAAACTAATGGTGAGATCTTGATCAAATTTTGATGAATAAATGGGACCACAAAGGAAAAAGGATCATCAAAATCGGTCCATCCAGAAAAAGATTTGGCATAAAACACTCACAAAAACTACCTACAGTCGAATTGAGAACCTCTTTAAGTATTCCTTTTTTTTGAAGTGAGTTGAAAAAGTAAATTTTTAAACCGTACCTAAGTATGTATGGGTTAGGACATTTTATCCCAAATAATCCCAATCTTTATCTACAAGGCTTTAACTTAGAGAGGGTTTCGCTTTGTGGTTCCTGAATAACGAATCCCAATGTTACGTCAGTAGTAAATTATTATTTGTTATGTGTTGAGTGTGTAGCAACTGTGGTTGGCGTTTATTTATGGCGTAGAATCCATAATGGAGCCGGAAAAAGGTCGCCACGAATTCGTAAACGTTTTTGCCCTCTTTCGGCGTATGGTAAACGATGATCCTTCAAGAATTTTACTACATAATGAGGATCGGGTATTGTACAATACGATATGGTGGTCGACATTCGTTCGACAGAAGTTACAAATGATAAATTGATAAACGATGATATCGAAACGGCAATTTGACAACATAATAGGAGTAATACCATAATACCAGCTGAAATAGTTCTTAATTCTAATTAATGGTTTGGGGTGTAAATAAAATGAATAAAAATGAAAATATTTATTTATTTACCTAATATTAATAGTAGTAGGTAGATACCTACTTAAATAAAAGCGGTTAGTTATAATATGGCTTTCTTTATTATAAGAATAATACCTAAGTGAGTTAATGTAAAATTTATTCACTACCTACGTATTTAATTATGTTGGTTACTACTTTTAATACTTAATTAACAAGAATTTAATGCATCAAAATCATGAATGAGATTTCTATAAATAAAGAGTACTTATGTAAATTAGAAATTTGTCATTTTAGTACTCGATGTATTAAAATACAGGAATTTTATAAAGAAAATAGTAAATTAATAACTTTTTCAAGTAGGTGATGTCTGTATATGTATTGTAAAAGTAGAATAGGTATCTAATTGCTAAGTGTGTAAAAAAATGTCATCTACATAGATTATCTAAAAATGTCGACTCTGTGTCAATGTAGGAAATAGGTAGATACCTGCACCTACAACCTATAGGTAGGTAGATATCGTACCTACTTATATAGTTACTCTACGTATTTTGTAGCTCTGAATGTGGTAAATAAAACTATTAAAATATTATAATAATAAACGTACTTTTTGTGCATAAGTAATATTCTATTAAAATACAGTAAGTATTAACAATTCGATTGTAAAGACCAACTTAAAATGTATTTTGAGCGTGATAAGAAAATTAAATAAAATCTAAAACATCGAAAATGTGCATTTATTAGTAGATATATCGAGATGAGGCAAGGAATGATTTTTTAGCAAATACTATAGTTATGTCTTTAATTTTTTTATGTAAGTAAGTAGTAAAGCAAGTAGATACTACACATTTTGTTTACAATTTTCAATTTAAAATTGACTGAATATAAGCAGAATCTCGGATTTCTAGTCTGAATTAAACATGAGGCTTTGTCGAATGCATCGTAGAAAAGGTAACACAACCAACAATCCAACAATAGATATACTACCCAGGTACGTACTTATTAAAGTAGGTAGGTAAAAACAGAGGTGGTAAGCAAACTGAAAGTAAGTCTACCAAAAATCTACCTAGATAGTTTATCCTAAATCGCCTAGGTACCTACCTACCTAAATATTAATTATCTTGTGGTACCTATAAAATATCTAACAAACATAAGACAGGCAAAATGTCTTGCTTGTTGTATATTAATCCTGCTATTGTAGTAGATAATTAATTTCCCGGGAACAATTTCTTTGTGAATTAATGAGTCAATGCCAGGCATTTCATTACTTATTTTCACGGTGAAGTTTCTAAAGAACTGACGAAGATAATATGCTCAGCTAAGGCAAAATTACAAGGCGGAATTACAGGCGTAACGTCGCGTCGTCGTAGCGTGTTGTCATCATCGCGTCGTCGTCTTAATTTAAAATACTTGCGGCCAAATTCAGATAGGCAACGCCTGGCCTGGTATATATACATATTCTCCTTCTTACAAATAAACATAAAAAATTGGTTTTAAGCAAAAAACGATGAGCGGGTTAATCCTACAGTCGGATCTTAGAACATTACCCACACTAGAAAAAAAAACGATTTACCTATTTATTTTTAGGTGTAATTATTTTACTAATTTATTTATTTATAATATGGGTTTTAAACTTGCTTTAAACATAGGTTACCTACTAATGGTATATGGTGCTAATGGTATGCTACCTAATTCGTGGGTAGGTAACCACCCTAAGTAGGTACAAGCGGAACAAACTGTAATAAAATCCAAGAGTTGACAAAATAGTAGGTTGGCAGGCCCAAAAATAGTGTAGTTAATCATTATCCGTGCCCATGACCGAAAAGTTACGAGAGTTTTATCACATCTATGATATGATAGTAGCTCAGACTATAGTCTGAGGATAGTAGTAAGTATAATTCAATTTGTAAACACACTTCCAAAACAATGTAATGAGTGTAGTATATGTATACGCTGCTAATCACCTCATGCTTACCAACATTACATCCAGTATCGAAATTGTTTCGCAACGAACGGTACTTACTTAGTAGTACTTTGCTGGTAGCGGTAGGCAGCAGTACCCTGCTTACCACTTCTAAATTTATTTAAAACTAGCGACCCGCCCCGGCTTCGCACGGTTTTATTATAAGTACCGAACGGGATAAAAAGTATCCTATGTCCTTCTCCTGGCTCTAAACTACCTCCCTGCCAATTTTCAGCTAAATCGGTTCAGCCGTCCTTTAGTTATAAGTGAAGTAACTAACACGACTTTCTTTTATATATATAGATTTCATATTGCCGCGGGCTAACCATAGAGAAAACAGAAAGAATCCACTCTACGCCCCAGAGGAATGAACATCTTGTGCAAAACGAAAACCACAGATTAAAAAAGGAACAACATAAATGTTCAATCAAATCAACAAAATGTCAGCAAAGTTCACATTGGGTTATCAGCAGTGATAAAAATTCCAATGTTTATGAAATAAAAACACTTTTCATTGTAAATTCGCAAGACTTCTTTGGTACAAAAATCGGCATCATGCGTAAAGATCTGGCTAAAACTTGCTTCGTTACCTTTAGACGAAATTATTGTGGATTTTCTTCAAACACTTTGAAGAAACAGCTGATCGCGTCGCAGGCGATAGTCGACTCTAAGGTAAGTTTTATTGAAAACAATTAGTAAACAATTTGCAGTTTTTGCTGAAATAAGTTCCTAACCGAACGGGGCTCAGGTAGCCATGTGCGTGTCTTGCCACCTTGTGACCTTGTGCTCAGTAAATAATTGTCTGTCTACTGTGGTTAATAGCTTTTGATACAAATCGGTAAGTTAAGGAACCATACCTGCGTTATTTCGACAGATTTAAAAAACTGCAAAAACCACTTAGGGTATTTAAGTACTCACAAAAAATACCTATCTATCACAACCTCAGACTATTAAACTACCACAACATTCCCGATTATTTTAGTTTATGACAAACATCTCTCTACTGCTCAAAGGTTACGATAATTATTCACATTGATGCAATACTTTTAGAATACAACTTATGTTTTTGATTGCACTATCTTCTTATCAGCTTGGGGTCATGCCGGTTTTATAATAGCACGTTACTTGTTTTGCTCAGTTATAAATTGAGCTATACAAAGATAGGTTGTATTCTTTAACCTGTTAAAAATAAAAATATATTACAGAATTATTACCCTCTACGAAGTTTACATAGAACATCCACAATGAGTAGCCAAATGATGAATGGTAACCTATGGGACACTGATCCGGAGCTGTATGACCTGATCACTAAAGAGAAGAGCCGTCAACGAGCAGGCCTCGAGATGATAGCTTCGGAGAACTTCACTTCCATTCCTGTCCTACAATGTCTGAGCACATGTCTGCACAATAAATATTCCGAAGGAATGCCTAATCAAAGGTTAGTACCTTCCACAGAGAAATTAGTTGCTATCTCCAATAATAATCATTAATGCCACTGATAAAACATCCTAAACGGTTACCATTAACGGTTTAAATTTAATGATGTTCAGTATAAACACTGATAATTTGGGCTTGTTTTAGATACTATGGAGGCAATGAATACATTGATGAAATTGAAATAATGGCACAGAAGCGCTCTCTACAAGCATACAGGCTGAATCCTGAAGAATGGGGTGTAAATGTTCAACCTTACTCAGGTACCTATTATTTTATAATTTTGAGAGTAATTTATCTAACAGCTCATTCAAAGTTACCTAACATAAAATGGCTGTTTCGGTTCCACAACCCTCAAATCTATCTTATCTATGGTTACCTTCTTTTTAAAAAAATAATATTCTTTATTTAAAATTAGTGTGATGCCCACATTGAATTATGGATTAAAGAGATCCTTTATGTATTCTGATTGAGTTGTTGCTTGTACATGTTACTAGCCGCTTTTATATAAAATCATTATTTCAGGTTCCCCAGCCAACTTTGCTGTGTACACAGGCATAGTGGAACCCCACGGCAGAATCATGGGTCTAGATCTCCCTGACGGTGGCCATCTGACCCATGGCTTCTTCACCGCTACCAAAAAGATATCAGCCACTTCGATGTTCTTTGAGAGCATGCCTTACAAGGTAAACTGAAATAATAATATGATAAATCCATGAGTCTCTGGAGTCATGACGGTCACTGCGAAAGAATTCACCTCTCCAACTGATCCCATCGCTAATAAGACCATACCTCAGCTTCTTTGCAAGAATTTTTGACTACTCTCCTGTGAACAAAAATCCCTAGTTATTGTTGTAAACTGTTCTCCTATTAAAACTATCATAGTTTGACAAATGCATTATAGTCATGTCCTGTTGAATATCTTTGAATATTTTGGAACACCATTTAATTTGAAAAATAAGGGTTTACTGCTTAAAAGGTTCTCAAATTTAAACATCAAAAACCCTTGGCAACTAGACAAAGAGCTATACTCATTAAATACATGACCATTGACCTCCATGATAGATAATAGATTGGAAATAATATAAAGCTGTTGACACACCCAAATAACGTAATTTGCGTCAACCATTTCACTTATTTACTAAGCTTGACTTGTTATTTGACCTTAAGATAAGGCAGTTCCATTACCCCATTTGATAAGCGCTCTTTAGGACTGTTAATAAATTATATGCATGATTAAAAGTCCATTTTATGCAATTACTATCTTAATATTACTTAACTGTAAGCTAAATATTGTAGGTATGTAGATTCTTCATGGTTTTTCTATTATTATTCTACTGAGTTTTATATAGGTTTTATCAATACTAGATCTACATAAACACTATATTTTACAACCGAACAAAAAGGATAGTTTATAAATACTTAACTTCAAACTTTCGGCGTAGAATTAGATTTTTTATCCTAATATTAAGAGCACAATATTAAGAATTAAAATACTGGCTAAAACAAAACGTAAAAATTTATTGCTTGAAAAACAAACTGATTTCAGAAATGGGAAATGTAAGTATTTCTTTATTTTGTAAGGGGATCATTTTGACCATCTAACATTTTGACTATCTACTACTAAACCCTTTTTGAACATGTTATGATGCGAATTTAAATGAATTGAATGAATTTCTGAACGACCAGTTATTTTTTCATTGATAGTGAGCTAGTTACTCCTTTATAATATCGCCGCGTCGGGCGTGTTTTTCTATGGAAAGTTCAGTAGTTTTTGCGTAAAAGAGTAATAAACATCCATTCCTACATACAAACTTTCGCATTAATATTACTGTGACATTGTATAATAAAAAAAATAAGTAGTAGTTTTAAAGATTTAAGCAGTGAAAGGGGCATAAAGACATAGGGACAGAGAAAGCGACTTTATTTTATACTATGTAGTGAAGTATATCGTTAGCGTCAGGACCCCTGGACCAAGTGCGATATTTTATATTTGGAAACTATCAAATTTCAATACCTTTTCAATACTATTTGGTACCTCAGTTAAATTATTTGGTACCTCGATGAGCAGTGAAATAATTTGAAAAGAAAGTGGTCAGACATTCTGACGTCAGGTTGTCTGGACCACATCTTTTTCACATAGTTAGAGACAGTAAAACTTAAAAAATCCTTTGTAAATATTTAATACCTTTTTAATACCTTCCAATACCTCTTTATTTCAAACATTTAGGCGTCGCAGAAAAAAGTTACGGATGAATTAAATTTTGTAGGAAGCAAAGGTTGTTCGATACATATCTAAGTTGCCGCAGACAAAACACTAATCTTATGAATGCGTAAGTTTTAATGTTGAGTTGTAAGTAAGTAGGTATATGTGTATGGGTGTATGGATGTTTGTTAGCTCTCCACGACAATGGATAGGACTGGATGAAGTAAAAAGTTGATGAATGAAATTTCGTTGTATCCTACGAATAAGGTTACAGTTGCAAAACAACAACTTTCAAGGAGACCGTTTTTCCATATATGTTTTGAAAAAGTTTATAATTATTTTGCTCAACGTTTTAGCATATGGGTGATTCTCCCAGGGTGGAAAAAAACATGTCCGGCTCGAAAAATCATACAAAAAGTATCCCTAGCCCTTTGATTTTTTTTATGATAGTAGATTAGACAAAGATAATAGGGGAGGCCTTTTTTAGTTTTTTAATATTCTTATTTTAAATAAGTAAAAATAAAAAAAATCCTTGGAAATTCTGACTTCCGTGGTGCGTCCGGACCTCATGTTCCTTTGTTAATAAATTTTTATATCATTTCCTGAAAACACTAGTACTTATTTACATAGGTTCACAATAACCCAGATAGTTACTTGCTTATTTGACGCTATTACTACGCAAAACTAAGCTTTAGTTGTTAGTTGAGATAACTTCGCGTCCGTCGTTTAGCTCTGATTCCCCTGGTGCGCACTAATTCATTCATAAATGTTGTACTTTAACATCTGCGTAAATAGTTGTAAGGTCGAGAGAAACTATCAGTTACGCCCCATCAGTGGTGTGTACAACAAGTGTGTATGTCTTCATGTCACTCTGTTATTTCAGTACGTAATCACTTTCCGTGGCTTGGTATCTAGAAATTCTGATTACCATGTTGACTATAAATTTGTTTATGCTAATCCTATTGTTTTATTAATTATGATAATTCATGCCTTTTGTGTTCCTAATTTCGACTGCATATTTCAATGTAAAATAAACCAGCAAATTAAGAAAATTTCTAAGATTTTGTAATTATTTTTGATTTCCGTGGTACTGATTTCCGTGGATTTTGCGGGTTGATTAACATCTCAATAATATTTTTTTACAGTTTATGATGTTTTTTAGGATTAAAGTTTATAATAAATACAAAATGAATAATTATAATATTTTTAATACAAAGATAAACATTATGAGTGTGATTTTTGTAAAAAGTTACTTGTATTTACAGCAATGATTTAAAGGTGTTTTTGTAAAAACTGATTAAAACTACAAACGTCAAATAATTGGTCCTTAGTTTTAAGAAGCTTAATAATCTACTTACTACCGAAAACACATATTTTTATTGATAAACCAACCCATATTTGATTTTGGTGATATAAATTCTGATTTCCGTGGACACCATATTTTTAAAATTGAATAACTTCGTAACCATTAAGCCAATAAAGTTCCCTTCACTACCAAAAAATTCAAAATTAAATCTTCATTTAGAATATACTATCATCTTATTGTGGAGAAAAAATATATTATATTCAATATATTGTTGTCAAAATTGTATCGAACTTCTGTGATTTACTACAATTATTCTTCGATGATACCAGGTGTCGTGAAATATTCTCTGTTATTAGTTTTATTCATATTTTTTTATAAATTTGTTATAAGTACTTGGAAATAAAATAAAATTAATAGCGCAAAACCATTGTCTTTTTCCATTCTTTGGATTTTGATTAGAAAACAAGTTTTATACAAGTTTTACGATAAATGGGACAGTCCACTTATAAGGCACTGCATTCGAACAATGCTGCAATAGCGGATTCGAATGTGGTGCTAAAAAACTGTTACTTTTTTCTTATAAAATATTTTCTGCACACCCTGTAATTTCTACTAACATAGCATAAGCTCTTACTAACTGCAATATGGATCATGGTCTGAAATAAAAACATTATTATTATTATTATTATTATTTATTAAGTAGATACCCATATTAGGGTTGCCAGATCGAAACTTACCATGTCCGGGACAATTTATAGCTTTGGCCAGCCCGTGACCATAACAAAGTATTGAAAATGAATAGGGGGGTATTATTACCTACCTTTTCTAATTAAATATTTTATTTGATGAATACCTATGTTTGACTTCACAAAAAGGCACTAAGTATAGTAAAAATATATCAAAACGGTTGATCACCGACCGCGAAGCTAAGCTCAAGCAGCCGGTGACTATGTTGCAGAGAGAGGAACTTCCTGACGATACGCGCAGAGTCCAGGAGAACCGCTTTTTGGGTGGCCCTTGATCCAACTTACTCTCTATTTAGCTAGTCTCTTGAGATGTTTATCGAGGCTCTTCGCTATTACCCCGTTAACCGAAACGACTATCGGGACGATGGTCGCTGAATCAACATCCCACATGCTGACAACCTCGTTGGCGAAGTCAAAATATTTGCTGAGTTTATCTTTCTCATCTTGTACGATGTTAACATCATGGGAATGTGACATCAGCAAGTACTGCCCATCTTTCTAACCGACCTATCAGTAGGTACAATAGCAGGCTTATTCACAAGAATAGTGTTATCGGTAATGATACCTACGTGAAAATCAGCGTAGCATCCGGTCTAGCCGAATGCTACACTATGCTGAGGCAGGGACCCTATTTTACCCTTTACAATGTCGACTTTTATTACCATTTATTTCATTTTATTTATAATGTATATTTTTTAGTGTAAGTTAAGTAGGTACTTAGTCTGTAAGTTTTAAATGGGTAAAAATAAAAAAATTCTTTCTTTCTTTCTAGATCGCTTGCAATAGAGCGTGGCACGGCTGCTTTGTTATAATTAAAATATAAGGAAATATTTAAAAGTATCTTCCTAATTGTGTATGTAATTAAAGTTCAAATATTTGGACATGGGTAGGGCGCCAACTTTATCAATGAGGATTAGGTGCACGTTCAAGTGCACTTGAATTTACCTACTACATACCTACTTAAAGAATAATGTCGTAGAATTCGTATATTTATGTTATTTGCAAATATAGTATGACCTAGTCCTCAGGATATAAACATTATCGTTTAATAGAAACTTTTCCAAATAATAAGAATAAACCGTCTCCTTGAAAGTTGTTGTTTTGCAACTGTAACCTTATTCGTAGGATACAACGAAATTTCATTCATCAGTAACTTTTTACTTCATCCAGTCCTATCCATTGTCGTGGAGAGTTAACAAACATCCATCCATCCATCCACACATATTTACATCTCGACATTAAAACTTACGCATTCACAAGATTAGTGTGATGTCTGCGGCAAATCAGATATGTATCGAACAACCTTCCTACAAAATTTAATTCATCCGTAACTTTTTTCTGCGACGCCTAAATGTTTGAAATAAAGAGGTATTGGAAGGTATTAAAAAGGTATTAAATATTTACAAAGGATTTTTTAAGTTTTACTGTCTCTAACTATGTGAAAAAGATGTGGTCCAGACAACCTGACGTCAGAATGTCTGACCACTTTCTTTTCAAATTATTTCACTGCTCATCGAGGTACTAAATAATTTAACTGAGGTACCAAATAGTATTGAAAAGGTATTGAAATTTGATAGTTTCCAAATATAAAATATCGCACTTGGTCCAGGGGTCCTGACGCTAACAAGTATATCGGTCATCTAGTATCCATAACACAAGCTCTGCTTAGCTTGGGGCTAGATGATGCTGTGTGAGCTGTCCGTCATTATTATTATTACTGATTCGTATAGGTGAATCCTGAAACCGGTCTGATAGACTACGACCAGCTAGCCCAGACCGCCAAGCTGTTCAAGCCGAAGCTCATCATCGCTGGGATGAGCTGCTACTCGCGCTGCCTCGACTACAAGAGATTCAGGGAGATCGCAAACGAGAATGGATCCTATCTACTGGCAGATATGGCTCATATATCGGGATTGGTTGCTGCAGGTACTGAACATTATTTAAACTCTTTCCCGTAAATATTATTTACTAAGGAGATTACAATTAAACAATAGAAACTGAAAAAATCAAAACGAGTAGAATACAGAAAAGAAATCAAAACTACTAGTAGAGTTCTATGTACCTAGATCACTGACCTGTATCTATACAAATACGCGTATATATAGAGGTCAGTGACCTAGATATTTACAATAATAATTGATCCATAAAAAATATACTGGCCATATTATATAGTCCCTAGTCCTAGTCCAAACATAAAATTTGGTGAGGTTCAAAATCAACTAAATAAAGTCCTTCTGGTAGATATCGAGAAAAGGGCTCCGTGATACCATCTTTCTTCTTGCCAATGTGTTTGTGTGTTTCATTTATTTGAGAAATTAAGTAACTATTTACAATCAAAAGCCAAAATGAATTTAATTAACATTAAATTAGTAACATTTAACTATAACATAGCTGTTTAAACTATTCCTTACAAATTATAAATCACTGTAAACCGAAATAAAAATTTGGTTTATTTATGATACTGACTAATAGAAAGAGAAATAAAAAAAAAACTCAAGCAAATTCGTTTATTTGGCTCTTCCATACAAACTAAAACACATAACTACAGACTAAAAGCACAATATAAACTTTCTCCCCTAAATATAAAGTTCATAATACTATTCCAGGCGTAATCCCTTCCCCCTTCGAATGGAGCGACATGGTAACTACAACTACCCACAAAACGCTGCGAGGCCCGCGCGCCGGTATCATTTTCTACCGCAAAGGAGTCCGCTCCGTGAAGGCCAACGGGACTAAAGTGATGTACGATCTAGAAGATAAGATCAACATGGCGGTCTTCCCGGGACTTCAAGGAGGTCCGCATAACCACGCTATAGCTGCCATCGCGACTGCTATGAAGCAAGCAGCTACGCCTGAGTTCAAGGAATATCAGATACAGGTAATAATGGAAAAGAAAAAAATTAAAACTAGTAGGTAACTATTGAAACCATTGAGCTAACTGTAGACGGATGCAAACAGTTTAAAGGTAGCTCAATTAATCCATGTCGATACCAGTCGCGTCCCCAAGACACTGGCTGCATTACCACGCTGTATGGCAATGCTGATGCGCTGAGCCAGATACTCACCATTTCTCGGGTCACGCGTCACATCGAGAGATATTTTTTTTTAAACCTGGAGAGCCTCGGTATTAATAATATAACTGACCAATCTCATCATTACCAACCTACAGGGTGTTCGGCAGAACGTTGAACATACGAAATAATGGGGGACAGGTGGGGTGGTCTGTTAACTAGCCCAAAAGATTTTACCTAGGTCTCAAGATAATTTTTAATTTCTGAAATTTTCGCTTTTTTACCTTTAAACGTAGCTTTAAACCCATTTTTTTTTTCAAGATTTTCTTTTTCTTTATTACAATCTTAGTGATTGATAGGTCCTTTTTTCCAATAGGGTGATTACTTTTGTCCCAATATATGTGTGATACATTCACGAATGCCTGGAACTGCGTCTCACTCAGGTAATATGCTGTTCGCAAAAGCACATAAAACATAAAAAGTAATGTTACTATTCCAGTAACAATGTTTCACCACAATTGTTATCGTAAAAAGAAAGAACAATACAATGTAACCATGTATCACATACACAAGAATATCATAACGGATACTGAATTGTAAACTAACACAAGGAACCTAGTTCGAATTCGAATCCAGTTTGTAAACAACGTCAATATTAAACTTGGATATCAATTTCACAATCACTAAGAAGGTATCAATAGTCCGGAAATAAAATAGACAGCCCGTGTAACTTTTCAGGACAGACTAGACGGACGGTCAATGAGAATCAGTAAAGTTATAGAATATAGGTACAATAGAACGTTGCACTTTTTGGATACGGAACAAATTAAATTATATATGTAGGTACTAACTAGCAGCATCTCGCGGTTTCAACCGCGTAATACCCGTTCCCGTATGAATTGCGGGATAAAATATAGCCTATGTTTTTATTCCACACTAAAATCTATCTCTGTGCCAAATTTCATCCATATCCGTTCAGTACTTTTTGAGTGAAAGAGTAACAAACATCCTCCATCTATACTTACAAACTTTCGCTTTTATAATATTAGTAGAATAGGTACAATAGAACGTTACACTTTTTGGATACGGAAAAAAATAATTATATAGTTACATACAATACATCTAAGGTCTATGTGACTATGTACTTCAATAACACAGTACAATATATCGTACAGGTGATAAAGAACGCACAGCGCCTCTGCCAAGGCCTGACATCCCGCGGGTACGCGATCGCCACGGGCGGCACGGACGTGCATCTCGCGCTCGTCGACCTCAGGAACAAGGGACTGACGGGCTCGCCCGCCGAGAGGATCCTCGAGCTCTGCAGCATCGCCTGCAACAAGAACACCGTGCCGGGGGACAAGAGTGCGCTCAACCCTAGCGGGATCAGACTTGGTTAGTACTTACTAGCAAAGCAACACCTCGCGATTTCACCCACGTAATTCCCGTTCCCGTGGGAATTTTGTTTTAAAATATAGCCTACTAGCGATCCGCCCCGGCTTCGCATGATTTTATTATACGTATAAACCTCCCTCTTGAATCACTCTATCTATTAAAAAAACCGCAACAAAATCCGTTGCGTAGTTTTAAAGATTTAAGCACTCAGAGGGATATAGGGACATAGGGACAGAGAAAGCGACTTTGTTTTATACTATGTAGTGATGTGTTATTCCAGACTATAATCTATCTCTGTGCCAAATTTCATTCATATCCGTTCAGTAGTTTTTGCGTGAAAGAGTGAGAAACATGCATCCATCCATCCATCTATACATAGTTACGTAAAAAACTACCAATGCATATGATGATAACAATGAAGCGTCATAAACATAGTCAACTTTGAATAAAGAATTATCTATCGAATTATCAACTGGTAACTATTTGGTCCAGTGACATCTAAAATGGGCGATTTTAGATTATTACCAAACAAAATAACTGGATAAATGCAGATTTTTACAAAGTAAAACTGGTTACAAAGTCAGCCCTATCAGCCGAAAACAGCTGTTGCAATGCAGCTTATCGGTGGCATGATAGTACTTTCTTGATAAAACAACTGATAGGAAGTATATTTTTAAAGTATGGTTATTGAGTGTTTTCTTTTTTACAGGTACCCCTGCGTTGACGACACGAGGATTAAAAGAAGCTGACATCGATAGAGTAGTAGACTTCATCGATAAGGCTCTCCAGTTAGGACTTGAAATTATCAAAGTCTCTGGACCTAAGGTGGCAGACTTCAATAAGCTGATCAAGGAAAATGCGGAGTTCCAGGCGAAAATCGCGAAACTCAAAGAGTCTGTCGAAAGCTTTAGTAACACATTCCATTTGCCAGGATTTGAGAAATACTGAGTTGAATTAGTATCACATAAACGCATTTAATGTGAAAACTTGTAGTTTATAAGTAAAACGTTAGTGAAAGTTCGTATGAACTTAACTCATTATTGCAAGTGCCTTCCACTTTAAGTAATCTCTCTATAAGTTAATACTAGAAACTCTTTTTAAAAGTTATACTATCTTCTAAATTATGTTATCATGATTGAAATACATATGTATTTTTAATAGTACTGAAGTATTTTTTATCCTTCCTATCTAAATCTTTGTCTGTAAATAACAAAGAAGACTTATTTTTGTATTCCCTGTTTTATACAAACCAATTAATTGGTTTAGAGACTAGAAATTTTAATTCTTTTTAGAGAGATTTTAATTCTGATGGTACTATTATTATCATACCATCATACCATACCATACCTACCATTACCTACAGTTGTGCTTTGTGCTCCACCTGGGATCATGTTGAACCTAAATAGACCTGCTAAGAACCTAAAGCAATAAACTGGTGAAATCTATCAAAGGACAGCAGTCTGCGCCATTGTTGCTATAACTCTAGATCACTGACCTCTATCTATACAGTACTTGTATAGATAGAGGTCAGTGATCTAGATACTATGTTATCTACTGTTTAAAGTTATAATCCTTGCTCTATAGTATCAAATGAAACCGTCTTCCACAAGCGGACAAAAGATTTAAGCATACCTATATCTTAGCTGATGTCACGAAATGAAAGAGTAAGTGTAATGTGACAAGAGTTTATTATTAACGACCACGTTTTTATATATATCAGAGTATCCTAACTAAAAGAGAAATATAAAATGGAGTACGTGTGGAATAGACAGAGCCTTAACTAAAGGGGAAAATGGAAGACAAGCGCCCTTAATTTATCTACCTTGGTTGTAGAGGAACCCTTGACAATTAAATATATCTATGGGATCTACATACATTAGAAGACCCTGTAAGATAAATATAGAACGAAATGAGAAGCACCCTTACATAATAAAAATCGGTTGTAGAGCAACCCTTAACAATTAAGTATATCTATGGGGTCTACATGCATTAGAAGACCCTGTACGATAAATATAAAACGAAATGAGAAGCACCCTTACATAATAAACATCGGTTGTAGAGCAACCCTTAACTTGAAGTATATCTATGGGGTCTACATACATTAGATGCCCCTGTATAAATATAAAATGTAGTGAGAAGCACCCTTACAACTATTTTCATATGTCATTTTCCCAAACATAAACATGCACACGGAACTCACGTCAGTCACAAATATTTTCACTTGTATGAATTCCTAATCTAACCAAACGTAGTGTAGAGAAAACAGACATCCTTATCTTATAAATCCTGGCAGCGCATACTCGCGGCCATCGCGTGCTTGTGGGCAGCACTCAATTCGCCTCGTAGTAAGGTCTCGGGCATCCTTATCTTATGAATCCTGGCAGCGCGTACTCAAGAACAGCGCGTACTGACCGCACCCAGTATTTCGTCTCGTAAGGTCTCGGGCAGCTGCTCGTCTTTTGGCAGGGGCCCACCAAGATACCCGAGGCGGTGGACGCAGCCACTCCGGATGGGTCCACGGAACGTAGTGGAGACCGTCCGCTTCCTCACCGTGTGTTTATGGGAACGACACCCAAGCTCCCGGAAGGTCACCACATTAAATTATAATCAGAAGGTCACCACATTAAATTATAAAAGACTCGTTTATTTTCATTTTCATTCTATCTTCCTTCCTTCCCAAAAGTCATCTCCTCCAATCCCTTCAGATTTCCAAAACCATCGCGAATTCAATAAAATGACAGATTATTTCGTAAATAAGGTCGACTTACTATCGAGTTTGAAGCCTCCTTTGAAAACGAACCCTACATTATCACCCCAACCAAAGCAAAAAAAAAATTAAAATAACTAAATTATTTTCATTTTTTTTTCTTTATTTAAACAAATTATAAATAAAATTTTGGAATTATTCACATCTAAAACGATATAACATACTATTTCACAACTAAGATTATTTAAAACTAAATGCGTCTTAAAAGACTACTAAATAACCAACGACGGATACTCAGTCCGAAAGTCGGTGAAACAAAGCGGTTTAAAACAAGCTCTTCAATAAGACAACGTACAGGATGTCAATACAACAAAATAGTAATTACCGACTTCAATATGAAAATGTATCGAATACAGACACAGTATAATGTGTCAAAGGTACAATCAAAGTAATACTTGATTGTACCTATACAAGAAAACATCAATACGCAAGGAAAATAATGGCAAAACCATCATGACAATATAACATTATACCGGAAGACATAATCGGGAAGATTGTAATGACCCATTACAATATGACGACATAGAGAATGGAAAAAAAAAAAAAAAAAATCCAAAATATTTAAGACCCGCTAAATATAGGGTATCTAAATTCACACTTCCGCAAAGTGGGAAAGTGGGAGAAAAATCGCGTGAAGAGAAAAAAAATAATGCGTTAGTTATTGCGTTCCCTTAACTATAAGGTGCAAGATTAACATTTACGCCAAGTGAGTGAGAGAAAAGATAGCGCTAAGAGAGAAAAACAATGCATTAGTAATTGCATTCCCTTAACTATAAGGTGCAAAATTCACATTTACGCAAAGAGAGTTGAGAGAAAATCGTGAGAAGAAAGACAAAATATGCAGTAGTTCAACAAGTTAGTGATTACACAGGCCTAAACTCAATCCTCACACATCCACATCCATAGTAAAGATACGAATATATATTCTATAAACTTACATTCATCCACATCCATTCTAACCCTAATGTGTACCAAAACCAAGTTATAAACTACTGTAGCACCAGCCGATGTCGGAAATGGAGCTAAAGTATTTTATATGTTCTAATAGACCTACCGACAACGACGGTATGTTTTTTTTCTACGGATGGATTACCATAACCGTTTCATGACAATTCGAAGGCAACAATTGTTGAAAATAGTAAATCGATACATGGTTAAATTAATAACCAACAATTAAAAATATAAAACTTATATGAGATATAAAATCGTATAGCGAGATATAATTACTTTTAAACGTAATGCCAAATTTACATCGCAGTATAAAAGTTACAGATTTTAGAAAAGTATAAGTGCCAAAAGAAAATATTAAGATTATGACTTAAAGTCCTTTACATGCCATTTGCCTTTAACACCATTACTGTCCTCTAGGACAAATACGAGTGGAGATAATTTCTTTATAATAACACTTTTTACGTATTTCGGAGCTAATTTGGAACTAAAGTATGTTCCAGCATTACTTTGAACAAAATTTTTCCTCCAAACAGTATCGCCCACATTAAATGTTTTAAAAGGGTGTCTACTGTCATAGCGTGATGCATTTTTAGTGTGAGCTATGAACAAGGCAGCTTGAACTTTATCAAAAATCGCCGATAATTCACCAATATTATTGGCGTAAATATCCCTAGGTAGAAAACAAATTTCATCCAAATTTACTGTTTTTGTATAAACAGAACCACAAGTTATGACTTCGTGACCGAAAACGAGAAAAGACGGAGTAAACCCAGTAACTACGTTAACTGAATTATTCATAACAAATTGAGTTTTTCGTAAATGAACATCCCATGAACGATGATCCTCCCCAACCAACGAAGCGAGCGCAGTGCCAATTGTTTTATTATACCTTTCAGTCGGATTTACTTGCGGAGTATAGTATGGAGTGAAAAATTTAAACGGAATATTATATTTATCCAACAAATTGTGGAACTCATGACTTTGAAATTGTACTCCGTTATCCATAATTATTGACTGCGGAATACCATGAACCAAAAAGACCTCATTCTCCAATATATCTACAATATTTTTAGCCGTTGCTCGTTTCAAAGGAAAAATTAAAGTATACTTAGAAAAACTACAATTTACCACGAGGATAAATTGATTACGTTGACGGGTCATAGGTAATGGACCCATTAAGTCCAGAGAGATAGATTGAAAAGGTCTAGAACAAATTTTAGGTCTACCCATTGGACCATAAGGTGCATGATTAGAATGTTTATAAGTTAAACAAATTTCGCATTTGTTAATAAACTTTGCAATATCTTTAAACATACCTGACCAAAAGTAAAGTAATGATAACTTTTTGTATGTTTTGAATATTCCTAAATGAGGCATTCCCGAAACCCCATGGTATTCTTTTATTAAATCCTCTCTGCTATCAGGATGTGGAATTTCTTTCCAAACAAAATCCTCATTAATTAAGTCTTTAGAATCGAGTTTACGATAAAGTTTACCATTTGTAATTTTATAATTCGGATGTGCCATAGGATCATCTTGGCAACTTTGTAAGAGATCATCGAAACTACTAGCAGTATTCTGAACGGGATCGGACTGAATTGCAGCAATCTTATTATTTGACTGATTAGCTCTAGAAAGTAAATCAGGAACCACATTAGTTGAACCCTTTTTGTATTTTATGACAAAATTAAAAGTTGATAAACGAATTGCCCAACGGGCCAATCGACCAGAAGGATTAGTTAAATTTAAAAACCATTTAAGAGCTGCATGGTCCGAGTAAACGGTAAAAGTATTGCCGTTGTCTAAATAACAACGCCAATGTTCTAGCGCGGTAATAACAGCAAGAGTTTCTCGTTCGGTCGTTGAATAATTTTGCTCATGCTTATTTAAAGCCTTACTCATGTAAGCAATAACAGTTTCAACACCCTCATGTTCCTGAGTAAGCATTGCGCCAATACCAAAATTAGATGCATCACAGTGTACCGAAAACGAAAGATTAAAGTCCGGACAAGTAAGTATAGGTGTGCTTGATAAAAATGTTTTCAATTTCATAAAAGCTTCATCCGCGGCCGCATTCCAAGAGAATTTTGGGGCTTTCTTTCCCGTAACCGTTAACCTATTGAGAGGCGACGCTATCGTACTAAAATCAGGTATAAATCTACGAAACCAACTACAAGAACCAATAAATCTCCGAACATCTTTTGCACACGAAGGAACAGGATAACTCAAAATAGCTTGTATCTTTTCTGGATCAGCCCGTAAACCATTAACGTCAACTATATAACCGAGGTATTTTAGCTCTTTTCTGAAAAATTGGCTTTTGTCGAAATTTATAGTTAAATTAGCATACGATATTTTATCAAGAACTTTATTAAGCAACGAAATATGCTCATCGAAGGATTCACTGACTACAATAATGTCATCAAGATAACAAAAAACTTTGTTTTCAAACTCCGGAGCTGGAGTAAACAACATGTCCATCAACCGTTGTTGTGTAGCTGGAGCATTAGTCAAACCAAAAGGCATTACAACAAATCTAAACATCCCACGACCTGGCACGTAAAATGCCGTTTTATTCCTATCCGAGGGATTTAACGGAATTTCCCAAAAGGCTTTAGCAATATCAATACTAGATAAGAACTTAGCATTTCTAAGCTGATCTAGTATTTCATTCATAAAAGGCAAACTATAAGCGTCACGACGTGTAACGGAATTAAGTTTTCTACTATCTACGCAAAAACGCCATTCACCATTTTTCTTTGGTGTAATCAAAACAGGAGATAACCATGGACTTTCACAACGTTCTATGACCTTCCATTTCAACATTTTGTCAACCTCATCAATAAGAGCTTTTTGTTTTACAGGAGACAACCGGTAACATCTTTGCTTAACCGGAGCTACATCCCCAGTATCAATATTATGAGATATTAAATTAGTACGACCAAGCTCACCTTTTAATTCAAAAGAAATATTTCTGAATTGTTCTATTAAATTATCCGCAATTGGCTTATGTTTATCATTTAACTGTTCATAAGCCAGAATCTTAGAAGAATCCTTGAGAACAGGCGATTCTTCAATAGTATTACAACATGGAAAAAGTATTTCAGGAATCAAATTAAATTTCTTCCAAAAGTCAATACCTAAGATGAGAGATGGATTGATATCAGGAAAGACAAACGTTTTAATTACGTGCGTTTGTTTATTAAATGTCATTGGGATCATAAAATGACCAATTGAATTAATTTTCTGCCTACTAGCAGTTTGAATCGACGGAGAGTCAGCCTTGAATAGCTCATACCCTAACTTCAAAATATTTTTATACGACTCATTACCCAAAATGGTAATAGAACTACCACTATCCAATAGACCAGAAAAACAATCTTTATTGAAGTAAATGTCCACAAAAGGTCTATGATTATCCTTTTCGTTAGCAAAAGAGACCGAAGACAAGCTATAAGAGTTAAAGAAGTTCTTCACAGTTTTAAGCCAGTTGTTCCAATCAACCGGATCAAAATTATTAGAGTTGTTCATGCTGTTATTCGAGTTATTCAAGTCATTTATTAGATTTTTGTTACATTTAGGGCAGTCTGATACCTTAACCCCTTTTTCTCCACACTTAAAACAACCCAAGTCTCTCGGATTTGTACAAAACCGAATGGTATGACCATTCGTTCTGCAACGCACACAAAAGAAATGTGAGTTAAACTTCTCTGGTTCGGCAAGAATTGAGTTTTGATAAAAACCTTGATTTGTATTTGTTTGAGGCCTAAGAGGCGCCTCATAATTCTTTCGTTGAAATGATGATGGTTGAGAGAATTGGACCACATCTGACGAACTAGTAGAAATCTGAGACCGATTTTGTAGAGTTTGTTTAGAGCTCGAGGACTGATTATAGTTAAACTCGGTAGCTCCTAGATACGAAGTGGCTACCGGTTCCTTAAAATTTTTATCTTTATCCGCGTAACATTCAAAATTTTGACACGTTTCGATAAGCGAGTCAATCGAGTCCACCTTATTGATTGCTACATAAGGTGAATATGATGGTCGAATATTCCTAATGACGATCGCTAATTTATCTGATTCAGACAACTTTTGGTTTAATTTGTTAAACATTCCAAACATTATAGAAACATAGATAATGATGGATTCCTCTTTACCCTGAGTGCGTAGACGGATAGCTTCTAGAAGTTTTGCATCGTGATTTGGATCACCAAAATCCTTTATCAAGTTTTTCGTCAACAAATCCCAAGTCAGATTAGAGTACCGGCTTCTTATAAATCTGAACCAGTGTAACGCATTGTCTTTAAATATTTCGAACGCGTGGTCGACTAGTGCGTTTCTTTCTACGCACCGGGAAATCGCGAAATTTTCCAGCTTTTCAATAAAAACTCTGGGACAAGTTTTCCCATCATAAGAGAATCTGCGGAGTTCCCCAACATATTTACTCGGGTGGGAACCCGAAGCACACATTGTAACATTCATTTTAGGTTCCGGTGATTCCGCATTCAAGTAATTGATAACCGGAGATTCTACCGTTAAACCCGAACATTTTGTGCAGCTCCACGATGTGGACACTGCACCTATTAGGAATCAAATAAACAATGGGCACTTACAACATCCTTCGGCGAATCTACCCCATAAGTTGTATTTGATCGCCATATTGACTTACATTTAAGTCCGGGGATACTGTGGAGAAAAAAAATGTTAATGTTTGTTTATTAATTATTTGACTATGACTCTATTGCCGAAAGAAATAAATGCCGAAAAGGTTATCGAAAATTTTAGGGAAACAGAGTTTCTTTTTAGAATTTAGGGGTAGTTAGATATAAAAACGTGGTTGCGTTTTTATGATTGGGCGCCAACTGTCACGAAATGAAAGAGTAAGTGTAATGTGACAAGAGTTTATTATTAACAACCACGTTTTTATATATATCAGAGTATCCTAACTAAAAGAGAAATATAAAATGGAGTACGTGTGGAATAGACAGAGCCTTAACTAAAGGGGAAAATGGAAGACAAGCGCCCTTAATTTATCTACCTTGGTTGTAGAGGAACCCTTGACAATTAAATATATCTATGGGATCTACATACATTAGAAGACCCTGTAAGATAAATATAGAACGAAATGAGAAGCACCCTTACATAATAAAAATCGGTTGTAGAGCAACCCTTAACAATTAAGTATATCTATGGGGTCTACATGCATTAGAAGACCCTGTACGATAAATATAAAACGAAATGAGAAGCACCCTTACATAATAAACATCGGTTGTAGAGCAACCCTTAACTTGAAGTATATCTATGGGGTCTACATACATTAGATGCCCCTGTATAAATATAAAATGTAGTGAGAAGCACCCTTACAACTATTTTCATATGTCATTTTCCCAAACATAAACATGCACACGGAACTCACGTCAGTCACAAATATTTTCACTTGTATGAATTCCTAATCTAACCAAACGTAGTGTAGAGAAAACAGACATCCTTATCTTATAAATCCTGGCAGCGCATACTCGCGGCCATCGCGTGCTTGTGGGCAGCACTCAATTCGCCTCGTAGTAAGGTCTCGGGCATCCTTATCTTATGAATCCTGGCAGCGCGTACTCAAGAACAGCGCGTACTGACCGCACCCAGTATTTCGTCTCGTAAGGTCTCGGGCAGCTGCTCGTCTTTTGGCAGGGGCCCACCAAGATACCCGAGGCGGTGGACGCAGCCACTCCGGATGGGTCCACGGAACGTAGTGGAGACCGTCCGCTTCCTCACCGTGTGTTTATGGGAACGACACCCAAGCTCCCGGAAGGTCACCACATTAAATTATAATCAGAAGGTCACCACATTAAATTATAAAAGACTCGTTTATTTTCATTTTCATTCTATCTTCCTTCCTTCCCAAAAGTCATCTCCTCCAATCCCTTCAGATTTCCAAAACCATCGCGAATTCAATAAAATGACAGATTATTTCGTAAATAAGGTCGACTTACTATCGAGTTTGAAGCCTCCTTTGAAAACGAACCCTACACTGATTTGACTATACATAAATATTCTTTGGAACGTATGGAACAAACAGCCTAGCTAAGCCAGCGTGTACTACTCTAAGAGACGTTTTCTCCAGATATTTTGAATATTTTCAGAGTTATAGGGTTAAAGTTCGAAACACACTGAAGCCGGAGGCGAAGGCGTGCGAGTTGTATTCTATAGAATCCTATGAAAGCCTACACACACACCGCGGGCGATGGCGGCACGGTCTCATAGGAAAAACCGCCACGCCTTCGCCTCCGCTCCGGCTTCAGTGTGTGTAAGACCACACACAGAAACCAGAGGCGAAGGCGGCGCGTGCCGGTTTTTCCTTTGGCAACGCGCCGCCCGCGCCACACCGCCTGCTGTGTGTGTGTAAGCTTTCATATATGATTCAATAGAATAAATCTCGCACGCCTTCGCCTCCGCTCCGCCTCCGGCTTCTGTGTGTGGAGACCTTATACGAAATAAGAGAATAATTATTCATTCATTCATTTAAATTTTGTAAAGACGAATAAATTTTTTTTCATCTGTGGCTGTAACAAATTCCTTCATTCATTCGTTCGATATTTATGTGGAAAACTGGGTTGTTTTTGTGTTGATTTTAACAAATAAAATCTAATCAAAACGATAATTCAATATGAAAACTAATCTTTAGCCGCAATTAGGATAAATCCAGCCGGAAATACAAGTTCAAAATATATAAGGGCCCGAGTAATGTGACGACCTTGTGAATTCAAACGTATATTTTTGCTGGCAAATTTAGTCGAAAAGTGGAATAATAGATCCCTATTTGGATGCATGCCTAATTAATTGACTGGATTGTTTTGTCAATGTAACTGGACACAAACTTGAATGGATTTATACGTGTAGTGCGTGTTTGGCAGTGATGTGTATATTTGCGTGTGGTAAATACCACCTGGAGCTCGTAAGCGGAGTGGGCTCACGATGACTATGTATCCCTCGTCCGGAGCGGGTGCAGGGCCCCAGCAAGCCACTGGGCAGGTAGCTAATGGCAGCACTACATTACCTCGATCACATCACCAAAGGACTGGTAAGCTAGCTCATTACCTACTGCCCTACAATGCAAATTCTACAACTATGTAATGCCGAGCATATGTGCAATAATCCAATCATAAGCTCACTCTCTGAACAGAAAGGTATTATCTCCTGTTCATTGCATGACTAAGTATTATGTTATACCTGTAGGTAGGTACATTCAATATGTTATGATGAACATGTGAAACATTATGAGAAATTTATGGTTCCCATTGTTCAAGCTCTGCTTTGGAGCTAGACGAAGCTGTGTGAAATGTTCTGTACATTTGATTGTTTAATTGATGTTCTTTTATCTTGTAGGTCGTCCTCCAGCAGCCCCAAAGTCATATGATTACCTCCTAAAAGTACTACTAGTGGGGGACTCAGATGTTGGAAAACAGGAAATATTACAGGACCTTGAAGATGGCTCTGCAGATTCCCCTTTCTGCAGTGGGAGCGGTAAGTACTGTTAGTACCCAAATTTTATATAGCATGATTTTGTTAATATTTAAAATAACTCCAGTTCGGCATCTTGCCTTGCATGCATTGGAGTTAAGAGAGATCTTTTTATTTTTTATTTGTAAAAAATTAAATAATATCTCTTATTCGACTTTGACGGGACTTGAACCTGCGAACTTCTCTCAGTACAGGACACTACTACCAATTGCACTATGCGGTCAAGTAACGAACAAGTTAAAAACCTTTGGGATTTCCTACGGGCGCTAGCACTATCACACTAATATTATAAATTCAAATATTTTATCCCTAAACTACTCGCTGAAGGGATTGGGCTGAAATTAAAATTTTTTATTTCATTTAAATTTGATTAGACATATTTCTAGGTCTATACTATGATTTAGTATCATAGATATTTGTTGTAAACATGGTCATTAATGAATAAAAACTTAACAAAAAGTGATAAGAATAACAGACAACAGCAGGATAGCACCAAGTTAACAACTAATAACCAAATCAAATACTTCAACAATTCATAATTGCTACAGCACAGCCAAAATAATGCAAGTTGGAGTTTGATAATGAATGAGAGACCAATGGAATGAAAACCGTCAAAACCACGAATTGTTTGGAGCTCCTGCATCTTGCTTGTGATGATACCAGTGTTGTAAAATATGTTCTTCCAATATTCCTTTGGTTTTGTAACTCATTTGTTTATTAAAAATATCTGTTTTTGAATTACAGTATAGAATAAAACACTTTCACATTTTCTCCTGCATAGCGCAGCTAGAAACTACATAAACCTGAGATCTTGTTTATTTAGGATCTGGCTACCTTGTTGGTATAAAACACAAATACTCAAGGGAAGGTTAAATGACAAACATATAAAGGCTATCCATCATCAGTTAATAAGATAGTTATTTAATAATTTATGCATTCTTATTTACTTTCTAATCTTATAGTTTGTTTGACATTAACAAGTGAAACTATCTGTAATTTGCATAACTTCTGACTGCTATCTGAGAGCTCATAAACTGATAAATGCTTACCACATCTTAGAAACTTAATGTGCAGTGTTTTATAAAGATGTTTTTCTGATAACCTAATGTATAACATTTTGGTTTGGCTGTCTTTTATTTGTTAAGCTCATCATTTCTTGTTTTAGATATTTATTTAAACAGTTAAAAACTGTAAAACAGAAGTGATTTTACTTAATGAAATATTTTTCATTAAGTACTACTTATTGTGGCTCTGGATGACAAAGTACATTAAAATAAATAATGCTGACAATACACACATCATCTAGCCTCATGCTAAGCAGAGCTTATGTAATGGTTACTAAATAACTGTATACATAATACATACAATATCTACAAACCATACAAACAATACCCCGACTTACGCTATCCCTTTTTAAGCGAATTCGGAGATACGCGGTTTTTCTTTTTAATAGCCATGCTCATAAGCTCGCCCATGCTGTCCTGTGTGGCTTAACCTAAAGAAAAAAATCGGGAGCTTTGAATGTTTCATAATCTTTAAATTCAAGAATCATTCGTAACTACACGTCACGGTATGCTATCTTACCTATTCTGTTTGTTCTTAATTGTGTTCTGTTGACATGAACATGTTTCACATGTTTCTTGTAAATTGTTCTTTTAGACTCTCGTCCCGACGAAACATACTTTATGATGTTTTCATGTATAGGTATGCAAAGTTGAGCCCCGACTTACGCAATTTCGACTTACACGGTGATCGCTCGGTTCCACCTATCACGTAACTCCGAGATATTACTGTATCACTACATAGTATAAAACAAAGTCGCTTTCTCTGTCCCTATGTCCCTTTGTATGCCTTAATCTCGAAAACTACGCAACGAATTTTGACGCGGTTTTTTTAATAGTTATAATGATTCAAGAGGAAGGTTTATACGTATAATAAAACCGTGCGAAGCCGGGGCGGGTCGCTAGTGTATAATAATACTGTTTTATCCCACAGCATACAAAACAACGACAATCCTCCTCGATGGCAAGCGCGTGAAGCTCCAACTATGGGACACATCGGGCCAAGGCCGCTTCTGCACCATCATCCGCTCATACTCCCGAGGAGCCCAAGGAATCCTGCTTGTCTATGACATCACAAATAAATGGTCCTTTGACAGTATTGAACGCTGGCTGGAGGAGGTTGAAAAGGTAAAAAGAGTTTACTATTTTATGGCAGTGAACCAATATTATTAGGAAAAAGCTAGTTACTCACACTCTCTTCCCGAACTGTTATTCGCCTTTTCGCATAAGAAGCACCGACTTTAAATAAAAAAATTACAGTACAATGGGAAGATTGGAGCAACCATCCAATAGAAATAAAATATATGTTGTTGGATAGGTCTATCCAACCGCAACAACTATCGCTGTGACAGCTTTGCTGTTACAACTGCCCATTCAATCAAACATAGACTTTTACGTTTTGATAAAATATATAATTATTTAAAAATATATTGTAATAATGATTTATCGTTACAGTAACATAAAAAAAACTGTTAAACCGTTATAGGGTCTCTTTTCCGGTATTTAGGATACTTGTACAATTCGTGTCCGACCATACATATTATTATCTTATGGGTTATCTATAATGACAATGACGTCATTCGAAATCACTGCTGGTGCATTTAAGCCTTCATGAATTGCATACCCTAAATACCAGATTATTGATATAATAAGTGGTTTAAGTGTGTGTAAAAATGTAATGTTCATCATCTAGTATAATATTAGTAAGGATCAATAAGTACCTATTTGATTTAAAAAAAAAACATTCATATTATCATTACAGTCAGGTCAGTTGTTAGAATCCACTTTATCACGCCTTTTGTTCTCTAGCCGTGTGAATTAGTTCATGAGAACTATTATATTCTCTGCATAGTGTATGCCAACAATCTTAACGGTTCTTTGTATGAAACAGTGGTTATAAACAATAAATAAAAAATCAGATGATAAATGCATGTCTCACCCACTATCTCTATTTTTATTGATAACAAGAATTACAACCCAAAACAACGTTTTATAGATAGATCGTATTTTCGTCATAATCAGACTAGACTACAAATATGACAAAGGCTACATAGCTTACTGATTAATTTTTTTCTAAGATATAACAAAGTTTCGGAAATATTGTCCGTAAATATAACAGTTGCTAGATGCTATTAGAGTGCCATGATAAAACATTTACAGTCCGGCTTTTGTTTTATTTATTAAGTACATTGTTTTATTGGTTACATTGTGTTATATGTAACATTGTTTTATTTGTTACATTGTTTGTTGCAGCACGCACCCGGCGTACCGAAAGTTCTAGTCGGCAACCGCCTACACCTGGCGTTCAAGCGGCAGGTCCAGGAGAGAGACGCTGAGTTGTACGCAGCCAAGAACAGAATGGCGTTCTTCGAAGTCAGTCCCCTGTGCGACTTCAACATACGGGAGAGCTTTTGTGAGCTGTCGCGAATGGCGCTGCATAGGAACGGGATGGAACGACTCTGGAGGAGCAATAAAGGTAAAATCATCACTTATACAAAAACTTTGGGATGACGATCTGCGAAAGACTGCTGGCAGATGCTGGATACGTCAAGCTGAAGACAGGGGGAGGCTTATGTCCAGCCGTGGACTAATATGGGCTGATGATGATACCTAAACGCGTTTGTACGGATGTCTTTTCCTCTTTCACACAAAAACTTCTGAACTGAGCGGAGTGAAATTTTAACTTTATGTACAGTTACGAGCCTAAGAAATGGTCGTGCGTCTTCCAAGGAATACTCGAGAACAAGCGAAGATTTCCCGGAAGACGCAGATTTATTATTACAGATTATTTATAATATGTATGAACCTTCCCCTTGAATCACTATCTATTAAAAAAAACCGCAACAAAATCCGTTGCGTAGTTTTAAAGATTTAATCATAAATAGGGACAGAGAAAGCGACTTTGTTTAATACTATGTAGTGATTATGATTGTAATCTCTTCCAGTCCTAAGCCTCCAAGAGCTATGCTGCCGAGCGATAGTCGCCCGCACATCAGTATACGGGCTGGAACGTCTGCCTCTACCCACCACGCTCAAGTCCCACCTCAAGTCTTACGCGATATCCGCAGCGCCGAGCCGCCACCGCGCGCGCACCACTAAGCACCCGCATCACACCAGGCTCAACTGCACTGGACGGAACTCTTGCAATATCGCTTGACTTGGTACGTTCGATTTTCAAAATTTATATTGCTCGGCTATAATAGTGCAGCCTCACAGTTACTTAATTATTGAGGAAGGCTTTCCAACATGACGACATTATAACGCACCAGACTCAACTGCACTTAACGGAACTCTTGCAATATCGCTTGACTTGGTACGTTTATATATTGTTATATTGCCTGGTGTGTCCTATAATAGTGCAGCCTCACAGTTACTTGATTATTGAGAAAGGCTTTCCAACATGGCAATATTATAAAGCGCCAGACTCAACTGCACTGGACGGAACTCTTGCAATATCGTTTGACTTAGTACATATATATATTGTTACATTGCTTGGTGTGCCCTATAATAGTGCAGCCTCACAGTAACTTTATTATTGAGAAAGGCTTTCCAACATGGCAACATTATATCGCATCTATATTTATGGGACGAGTCATAGCGAGCCTTGATGGCGGTAGCACAACTCCACGCGGAATCGTAGCAGAGCAACAACAGCAGTTTCCTGCCTGTTCTAACGCATATAGATTTGGCTATGATTCTTTCTCGTTCCCACTCGAAAGACGTGGAAAAGAGATGGTATCATAGTCACATATTTGTGTTAGAACGGACAGGAAATAACTGCGGTTCCGCTGCTACGATTACGCGCTGAGATATGCCCTCAAAGCTTGTGATACAAGATAAAATATAACTATGTTGCTAAATATGGCACATCAGAAAGAAGCTTGTGTATGGTACTACGTTTTCAGAGTTTTTTAAAGAGAACCAAGCAATAACTAAAAAGATAATGCGGTGACAATTGCAGTTATTTCAGCAAGAACTATGATCAAACTTTTGAGATTCTATATGTTCTTTCCGATGATGGCTATAATAGGCGATGATAAAAGAAACGTCTAAGATTTACCGTGTCGATATCACGTGCTACCAAAAGTCAAATTGGACCATTAAAACAGCAAGTTTAATATTCTTTCCATGCAATATGGCTGGAAGCATTATATACTACCGTTTCGGACTTTCCAGAGTTTGTGTAGAGACGGAAACCTTCACAATATGACTTCAACTTTGACTGAAATACATTGCACATCTTTGACTTCGTTTCGTAGCTAGTATATAGAAGCACTGTTTGGATGACTCATATTTTTGACATACAAATTCAATCATTTGTATATTTTTATGTAAAAATCTATAAGTAAATATGTATTTCAATGTAATGTATGTATAACAAAATAAATACAAAGAGAAAAAGCATTAGATGAAATCGGCTAAAAAAAGTATGTTGTAATCTATAAAGATTGAATGTTCAAACATGCAGTATTCATCAAAAATAAATTGTCCATTTCACATCCTAAATAAAAACAGGCTGTAATTTACAACGGATTTGTGACTAGTTTATTAGATTTAGATTAAGGTAATGTTACTTAACTGATACGGTGATGATGTTAATACCTTTATTGTAGCTTTGCAACTCTACTCATTCCACGATCTTAATTTCTTTATGGTAGTTCGACAGATAGTCTTAACTTAATTTGACTTGTCTAAGTGCTTATTTTGTAAGCCTTAAGAAATAAATATTACCGATTTAATGCTTTTCCGGTTTCATTTTTAAGACAGTCGATTTATTTTATGAAGAAGTTGTTGATTTTGGGATACATTTTATATGAGAATAGTTACAGACATACTCAATCGTCTAAATGACTTTATTCTTAGAAACAGAATATTAAATATAATTTAATACAGTCGTACAACTTCTTCTCATCTGTTTAAAAATAATTTCAAAAAATTCTGAAATATTTGTCCTTTTATTTTGAATTATAATATTCTGACAAAGTATCAAAAAAATCTCACTACTCATTAAAATTTCATCCCTAGGGGTGAATTTTGAGAAATGCCGCCATAGTGGGTGGTAAAAAGGAAGCTATTTTCCAAATTTCAACTTTCTAGCTTTCTCTGTGATGAAAGCTCTTTTATTAGTTGTTAGAGAAGGTTTTATTCTGTCATTCAGTCTTTATGCACTCACTAACAAGAATAAGGGAAATTCATAGTTGAGGATGTACCAAAAAGGAAATAAGATCATGGACGGAGTATAGACATATTTATAGCCATTATACCATTCACACTCAATCTTTTTATTTATATATTCTGATTCACTACAAATTATTAACTTGATTTGAATTGATAAAAAACTTTTCAAGGGAGTTTGAGTTATCTCCTTGTTTTTAAATTTTTGTTCATTAAACCATCAACCATACATAAATATAAATTTTCTTAAATTGTCATAAATGAAAATCTAAATTATAAATATTCGGAAATTAGTACTAATTGATGGTTGAAAAGAAGCAAATTATAAGTAAGGCGTTAAAAATTTTAAGCACATGTAAATATTGTTCTGTGTTGTTGAAAAAATAATCAAAAAATTGATATTTAATAAGCATGCCTCAATGAATCTTGGATAATATACCTATGAAATCACATGTCCATTATTGTAAGCTATTTTGTATTGTAAGTTCTAATGTGTAAATACTTTGGCTAATTTATAAATTCTAGTGCGACAGAAAACCAAAAGTTTTGTCTAAATTAAAAGTGGTTAAATATTGGCTATTTTCAGAAAAATATTATTTACTCGTAAGTTAAGTAGTCGGTGTATGTTTTCTCTGTATTTTCGATATTGTGGTTGTGTTTGGTGTGACAATACAATACAATGTTTATTTTGCATTTACTAATGCCTAAGTTTAGACCACACCTAATTACTGGTCAAAAAATCTTAACCTGTATTCTGATTTGGTCAAACAGGAGGCCAGTTTCACAACAAATTTAAGTAATTGTAAAATAGGCTAATCGTTCGCGCCTCGAATTTAAGCAGCATGATAATTTTCACTAGCAAAATATTTGGTTAAGTCCGTCCCTAGCCAATAGAATATTGATTTAATTGAATTTCAAATCAATTTGACATTTACCTTTTTATTTATTGTCGATAAAATATTTTATAACACCCTTTATCTGTTTTTGGTTAGATTTTTGTTATTAGATTTACAACTAAGTTTCAACCCTGGTTTTTTTAATGCCTTTCATAAACATAATAGCGGTTATAAATATGTAACATTAAATAACATCATTTGTACGTAAATAACCGACGAGAAAAATGTATACCATTTTCAAAAAAAATCTTTATTTGTGTATAAATCCTTCAGTTTACTTTCTTATGTATTGTGATAGATTTAGTTTTAATTCATAATCCAAATACATGAAACTAAAACAAGCTATAAGTTTGGGTTAGGTTGATACAGTCATAACTTTATAACTACCTACACTAGTTGTGAAATAAAACTAATTTATAAATTATGGTTCTGACTTTGATTTTAGCCCATAGGTTAAACACACTAATATTAAAAATGCCGAAGTCTAGACAGATGTTTATTACCTCTACGCCAAAACTACTGAACGGATTGGACTGAATAGGTAGATGTAGTTCTAGATCAGATGTTCCCAAACTCTTTTGTTTCAAAGACCACTTTCAAAATTTTGCTGGATCCGGTGGACCCCCTGTTATTATTACACACATTACTTTGAATCTCTTAATCGCGACAAAAAGTGAAGATAACACGCATGGAAACTTCCGTTGTCGCCGAGTTCGTTGGCGCAGCGTACAAAACCTGCGACGCAGGTTTGAATCCCGCTTCGGGACTAATTTTTGTACCATATGCTAATATTGGTTCAAAGTTCTAAATGTTTCTTTGTATAATATAAAAGACAACCATCTATGTTTTAAGCACTTGAGTTATGTAGGAGGTACACTACCAATAACACAAATTCTGCTTAGCTTGGGTCTATTTGAACAATTCACACAGCATCATCTAGCCCCAATCTAAGCAGAGCATTATTTATTTATTATATAACGTCTCAAAAGATGCTTAGATCTTTACTTTGGTGTAATACGGGTAGTAGATACGCCCAAAAGAACTTAAGGCAACCATGCGCGGTCTTAAAATCGATAAATTCAAGCATGCGCATAACATTGTAGGACCGAATCCAAACAATGCGTGAAAATTGTGCAGTTTTCTCTATAACAACTTAGGAAAATCAGCAAAAATGTTCGTGAAGGGAGGAGATTGTTATTTATCTCACAAAATGTACATTCGCCTAAACAATTTTCTTTATATTTTCAATCTACGTCAAGGATGTATTCTCATTGCCGTCCATCAAATCGTGAGTACATTTTTCATGTTTTCTATTGTTCTATTATAACTATAAATGAATTTGAATTACTTGCATCTATGACTTCATTAAAATGTTTGCTTTGACAATATTGTTTTACATTCTCACCATAATTCCTATTGTGTTACCATAGCCCCTATTGTACTTATCATTTTATTTTTATTGGGAATGGTCAAGCGTTTGGCTAATATCTCAGGTAAGTGAAGATGTGGCCTAAAAGGGGTATTACATTACACGGTATTCAGGGACCCTTACTCTAACTAAGAGTGGTGTAATAAGATTTAGGGTCCCTAAGGGACGGACCCGGACCCGGACGATATTCAGGGCCCGGTAGTTAGGGCCCTGAATAACGTGTAGTGTAATACCTCTAAGATGGAGCACGCTTTCCCAGATGGAACTTATTCACTCTTGAAAATACTTATTGTTTATTAATTTATTGTTTAGTTCGTAACAGTTTATTAAAAAAACCGTACTTCACTTTATTTTACTCTTTCAGGCCCTTTCATCATTCATCCTTATAATCTTGCTAGTAGGCATATCTCACGTAGGCGAGATGCTGTCAATGCTTCACAACGACATGGAGGACGACGCTGAAAGACGCGGGTTCTACGAGGTGTCCTACGGAGACTCCTTGACCTTCCACGAAGGAGAGGTGGTCAGTACTAATAACCAGCGTCGGTTCGCCAAGGCACAGCATCTTGCTTCTGGTGAGATTATTTATCAAACTCTTATATAAATTTTAAAGACTTGAAATTAGTTTAGGATAAGTATTAGTAACTGAATCAAACTCTATAAGCTTTGAACGTAGGACAGGTACTAGGATCCAAAACTTTATACGAAAAAGGAAATACGATCCCTAATTTCCCACCACACACTAAGTCCTTCATTTATCATTCCATCACATCACTACATACCTAGTATAAAACAAAGTCGCTTTTTCTGTCCCTATTTCCCTTTGAATGCTTAAATCTTTAAAACTACGCAACGGATTTTGATGCGGTATTTTTTAATAGATAGAGTGATTCAAGAGGAAAGTTTAAACGTATAATAAAACCGTGCGAAGCCGGGGCGGGTCGCTAGTTAATATTATAAATGCGAAAGTTTGGATGAATTTTAGTTTCTTAAGTAACTCTACACGCCAAAACTACTGAACGGATCAGGCTGAAATTTTGAATAGGCTTTGAATAAAACATAGGCTGCTTTTCATAAATTTTCACGGGTGTCATTGTAAAATAAAATTTCTACCTTCCAGTGACCGTGATAGTCCTATACACGAGCACAATCCTGACTTCCATCTACCTGATGTGCTGCATATCTCTCCTCCACGGCGCGGTGCAATACAAGCGAGAATACGTGGTCCCTTGGATCTGCGCGGCTTGCGTCGCCGCCGTGCTTCTGATCACGGCTTGCGTAGCTGCTGATAACTATCCCACACTCATCAACTTCTTCAACGGACATACTCTTTATCGTAAGTAACGTGCTTGTTGTTGCAACGCTTAGGTATATTGCACCGAGCTACATAAACGTAGGTACTCTATTTTTAGAACCGAATTCCTATGTAGGTACCTAAGGAATTCGGTTCTAAAAATAGAGAGTTGCAATCGTATCTCATAGATAGACTACACTACCTCTGTGGCGCAACGGACGGAAGTCCGGGTGCGATGAAGAAGGTGGCGGGATCGAATCTCGCCTTAGGAAAAATAATTGTACGATCTGCAGATTTATTTTCTAGGCGTTGTTTTCAATGTGTAGGTAATTAAAATTTGTATAAAGTAGGTAGGTATATCTGTTATCTAGCATTTTTAACACAAGCTTTGCTTGGACTTGATGCTGTGAGGGTTGTCCAGCAACGTTTAAATTTTTGAACCTTTGCCCAATAAAGGGACGAAGTGGGCATACAAAACTTTCTGTACTTATACATGTTATGGTAGATTAGATATCGACTGTTGCAACTGTAAGTTGTAGCCAGTGGCACCCAGCCAAAAGCTACTGGCATCCCAATACAGACACAGGATCCCATGACATAACCTATTGTGAACCTTGCTCTAAATTTCTACTGCCGCTTGCAGGTAGCATGTTTTTGAGCAAACTTGAACTGAGCGTGCTCATTATTAGCAATGTTTCAATACACATGCTACTACTGAGCATTTGCTCAATAAAAACGCTATAATGATAATGCTTTCATATTTTATTACATTTATAACTAACTAGCGACCCGCCCCGGCTTCGCACGGTTTATTATACGTATAAACTTTCCTCTTGAATCACTCTATCTATTAAAAAAAACCGCATCAAAATCCGTAGCGTAGTTTTAAAGATTTAAGCGTTCAAAGGGATATAATGACATAGGGACAGAGAAAGCGACTTTATTTTATACTATGTAGTGATGAGCATTAACTGTAGCTTTATTCCATATTTCAGACTGCGTAGCCGGACTCGTCATCACCACGTATCTCTACGCAATCTGCTGCGTCAGTAGCTTTGCGATCGAGACCGGTAGAGGGACCTGTCGCGTTGAGCGCAACAATGACGTCGGCGAAAGGCTGCTATTGCTGGACCATGCTGCCCACTCAAGCTTGCTTTCCGCCGCTCAGATCAACAAGCTCTCGCAAGGCACTCGGACGCAATTCGTCTAAGACTCTAGAAACATCTATTGGTAAAAATACACCTTTTACATGTCATTGCTTCATTGTAATTCAAACACGAATCTATATTGGTATACATGGTAGGTATATGGTGTATATCTATGAACTGTTCGTTAAAATCAAACTACCCTTATTTTATTTTTATTTTTGGCGATTATAACTATCTAACGGATATTTATCCTGGTCACGGGTTAATCCCCGTGATAAATAAACAATAGATACTATGAATGTGTATTTAAACCTGTTCTAAAGTTGGTTTAATTACGTACGCTTTTAAAGAACTTTTCTAATTGTCAGTAGACAGACAGCAGGTCTACTCTCTTTTCAGTGTACACTGATATATTGAATTATATAGCTGATTGTTTTAAGTACAATTTATATGTTCTTCATTGGAAATGTTGCCTTCGCAGTTAGCATGACCTATTTACCTACGTATTTACATATATAGAAGTAGGTTACCATCAATTAGCATTTCTCAGTGCTATGTTGTCTTATAAATTAACAAGGGGCTGCTTAGATCATAATAGAATATGAACGTAAATGGCTAGCTATTAGAGATAAGAAGTTCATTATAACAATACAAAACAAAGCAATGGTGTATGCAAATATGTCTTAATCAATACTTCATCAATAATAATTTGGTATCATTGATGACCTCTTTTACTTAGTTAAAAGTATTGAAAAATTCGATCAGCTTTATGAGACAGTAGGTCTAATACCTATTTAGTTCTTCGAGGCTTTGACAATCGTAGATAAGAAATGAGTAGTTTAAATACTTGACTTTTCTTTTGTATCATGAAAGTGCACAAATATTGTTGCTAAAAAATAGGTGCACTGTAGGATCTTATAAAAGGGTAAGTGAAGATATTACTTTAATGTTTATAAATCGTAGTAATTAACTAGTATATAGAACTCTGTCTGAGGTATGGATAGATGTTAAAAATAATCTAAGCAAAACTACATTATCAGTTAACATCTCGACTTTATGAGCCTAGCAAAATCTGCCTACAAGTTTCATAAATTTTACGCTGTCTCAATGAAAAAATATGTACGAAATCTAATATTTTTATGCAATCATCGCACAAATGTTGCCAATATCGATAATTCTAAATAGTTATATTAATAAAGCTTAGCTATGGCAGCTTTTAAACATTATACTGAAAACCCCAAAGAAAAAATCATGATGGAAAATTGGTAACCAATTTTATTGCATTCATAATTTTATACAATATTATCGACAGAACGTTAAACTAGGGTATTATGACATCTGTTAACGTCCAAATAAAGTGCAATATAAATAAATAAGCACTCTTTAATGCTTACATATTTTCTGACACTTGTGATATTTTTATATTGAACTTTGTTTGTTGTTTATTGTTATTACAATAATTGGTAATTATTATTACAATAATTGGTAAAATATATAAATTATAAATCTTATGCTATTTGTTGTTTAAGCTATATAAAAATGTATAGTTTTTATTTTATATTTCAAAGTATAAATTAGACTAGAAACTTTTAGAGACTTGAGTATCTAAACTAAAATTATCAAGTATTACGCCGCGATTCATGCTATGATAAATATATCTTTTTTATACAAAATGTTTTTCAATTTTATTAATTACAAATTCAAACTAATATATTTCTTCTGTAAAATGGTTTATTTCAGGTAAGAATACCTACATTGTACTTATACTTACCTATAGGTATTTCAAAAGTCAAATATACCGCAATCATTTATCAAAGCTATAACGTCAAACTTTTATTACAAAATTATGTTTAATTGCACTTGCTTTCCCTAAAAGGGAAATTCATTGTTTGAAAAGAGTTTTAAGTTAGAAGTTAAGAAGTTTTAATATACGTACGCAGGTACGAAATCAAATCAAAATGCAGAAAATTTTTGATTGAACTTCTAAGAAAGTAGTAATGAAGAATTCCACTGTTCAAAAATAAGATTTTTTTTAATGTTGTTCAAATCACTACTAAATTCGTTCATCGTAATATTAAAAATTCAGTTTAAAATTGAACTTTTTCGTACAAATACTTAAAAAACACTGAATAAACGAATTACGTTTTTTCAATATAAAATTAAGCAAAGTTGACCTCATATTAATTTAAAATTTTTGAAATGGTGATAGGTAGCCAAAATACCAGAAATAAGAACTGAAAAGTTTATTATATATTTGATAATTATCAAGAAGGATATTTATCTTGATAATTTCAAACCCTGGTTTCCAATACAAGGGCATAGACAGTGTGTTAAAGATATAAGTATATAAGCCGAAGGATAAACCCAGCCCATCGGAAGCTAGCTTACTGTGTAGAATTACCACCCAAGTTGTACATAGACACACTTTAGAGATAGCCCTAAGTTTCTGTTGGAGTGGACTTACCTACCCCAAGGTACGCTACGCGAGAGATTGGTAATGGATTGGATGGTAAAGTTTACTTAGCTCAAACAATTTGCATAGAATAAAACGTTGATTAAACAAAAAAATATATAATTATACTTATTTCTCAAACTTATTTATTAAAATAATGATTATTTCTAATTAGCTAATTCCAAATATTGTCTTATCCAATTTTGGCATTATAAGATTTTGTGGTGCACAGCACATTTTTTTTTATCAAAACCAGGCATTCTAAGATCTAGGCATTTTAAGATTGCCGAACATTATTACAGAGAACACACTACCATTTTAGATTGCTTAAAGATGTGGTACCTACTCCTTTTCAGATACCTCATTTTCACCCCATCTTCCATTTTTCAATGGTGTCTGTATACCTCTAAAGCCACGAGCTAAAATAAATTTCTCAGATGACTCCGACCTACTTGCCATTGGTTTTATAATTTTGATGGTATTGTAAAATCTTTTCAAATCCAATACTAATATTGGTACCTCCTTGCCATCCCATACTTTGAAGAGTAAACTTCCATCTGTCTTAGTTACTAGAGCAGAAAATCTTAAAGCCATGTAACATAAACCTATAATTCTATCCTTATCAAGTTCCCTGAACCCAGTTGCACTGGGGGCCATGTCTGAAATAACCACATCTACCTTTGCTCCACCGAGCATTTCTATGACCTTATTGTGAGCCTCCACTGTTGAGAAGTCCATTTGATTGATTATTGTTGCTCCCTGAAACAATCATGACAGTATGAATATCGATGTGTCATTCAAAGTTTGGTTTGGATTCTGATGTCTTTAAGAATTGGGTACCTTTATAATGAATCACCCCACAAACCAAATGCAATATCTATCCTTTACTTTTGTAAACATTACCCTCTTAATAATTCTAAAAATCTCTTTCTTGTTGCTTAATTTTTGGTAAGAATTTGCACTATTTGTTAATTTCAGCTTCTTTAAATACTGCACAACAACAGATATTTTGCCAACTTTTTGCCAAAACAAGAATTTTCTATTTTTAGTAGTTGTTTACAAACAAGATTTCGAGATGAGATTTGAGAATATCTTTGTCGCAGTTGGATTCATATTGGTTGGCTTGTATGTAAATATTACTTTACCAATAAAATGACTGACTAGTCCTGATATTAGTTGCCTACTTACAAATCAGAATTTTAGCTCTTGCAAATACTATCATTAAACAATGTTATAGGTCCTCTTATTTTTAAATATTATACTGAGGTAGTGTAGATCTACACCACACTACATGTATAATCTACAATACAAATTATTATTTAGACACTAATAATTATTGCATTTTATATTGCATAGTATCTGCCGGTGGCTTCGAATGCATTGTTTCTATGGAAACATCTCAAGGCTATTTCTATCCTGTGGGACTGATTTATGCCTGTGTGTTAATCCAGGGCTAGAACTAAATGTATTCCAAATTTCAGCCTGACCCATTCAGTAGTTTTTGAGTGAAAGAGGAACAAACATCCATAAATTCATACAAACTTTAGCATCTATAATATTAGTAAGAATTCGGTAATTTATGTGTCACTTACCTCAATGCTATATGTTTCTGTTTGGTAATTTTTAAACTGTTTCGTAGTGTTCAAGTAAAAGATTATTCTATTCTATGCATAGGTTGATTAAAAAGCAACAAACCTCTACAGGAAAAGTGTGTAGTTTGTCAATAGATATTACTTTTCCCTTAGGCTCAAACTCGTTTGAGCCATCTGCATTTGTTTTCTGGACTGCAACTTGGGTCCAAGAACCTGGACTGGCGCCTAGGTCTATGACAGTCAGACCAGGTTTGAGAATGTTGGCCTTTTTATTGATCTCAAGTAACTTGAAGGCACTGCGACATCTGGAGACAAGATATTTATAATAAAGAGACACTTATGGAAAGATTCAGGTACTTACATACTATACTTGTTATATTTGACGACAAAAGTGGCGCGGTGGGCGAAGGTCCGCCTGCGACGCAGGAGGTTGTGGGTTCGATTCCCGGCTCAGGAACAAATTAGTGTGCGATCTGCAGAAATTTGTTCCGTCGGTCTGGGTGTTTTCTATGTATATAATGTATTAATAATATCAGTTATCTAGTACCTAGAAAACAAACTGAGTAGTTTACTTTGGGGCTAGATGGTCCTGCTGTGTGGATTGTCCAAATTTTTTGTTATTATTATTTACTACACTGGTTATTCTAGTGGAGTGTAACCATTATCACATTTAAGTTCTTACCTATAGTTGTAAATTTTGGCTTTTTCTACGTAAGGGTCTGATTGTTGTCGTATTATCCACTGCTGAGAACTTATGAACCGCTGCACAAATTTTTCAAAATAACTCATTTTGGGGCCGTTCAATGTTTGTGTTCCAAATAACCGCACATTTAACATTATAACGTTATAGTACAGTTAAATCTTTGATCTTGCTTAGATTGGTTGAATGATACAGAAAGATTTCTAGGTGGGATAGAAACTGGGTAAAGTAATTGAATGACCAACGATGGGAAGAAAAGCTTTTAGATTCCCTTCGTAACCGATTCTTTATTTCCTTCATACAATTACTTCTACTCATCTCCTATACGCACTGCGTTTTTGAACAAAGGGGAAAGGAAAGTTTTGAAAAGTCACTTTGTTTTTGTTTTCGTTTTGTACGTCACATGCTGCGCTGGCTGGGGTTATTTTTCAATCTTTCTACGCGGGCAGGCGGCAGTGTTGCCAACCCAGTGTCAGGTTTGGGGGCTAAATGGAGTTCTAAAAAGGGCTAGATTTAGCCAAATAAATTAAAATAGGAAAAGTTAGTTTTTTTTATCGATATCAAATAAAATAAGTGATTTTTTAACAATCGTTTACTTAATATTGACCAAAAAACTAAAAAAAACAACTTTATTAATATTAAAAAAATTCACCTTCAAACTCAATCGCCTCATCGGAGGAGGATTTTTCGCCGTACAATTCACTTGTACTTTGCGAAATTTATGGTTGAAGAGATTGATTATTAGTTCTAGCAGGGGCCTTGTTCAGAATAAGCTTATATTTTTCTTTAGATTTAGTCTTTTTTAAGGCATCTATTGGGATATCATATGTGTATCAAGTTTGACCGAATTTTAGAAGACCAGATCGTATTTGTAATATAGAATTTTTAAATATTTGTTCCATATAAAGTTTCCTTACGCGGTTTCGGGGCTACATATAGGGCTAGGGGCTAAATCAACATTTTAAGGGCTGAATAAGCCAAAAAAGGGCTAGATCTAGCCCCGAAAGGGCTAAATTGGCAACACTGGCAGGCGGGAGGGACGTAGTACTTGGCAAAAAAGTCTTGAAACGGAACTAATTTTTTTGTTTAATGGCAACATTCTTAAAACAATGACGTTTGATGTAAAATTGTAAACAAAGATTACGAATTCTTGGATTTTTTACTTGGATCGGTCAAGCGGTGGTGATAAAGTGACGAAAAGTGAAAAATAATGAATAAAACAGTTAGAAGTGCTGCCAGGGAGGTTATTTATAAGGTATACGGGCGATGTCTGGCAGAATTTGAGGTCAGAACTATTCTTTCAGATCTCAACAATGTTTTTCAAAGAACCGCTGATATGAAAGGTTTGTGAGAGTTTGTTTTGTAATTTTAAGTTGAATCAAAGGAAACTTGATGCTCCTAAAGCAGGAATATAATGATTATAATTAAAGTTCCACGGAACAAGTGAAATATTCAACAATAAACATCGGGCAGTTAGGTTATGTTTACGTTTGTTCTGTGGTTCTGCGTACTCTGCTATAGCGCGGGCATAGAATTTGATACTTGAGCTAGACTAGCTAATATGTAAATCTATTTCTAAATAATTTAATGTTGTGTTATTTCTTTGTAATAAAGTTACTATAGCGTTTGTATTTTAAATGGTCTAGAAATTAGGTGCCTAAATAATAAACTGAAAAAGGTAAGATAAAGGTATCATAAAAAGTTTCTTCTTTATAGGAAGCAGCTGAGCGTGCTAAAACGGAACGGTTCCAAGCTATTACGGAGGAGGACTGGAAGAATTCGTGCCAGCACGTAATAAAAATAGAAAAGGAATACTGTGAGAGAGAACTTACAATGTATTAATAACAATGGATTAAATTTTAATTTACTTTATATTTCTTTCTTTATATACTTACATAACGAGAACCTTGCTCAATTAAACAACATTTACTAGTATACTAATATACTATGTGTACGTATAACAGAAATATACACCTAAGTATCAAGACTAGCTTGGTGCGCTATAGGTGTTGCCATAAGGACCTACAGTGGCGCCCCCATTATTTTCTACTCTTTTTTGCCAAGCTATACAAGGAGGGGAGGAAACTTGACTTCATTGTCGATGGCAACTTGTATCTGATTTGCCTCTCCCTCTGACACTCTGAATAACATCTCGTTCAGCATAGCGCCGAGCCTCCTTTCGAGCGTTTTGGATGAAATAATACATCCAAAACGCATTCAATCTATTTTGCAAACGTCTGATATAAAGCGCATACATACATAGCGATGCTTAAAGGGCCGTAATCGTATTATTTTTACTTGACATTTGGTTTAATGGTCTCGCCTTCAACTAAATTAATTGTAAATTTAGGAGGGAGACTAGTTCTCTCAATTATTATTATCAAAATTCGTGTTTTTTTCGGATACCACCGTGATCCAAAGATAATAGGGGCGACCCTCTTGCTTGACCAATGGCCACAGTATAACGCAATTTTATATATTTTTTTCTTATTGTCTGCTGTTGGAAACATCTTTGTTGTGTCCGGTTTGCGAAAAGTATGAAGTGGCGCCTTAGAGGAAGAAGTTGAAAACGTTTGTTTACAAATAAATTTCGAAATAAAATAGGTTTCCGTCTTTCCGAATTTTCTAAGGCCGGTCATTGAGATTATATTGAAATAAAATAATTCTAGCTAATCATAGTTGTCAAGTAAAATAGTAGTGATAGCAGTGGCCCTCTATGATGTTTTTTTCTCCTAAATATGAATATATTTTCCCCTAACAGATTTAAGCTTTTAAAAGTCATTAAATTATATTCTTGCTATTTACCTGCTTATCGATGTAAAAGCGAAACTATGAAATACTTAAACGTAGCAGAAAAGAACGATGCCGCTAAAAACATTGCTCTTCATCTTTCTAGAGGAACATCCAGACGAGTAAGTTTTACCCCATTAAAATTACTCTAACTCAAACAATATTCAAACGTAATCCATCCACGATTCACACAATATTTTTATGTAACATTGATTACAGCGTGAAGGTTTGTCTCAGTATAACAAAATATATGAGTTTCAAGCTGAAGTGTGCGGGCAACCAAGTGAAATGGTGATGACATCTGTATCAGGGCATCTATTAGCCTTGGAGTTTGTAGGCTCTTACAAACACTGGCAATCTTGTAGCCCCCTGGCCCTGTTTGATGCACCGGTATTCAAGTACTGTCCAGATAATTATGATAAGATCAAGGTTGGTTGGTAGCTAACAAATACTCAAGATTTGTATCTATTTGAGAAAAGGCTATAAGTCTGTAATTTCTTTAAATATAACCACACTGTGTTGAATTCAGTCATTACCTTCTGATGACATCTTAGTTTTTTGGATTTTGTTATAAGTGTAAGTACTAGTTGTAATTTATTGTTTTTATTATTCCAATTGTATATTTTACTTACACAGTAAAACTTAAGAAAAAGCTTAATTTTTACAATCTTCACTTTTTAGTTTATTATCGTTATAACTTGGAGCCAGTTATTGACTTATGTGGGGACAAATTTATTAAAACATCTATTATACTTGTAGAAAACACTGGAGAGAGAAATTCGGAGTTGCCAGGGACTAATTATCTGGACAGATTGTGACAGAGAAGGGGAGAACATTGGCTTTGAAATCATTCAAGTTTGTACGGCTGTGAAGAACAGTCTCAAAATATTTAGAGCCAAGTTCTCGGAGATCACTTCAGTGTCGGTGCGAAGAGCTCTTCAGAACCTGGAGCAGCCTAATAAGAATATTAGTGATGCTGTTGATGTGAGGCAGGAACTAGATCTCAGAATAGGTGAGTTTATACATTAATGCAACTGTTAGACTCTAGATTTTGAAGTACATTCAATTTGTTCAATCTAATTTTATTCAGAAAAGACTCTCCTTATGATTTAAATAAATTAACAACTAACTTAAAATTTCACTCTTTATTAATGACTAGCGACCCGCCCCGGCTTCGCACGATTTTATTATACATATAAACCTTCCTCTTGAATCTAAATAATATCTATAAAAAAAAACCGGATCAAAATCCGTTGCGTAGTTTTAAAGATTTAAGCATTCAAAGGAACATAGAGACAGAAAAAACGACTTTGTTTTATACTATGTAGTGATAATTCAAAAGCTAGTCACCTACTACTACTACCTCAGGATATTAATTTATATGAAAAAATTTATTATTTGAATGAATTCGAAATTTAAAAGTACTGGTCAAATCTAGATTTAATTTAAATGTGACCACTTAACAAGACGCACCAGCTTTTTAAAAAAAATCATCTTAATCCATCCAGCACTGCACCATAGTGGTGAATGGATTTTGATGATTCTTACCCAGCAAAAAACTATCACATAACACAAAAAAATATACAGCAAAATTGAGAACCTTTTTGAAGTCAGTTGAAAAAAACCTAAATTTTCTCAAAAAGTTACAAAAGCCTACTAGTTACCTTTACCATGAAACTATTATTATTTTATTATTTTATTGTCACTATAATATCTTTTCAGGTGCTGCATTCACTAGATTCCAAACTTTAAGATTGCAGAAGGTATTTCCTACAAAGTTAGCAGATAGCCTGGTGAGCTATGGTTCTTGCCAGTTTCCCACCCTTGGCTTTGTGGTGGAAAGGTACCGGGCTGTTGAGAACTTTGTTGCTGAACCTTTTTGGAAACTAAAAGGTATTTGTATCAAGTTTGTCTGTAAATTATGATTTAATTAAGGCTTGTTCAGACATATGCAGTAGTCGTCACATAAAGCGGTAGTCGTTACCTAGAGCGGTAGTCGTTACCTAGAGCGGTAGTCGTTACCTAGAGTGGTAGTCGTTACGTAGAGCGGTAGTCGTTACCTAGAGCGGTAGTCGCTACTTAGAGCGGTATTAGTTACCTAAAGCGGTAGTGGTTTTCTAGAGCCGTAATCGTTACCTAAAGCGGTAGCCGTATGCGGTAGTCACTACTTAGAGAACTAGCGACTACCGCATACGGCTACCGCTCTTGGTAGTTGTTACTTAGACCGGTAGTAGTTACCTAAGGCAGTAGTAAATTTCATTGGATTAACGACGACGGGTAGGTTTTTCATTCATAATTTCTATCAGATTTGTTAGTTTTTTACAAAGCTCCCACATGTACCTTTAAATATTATTTCTTTTACAGTAAATCACACAATGAATGGACTAAGTGTCGACTTCACCTGGGAACGCGTGCGCCTCTTCGATCAAGCAGCGTGTCAAGTCTTTCACGACATCTGCCTTGAAAACCCTCTGGCGAAAGTGATTGATGTCAAGACTAAACCAAAGTCTAAGTGGAGACCTTTGCCCTTAGATACTGTGGTATGAATAGTTATTATAAGAGGACCTTAGTGGCGCAGCGGGCGAGAGTCCGCTGCGAGGCTAGAGGTTGCGGGTTCGATTCCCGCCTCGGAACAAGTTTGTATACGATCTGCGGAAATTTGTTCCGTTGATCTGGATGTTTTCATTATATAAAAATATAAATATATCTATGTATACATATGTATAATGTATTAAATACCATAAAATAAGCTTTGAGATCTCACTTTGGGACTAGATGGTGCTGTGTGGATTATCCAGCAATATTAATGTACATTTTATTTATGGTTGTACATTTTGTCTTAAATTTTAATTAACGTAGTAAAATTTAAAATAATTAATTAATTAACGTAAATTTTAGCATATCTTATCACTACATAGTATAAAACAAAGTCGCTTTCTCTGTCCCTATGTCCCTTTGTATGCTTAAATCTTTGAAAGTACGCAACGGATTTTGATGCGGTTCTTTTAATAGATATAGTGATTCAAGAGGAAGGTTTATACGTATAATAAAACCGTGCAAAGCCGGGTCGGGTCGCTAGTTAGTATATACAGCTTAATATATTTTCAGGAACTTGAAAAACTAGGATCAAGAAAGCTAAAGATAAACGCCAAGGAGACAATGCGACTAGCTGAAAAGCTTTACACGCAAGGTTTCATTTCCTACCCGCGTACGGAAACAAACGAATATCCTAAAGAAATGAACTTGGGCCAGTTAGTAGGGCTGCAGACGGAGGATCCTAACTGGGGAAGATTTGCTCAGGGGATTTTGGATAGTGGAGGGCCAACGCCGCGACAGGGGAACAAAAGTGATAAGGCCCATCCTCCTATACATCCAACTAAATACGCAAATGGTAAGAATGGGTATTTTTAGGTGATTTAAAAAAAAATGAGTTTCTTTCTTCGGCTGTAGGTAGGTATATATTGTTTTTCGTATATTTGCCGATTTCTTTGACAGTCTCCGTCAACTGTGAACAGATTTTAATCATTCTTTGCTATTACACAGAGAACTTGTCACCCGTCTCGGTTTCGCACGCTTGTACTTTCCTCTTAAATCAATCTACTTATCTATTAAAAAAATCGCATCAAAACCCGTTGCGTAGTTTTACAGCATACATAGGGACAGACAGACTGTCTGTTTTTTTTTAGTTTTCTAAAACAATAAAATTATCAACGTGTATTTTTGATTGTCTATACATCGGTGATAATAAGTAAGAATAAGACTCTTAACACTGGCAGACCTAAAGCATGGCAACTCGGTTAGCTATAAAAAAAAGCCAAATGAAGTTTATTTCAACTAAAGTGTCTACTTACACTCTGAAAATTTGCCAAGTCAGAGCCTTTATTGTGTGGGACTGAAACTAATATGTGTTTTGCTAACACTGTAAGAATATAATATTTATCATAGGCGGCCAGGTGGGATGACGATCTGCAAATGCTGGTAGATGCTGGATGCGTCAAGCTGAAGACAGCGCTATGGTGCTCATTAGGGGAGGCTTATGTCCAGCTGTGGACTAATATAGGCTGATGATGATACGCATAACATTTATTTTTATTCAACAGGTTTATCAGGCAACGAACAGCGCTTATACGAATTCATAGTGCGATCGTTCCTTGCATGTTGCTCGAAAGACGCGCAAGGGCAAGAAACTACTTGTACGATAGAAGTCGCAAACGAAAAGTTCTCTGCAAGCGGTCTCATGATCACAGCTAGGAACTATCTAGAAGTATACCCCTATGACAAGTGGTCGTCGAAGGAAATACATGTTTATCAGGTAAGGTGAAAAAAAACGTTTATATTGTAATACTTAACTCCTTGTAGTTTAGTTAGTACAATAACTAGCTGTGCTAGCGCTTTACCTGTATATCAAACAATGTATGATATTTGTAAAATAACACAAGTGAATGTTTGGAAACAAGAATTTAGAAGTCGGCAACTAAGAGACCACAGAAATAAACTTAGGGTAATAACCAAACTGCATGAAGTAAATGCAAAAAAAGAAAATAACATCATAGCAAAGCTCTATACTAAAATTCCTGACTGTAGCGACCTCTAGCTTGATGTGAACTGAACTACAAAGTTTGCGCGATAGAGGCGCGCTCAATAAAAAGTGACATCGGAAGCTGTAGATATCCAACTAAGAGCTAATTAAATCCTAAGACAAATTCTGAGTGCATAAAGTCAAACGAACATCACCAATCATAGATCGCGCAAATATTGTTTCAACTACATCTGACATAATAATAAATAACTATCCAAAATCAACAGTCGGTCGAAAGACCCCGGCCATGTGGGCCAGATGGCCCCGGTATAAAGTTCGAAACACACAGAAGCCGGAGGCGTGGCGGAGGCGAAGGCGTGCCGGTTTTTCCTATGGCACCGCGTTCGCCACGGCCTGCGGTGTGGGTGTGTGTAGGCTTTCATAGGATTCCATAGAATACGATCTTCCTATCTAAACTTGGGGGAATATACCACCTTTGGCCCCCCAAAAATACTTGTTCATCAGATTCAGGTATCCTTTATAGTATATTTCAAAAAGAATATATAAAAATTGTTGAATTTTTAACAATATTTTTATGATGAACGTCGAAACTACCTACTGAACAGCTTTAAATTTAGAACTACATGTATAGTTCTAGACCTTAAATAACATACGAACTACGGAAATAAGCGTGCGAAACTTCTGGAAGCAAATTTGTACTTCTCGAATCTTTCAAATGAGAAAAAATATCGATTCTATTTTTTTATTGCAGTCTGGACAAACCTTCTCTCCAACCTCCATTGACATGGTAGACGGCAACACTTCACCCCCGAACTTGCTCACCGAAGCAGATCTCATAGCGCTCATGGAAAAACATGGAATAGGTAATGTTTAATGCTTATTTAATATACAATGAGGTTAATCCACACGATATCATCTATAAAAAACAGAAACACCCCACGTAGAGGACGGCTGGCCGTGAGGGATTTCCGGAATAACTCATAATTTATAATAAATACACTTTACAAATTTCTGCAGATCGCACAAACATTTGTTCCGAGGCGGGAATATCATCAAAATCAATGTCATTTTCTAATATTAACTCATCAACATCATCAGCCTATATTAGTCCACTGCTGGACATAGGCTTTCCCTAATGAACGCCATAGCGCAAGCGCCCTATCTCCAGCTTGCCGCATCCAGCATCTATATTAACTCAATTTATTTTATTCTAATTAGCGAATATAATATTAAGTGTTCTTTGTGATTATATGGATCTTGTGTCTGAATAAACGATTATAATTAACTTGCGACCCGCCCCGGCTTCGCACACTATATATATATTATACATATAAACCTTCATCTTGAATCACTCTATCTATTAAAAAAACCGCGTCAAAATCAGTTGCGTAGTTTTAAAGATTTAAGCATACAAAGGGACATAGGGACAGAGAAAGCAAGTTTGTTTTATACTATGTATGTAGAGATAAATACGTTTTCAGGAACGGACGCCACTCACGCGGAGCACATAGAGACAATAAAGAACCGTTCGTACGTCGCGTTGGCGGACGCGATACACTTCGTGCCAGGTTTACTCGGGATGGGGCTGGTCGAAGGATACGACGCAATGGGCTTGAACATCTCCAAGCCGCATCTGAGGGCTGGACTAGAGGCGGACTTGAAGGCTATCAGCGAAGGCAGGAAACAGCCTGATGTTGTTCTGGCAGAGCAGGTATTTTATATTAAACTAGCGACCTGCCCTGGCTTCGCACGGCTTAATTAAACGTATAAACCTTCCTCTTGAATCACTCTATCTATTAAAAAAAACCGCATCAAATCCGTTGCGTAGTTTTAAAGATTTAAGCATACATAGGGATATAGGGACAGAGAAAGCGACTTTGTTTTATACATCGTATCTTTACAACAAAAATTACAATCAAGGAATAGAAACAAATTAAAACTAGTATACTTACACAATTTAACTAATTGAGCTAACTGCAGACGTTTGCCATCAGTCTAGAGGTAGCTCAACTGATTCATGCAAACTGCAACAGTCGAACAGACAAAGATCAATTTTAATTTGTTTCTATTCCTTTTAAGAAATTTGAAGTGAGTTGTTAGTCATTGTAAAAAACTTTAAATAAAAAATTAATGTATTAATTTGAAGGCAGTTCAAAACTAGTGTAGTATAATTTAATACATAAATAATTGTAGTAACACTACAATAAGGTTTTTTTTGTGTATAGTACGGTTCTTTTTTCTATTTTTTCTTTTTTTAAACTTTTTCTGGATGTTTAAAATGCAAGCAAGCAAGTTATTTAGCTTCTATATGCGATTTTAACAGTTAAGAGTTTTCTCCTAATAAACCAAAATAAATAAATAAAATAGTTTCTGTTTACAGTAATACAAAAAAGTTATAGCTCAGCTAAATATCAAGTATTATTACAGGTAGCAACATACAAAGAAGTGTTCTTGACCGTGACGGCTGAAGCCAACAAAATAGACGGAGCGCTAGCCGAGCGCTTCAACGAGCGGCCCTCTGAATACACGCCTACCACGGGGAACCTGCCCACTATGCCTTCAGGTATGGATTCTATTTATATTTCTTACTTTTCGGTATGAGATCCGACTGCAGAATGAGCCCGCTCATCGCTTTTTGTTTAAGACCAAATTTTTATGTTTATTTGTAAGAAGGAGAATATATATATATACTAGCGACCCACCCCGGCTTCGCAAGATTTTATTATACGTATAAACCTTCCTCTTGAATCACTCGAACTATTAAAAAAACCGCATCAAAATCCGTTGCGTAGTTTTAAACATTTAAGCATACAAAGGGATATAGGGACAGAGAAAGTGACTTTGTTTTGTACTATGTAGTGATAAGATACATTACCACAGAGGTACAAAATAGAAAAGGACAGAAGGGAGGCCAATGCCCAGCTGTGGGACAGTATAGGCTAACAAAAACAAAAAATACAAAATGCTATAACTATTAATAATAAAAAATACAAAATTTCCAGTGTCTTGGGGACGCTTCCGGCTAGTATTGATATCAATTGAGCATGAAGACATTATTAAAATATATTTTTACAGTATATGTACCAGTATACCAAGTTTGATGCAAATAAATATCTGAATAAACACTATATTATAATAACATTACAGATAACAAAATCTAAAGCGACATAATATGGCACATAAAATGATGGAAAAACAATCATATTAGTATAAGCCCGCGGCTTCGCCCGCGTTGTTTTTGTGGAAACGTTTTATGTCTATAGAAATCCCATGGGAACTGATTTATGGGATGAAAAGAAACCTGTTTTATTCCAGGCGTAGAACGAAGTTTATTAAAAATATCAGCCCGATCCGTTCAGTAATTTTTTATTCCGGGCTTCTGTTCTGGATGTTATAATATGAATTATAATATAAAAATATATAAATAATGTATTGTATTAAGTATATCAGTCATCTCGTACCATATAGCACAAGCTCTGCTTAGCTTGGGACTAGACTAGATGATGCTGTGTGGATTGTCAAGCATTATTTATTTATGTATAATTATTATATTTCTAGCATTCAAGTGTCCAAAATGCGGCTCAGACATGGTTGTCAGGCAGAAGAAAAACAACGCGGACGAATTCTACATCAGCTGTCTATCGTTCCCTAACTGCAAGAACGCCGTGTGGTTCCCGAGCATCGTAAAGACTTTGCAAGTCCTCTCTCAAACATGCTCAGAAGTAAGTTCAAAATAATTAAAATTATTTAGCTGACCCTGCGGTTTAACCCTCGTGAAAATTGATGAAAAATAACCTATATTTTTTGACCTTGTGGTGCCGGCTTAGAATTTGCACTACCTCAACTCTTCCCGCGGGTGTCGTAAGAGGCGACTAAGGGATATCCACCGGGGGGCGGGCAGCAGCGCCTCCTGTAGAACAATTCTACCACCGAATTGCGATCCCCAACCCGCATGCCCAGCGTGGGGATTATGGGCATGCATTACTCCCATATGACTGCCAATGAGGCGCTTATCATGGGAAGGCCTGCGTCCAGCAGTGGACCAGTAAAGGTTGTAGATGTAACCTATATTTTTTAACTAAAGTATAATAATATTACTAAAGCAAAATCTTATCAAGAAGACCTATTGAATCCATACATACATGGGTGGGATTACGATCTGCGGAAAACTGCTGGCAGATGCTGGATGCGGCAAGCTGAAGACAGGGCGCTATGGCGCTCATTAGGGGAGGCCTCAACAAATATCTGCAGCTCGTAAAAACATTTATCCCTAGGCGGGAATCGAACTCGCAAGCTCCTGCATCGCAAGGCGGCCCTTCACCCACTACACTACAGAAATCGTCTAAAATCTTTATTGAATTGAAGAATTATGAGTTTTATTTTTGTTACAGTGTGGTCCGAACTACAAGAAGATCAAATTTGAATGGAGAAACAATTCAATCAGCCACCTATACCCGCCTCCATACACTGCATGCCTCGCAGGATGTGATACCACGTTCCTAGAACTACTACAAATTAACCTATCCAACATAAGAGCACCAACAACACAAAATACAAACAATAGACAAACGAATGTTCAAAATACGAACAATAGAGAAAATAGAAATACCAACAGTTTAAATTCTGTTCAAAATTCGAACACCAGCAGACCAAATTCAAATGAAAGGAGTACAAATATTAGGTCGAACTCTGTGGATACAAATGTGATACCCGCAATGCCTAGACCAGCGCCACGGCCAACGCAATTTGTACCGCCTCCGACTGTAAATAGAGCTCCAAATAGAATGCCGACGCCAAGAGGCACTGGAGATGGTGATGATAGTAATGTCTTGTGTGGATGCAATAAACAGGCTATTTTGCTGACGGTTAGAAAGCAAACTGCTAACTTTGGTAAGTCTTCTTGGTTTTATTAGAAGAAACAAACCCTGATTGCAGTGATTTTGCAAGCCATAACTATTTGCCTAATATTTATCAAAGAATGCACACAATTCACTTAAAATTTTTTTCGTGTTGACTGTTTGTGTTTAAATGGTTCGTTTGAATTAATGCTATAAATTTTGTGGATTAGTTGTGTTTATTAATATTGTTGGTGCAACATCCTATTTAATTGATGCATCTTTCTTTCAGGAAAAAAGTTCTACAAATGCCCCTTAGGTAAAGATAACGGCGGCTGTGACTTCTTTCTATGGGCTCCAGAAGGAGAAAGCGAAAACCAGTTCGAAACACCGCCCCAAACCAGTTCTTGGGGCAACCAACAGTCGAATAGCAATAGTAACTCTTGGGGGCAACAAAATTCTAATAGTGAAAATTCTTGGGGCAATCAAGCGTCAAGTACCAATAATAGCAATTCCACCAGAGGCTGGGGTATTACTCCTACCTTCTCAAGAGACAATTTTGAACCGAATGAAGATAATGTTCAGTGTAATTGTGGATTGCCTTGTAAGAAGTGAGTATATTTTGAAATTTCATACTAGTTTACTTAAACAGTCCTATATAAAATAATAAATAATTCTTCAATATAAAATAAAACCGACCACAAATACGTCATAAAAATCATGTCTGTTGTATCATCATCATCAGCCTATATTAGTCCACTGCTGGACATAGGCCTCCCCTAATGAGCGCCATAGCGCCCTGTCTTCAGCTTGCCGCATCCAACATCTGCCAGCAGTCCTTCGCAGATCGTCATCCCACCTGGCCGGAGGGCCGGAGGGCGTCCTACACTACGTTTGCCGAGTCGCGGTCTCCACTCAAGAACACGTTTACGCCAACGGTTGTCGGTTCTTCGCGCCATATGGCTGGCCCACTGCCACTTCAACTTGCTAATTCTTTGAGATATGTCGATAACTTTGGTTCTCTGTTGGATGTATTCATTACGAATCCTATCCTTCAGAGAAACTCCGAGCATAGCTCTTTCCATAGGTCGCTGAGCTACTTTGAACTGGTGGACCAGCTGTCAGCTGTTGTATAGGAGCCCCTTAAATATTTATTATATTGTTTTTAGTATATTTTGTTGTTATAGCAGCAAGAGAAATACGAAAACATCATCTGTGAAAATATGAATTCTCTAACTGTCAGGAGCCGGACAACAGTCTTAGTAATCCCGTTTAGAGTCCCGTTTTACCCGCTAAAGAAAAGATAATAAAGAAGTTACTTCAAGTTTTTTGTATTTATAGAATGCTAAATACCTCCTGCCTTTACATAACGAATTTAAATATTTTCAGAATAACTGTGCATAAAGAAGGCCCTAATAAAGGCCGGCCATTCTATGGATGTCCAAAAGATTTCAATTCACGCTGCAATTTCTTCCAATGGGCGGATGATGGTTCCACCACAACCTCAGGTATAAAAAACTGCCATATGTCGGTAGATATCACTCGCCAAGACGTGTAGTCTAAAGTCTACAGCGCACCATATATACATATACATGTGATGTGCTCAACTTCATAAAAATATAATTTTTAGTCTAATCGAATGAAACAAAATTTAGCAATGAAGTAGGTCTCATTATACGATTACAGTGCTATCTGAACGAATTGGGCTGAAATTTTAAATTGTCGTCTAGGCCTGGAATAAAACAAAGGCTGTCATATCATCAGGCTTTTCATCAATTTTCACATGGGCGCAGCTAGTTAATTTTGTAATTTAATTGCAGAATGGGGTGCAGGCAGTTCAGGTGGCGGTGGTTTCAGCAGTAACACGCGAGGGCGCGGGCGTGGACGGGGCCGCGGCGGGGGCAGTAGGTCCACAGCATCTTCCGATGAGCGGGGCGGCGGGGGCGGCGGCCGACGATGTGGTATCTGCAGACAGGCTGGACACACTAGAAACCGCTGTCCTAATAATAACTAACAACGTTGTAACTGTTGTGTAGATATAAAACTCTTTGGAGACCATAAATACCAGTTAGGCAACTGTTTAACCTCTTTTGTGCGTTTTTGAGGTCTTATACCTGCCTTAAAGCAGAGACTTTCTACGAATGGAGGTATATAAGCAAGTGTTAATTGTTTAATGTTATCTGTGATTTAAAGTAAGCAGTAACTTGTGTTATATAAATTTTGTTATGTTGTAATTATACTTCTAAGAGAACTTATTTTAGATAGAATGTTTAATACATGTTTTTTAAAGAAACTGTTTTTTATTTTACAAACTTATCCTCGTGCGGCCCAAGGTACCTTAGATTGCACAAAATAGACTATAGGCCTACAGCCCAAAGTTTGAATTAGTTCAGTGTAATTACCGCCCATGTCCCTTAGATTGGACAAATCAGTTTTTTGTATGTCAACTTCACAATTCAAATTATTCCACCATTTGCGTACTCTATCGTGATTGACTGATATTGTTACGTCATATTTAGTGCTGTCAACAAGTTCACACACAAAAGTTACTCAGTCGAGAGCCTTGCAAAGTTCAATAATGGTGACCTCGCGGAATCCTGGTGAGTTTCATCCATAAACATCATAGGTATTTTTTATATTTTTCATCGTATTTCACATTTTATTAAAAGAATTATTAGTATTCTATAGTAGTTTATCGTTATTTGTGAAAATTATAGGATGTTTCTTGAATAATTTTGATTTGAATCCATTTGTCCTATAAGATTCACAATGGTTGTGTGTTAGATAAATAACTAAGTTCTATTTGTGGCATTCAGTTGACATTGGGCTTTTATTTATTTTACAGGATTACGAAAAGCTGATATTGTAGAACACTTGTATGACTCTGACATCGGGGATTTCATACCCAGCGACGATGACCTTGGAGACGTGGAGTAAACAATTCCTTCATAGATGATTCTGAGTCCGAGACCACGTCCGAATCTGAACCCGAGGCAGCAGTTAGACAAGTAAATCGTGGTCGAGTCGACTCAGGAGGACGTGGACGTAGTACGACGTAGTACGCGAACGCCGCGGACACCCGCGGCGTTCGCGGTCATCAGTCCAGTAGTCGCGCAAGACAGATAAATCGTTCTGTAAATAGAGCTTCGCAGGGGTCTGAAAACATCAACTGGACAGACAAGCCTTTTTCTCCAAAGACTACAACTCTCTGAACCGGCATATTTGGTTCAAGATACCAATTATGTAGGCAGAAAATTTGCGTACTTTGAGCAATATATCGATGAGGAATTGATGAACATCATTATACTGAAGACGAACCAAACTCACGTCAAGAAAACTGGACGAAGCCTCCTTCTAATGATGAGGTATCTACACCACCACTATCGGTAACTTCATTTAGAAAGAGGGGAATGCCTACAGTTTTACTCCCCTCAAAGGAGAATGAGAGATGCATGGAGATGCAGAAAATGCCACGTAAATAAAACGTATTTTGTATGTACCACATACAATGTTCGTTTTTGTTTGACCAAACTGCGAAATTATTTTGCAGATTTTCATAGTAAAAATGATGAATAGGACTGTTCACTATAAAATTTTCCAAAACGGTTTCGCATTTTGGTCATACATAAATACAACCTTGCTTGCCAGTTTTTAAATGAAAAAGTAAATAAAAGTTTGTATTCTTATCATTTGTTTAAATAAACAACCCAATGTTCCTGAAATTTGACAAATAAACAGTAGGAGTATATGCAACTAACGCCCAATGTCCCTTAAAATGAACCAAACCAATTCCACTTTTGAATATGCAAATAGACCCTTTAATATATAAATAGTGCCCCTAAAAAATATTAAAAAGTTTAGAAACCGAGAACTTAATAAAAACAAAAAAAAAAATTTGGGCTGCAATGCTTGTAATCGTTTTGTCCAATGTATTGGACTTGGGCGGTAATTTAGATGTCTAATAAATTGACTTGGGCCGTAGGAGGTTATTGTTTTTATTAGGTACTCACACATTATTCATACATTATTTTATACTTATCTAGGTACTATTTACCATCGTTTTTTATTACTCTTCTGTTTGAGAGAGCTAAGGCTTTGGGCGCGTTGTATTTGCTCTTGTTCAGCTTCAACAGTTTTGTCTGTCATCATGTCCAACAGTATTTCAAATTTTAATCGTAGCATGTTATTTTCTTCTTCCAATCTTTCTAATTCGTTTTTCAATTTAATATTTTCTCTGTGGGCTACTCCTGCTTTACCTGAAGCTGTTAGAAATATAAATCAATAATCTCTTACTACTAACTAAATAATACTACTTTAATGAGAAAGCTGTGTGAATGTTTGTTGTTGTTTGTAATATAATAAGTAATCTCCGTATTTACATGTGGTTACCTGGTATCCACTGCCCATCCTCAAAAGAAATTTCAAAATCTGCTAGCTTCATTTTTAGTGGAGGTATATCAAGGGAGAGTTCTTTTGATGCATAATCACTTCCAAATTCATTTTTGATGACTGATGTGTCCTGTCTTCGTACAGGAATAGTTTTTTGAGAGAACTTATTACTGAAAAAAGGCATAATAACGAAGTCGCATTAAACAAGCAACTCTTACAAATATTTTTAAAAGTGCACAGCTTTCCCGTTATATAAAAGTGCACACAACTAGTACTATTTATAAATCTGTGAATCCATCAAATCCTGTAGAATTTCATAATATTACGCGGATATTGGTTTTAGTATCTTTTAGAAATATGACTGTGTTATGTGTATTCAAAACAAACGGTATCCATGGTAACAAAACGCCAGAGTGAATGAACAAGTCTAAAATTTCGACCAATCCGTGCTGAGCTTAGGATTAAAAAAAATTAACGGAACCATAGACTAGGACAGTTTTCAAACTTGAACAAAAATAGCGGGAAATTCTTTATATTCTCTTCTTGCTTCAAATCAGCGGGAAAAGGTGTTCGTGGCGATTTCATTTATTCATTTGAATACACCCAAAATATAATAATGGCAGGAAGAAAATCAGCGAAGTCCAAGTTGGTAAAAGAGATGTCCGATGAATCTCCAACGAAACGCACCACGGAAACTTTTGACGAAGATGCCATGTCGAAGCTAATTAGTCAATATCAAGCTAGTGCTAAGAAGAAGAAAACAGAAACAAGCTCAGGCTCTAACCCAGAATATAAGAAAAAGATATTGAACTTAGCGAATTCACAACTCGAAGCAAGGTATAATCATGCTATTTCTATTCAATAAGTATTTCAAAGTTTATTATTAATATTTAAGAATAGTTAGGGTCCAAAAAGAGAAGGAATTAATCAGATAGTTAGACGTAGGTAGGTACCTAACCAATAAGTGTAATTTTTTCTAGAAAACAACGCAACGAGGACTTATTCAAAGGCCTCTCAGAAGTAATAATCCAAATTGAGGCAGATTATAAAACATTGAAGGAAAACGAACAAAAGTTGGAACTCCTCACCGAAACCTATATGAAATGCATCCAGCAAGCAGCAACGGCGTACAAGGAGAAACTCAAAGCTTTGAAGGAGATCCATCTTTCATTCAAAAAAGAGTAAGAACTTTCAAACATTGACTTTAAATCGAAATATTTTATTTGTACCTAGTCACTTAAATAAGATCGGATGAGCTGTTGGCGAAATAAATAGTAGGTACCTATACAAATAATATACGTACTAAGTATATAACAAAAAATGGTCACTGGCTCAGTTTATTGCTACAAAGCAACAAGTACCGTTACAGCGCTGGATTTCAGTGGTGCCGAGGTGATTCTATGTTAATATTTTCATTAATTACCTACCTAAATATTGATCATCTCTAAGCCAAGCTTTAACTTTAGTGTCCTAATTATTGTACAAAATATATATTTGCATCCCTTAACATTGAGAAATAAAGATATATAATAGCACTGTTTTCACATTATTTTAAAATAAATGATTAAGAATATTACTGTGAAGAATAATTTTATTTTAGAATATTATTGTGTACTTCACTACATAGTATAAAACAAAGTCGCCTTCTGTATCCCTATTCCCCTATGACCCTTTGAACGCTTAAATCTTTAAAACTACGCAAAGGATTTTGATGCGGTTTTTTGATAGGTAGAGTTATTCAAAAGGAAGGTTTTACATGTATAATAAACTCGTGCGTAGCCGGGGCGGGTCGCTAGTAATATAATATGTAATGTGATAAATAAAGTGAATCTCAATGCCTTACAGATACGAAGAAATGGAAGTTGATCACATAACCGAAACTGAAAAGCTCGTAGATGTGTTAGAATACGACATCAACAAATTGCAAGACAAACTAGTGGCTGAGACAAAGCGCAGCGGTTGGGAGTCACTGCGTCGAAGCATTTTTCATGCCATGCAGAATGACATCTAAACATTTTGATAACTTTAATTTATTAGCAATTTGCATTGTACCTACCCTATTTAATTATAAAATAAACTAATACATGCTTACTTAGAACGATGTTCATATTTTACCCGATCAGGAAAATCAAGGAAACGTAGCTATCTACTTAGTAGGTACGTTTATTAAGGAGAGGATTCGAAGTGGTCGCTCTTTTATATGTAGGTAATGTTTTTTCATGGTAGGTATAGGTACTCGTACTTATAACACAACAAAAAAGTTGCTCGGTGACGGGCCGCGAAAGATAGGGGACCTAGTATAATCCTACTATAATCTCTATCATCATCTGAAATCTTGGAGAAATCTGCTTTATCTAGAAAAGGATGAAGGAAAGAGGAGCGTCGAAATGAAACAAAATTATTTAATCAATATTTTAATACTGTTCAAATAAAATAATTCGAGAGAACCTAACAAACTTGTTCAATAAATAGTAGGATAGTGTATAAAAATAAACCATGCATTTTATTATTGCTTATTGTACCAAGAGCAGTGTAAAGGCTGCGCTCATAATTACTTATTTTTAATTATAGCTATCTGTGTTTGTTCATGTCTTCAGTCTAAACAACATCACAGCTGGAATGATTAAAATAAACGCTCCCAATGTGTAGGTCACCGCTGCGCCACAACACCAGTATACTGCAACAAAGAATTGTAGGTAAACAATGAAAGCTATATTTTTTTTTTTTTTTAAATATAGAAGTTTTAGTATACGTTTATTTGTCAAACATATAGATTAAAGAAAACAGTTTGCTAGAGGCACGAAACTCTGTCCGTAATGAAGTAAGGGTATGGTGTGTATGGGGTGTTTTAAAGACTATAAATTGACGAAAAATAGAGAGTACATCATCAATGTAGTCGAAGTCAATTACATATAGGTAGATATGTAGGTTGTACATAATTTATAATGACAATTTACGGTCCAGAATATAATTAATTTTATTGTTAGGAACTGAAGAAATTAAGTTATACCGTTCCGTCGGTCACGTGTAAAATGTGCGCGCGGGTGCGAGCCCTTGCCAGCGATAATTATGTATTGTTTATTTTGGTTAATTATGACTTTGAAACACACTTGTTTCAACACTATGTTTGAAAGTAACAATTTAACAATTAAAAACAACACCGCGCGCCTGATCGCTGCCAAGGTCTTTGAACTATGCATATAAAACACCCAGAACCCCGAACATATATTTCCAGACACAAACATTTATCCCAAGGCAGGAATAAAAAACCAGCAACCTCCTGCATCGCAGGCGGACCTACGCCCACCGCGACATATCGGTCGTAATTGATATTTTTTTAAACTTAATTAAACACCCAGAACCCCGGAACAAAATATTTCCAGATACAAACATTTTTCTCAAGGCGGGAATCGAACCCGAAACCTCCTGCGTCTAAAGCGGACCTTCGCCCGGCCACAGCGGTCGTCATAGTCACCTGATGAAGCGAGCAGAGGCCCGGCCGCCAGCGCGCCGAGGGAGCGCAGAGCCCCGAGTACGGCGCCCCGCGCCTCCGCAGGCGCCTGCGCAGACGCCATCGATGTCATGCAGGACTCCGCGAGCTGGGGCTGTGATAGTAGATACCTGATGAAGCGAGCAGAGGCCCGGCCGCCCGCGCCAGCGCGCCGAGGGAGCGCAGAGCCCCGAGCACGGCGCCCCGCGCCTCCGCAGGCGCCTGCGCAGACGCCATCGATGTCATGCAGGACTCCGCGAGCTGGGGCTGTGATAGTAGATACCTGATGAAGCGAGCAGAGGCCCGGCCGCCCGCGCCAGCGCGCCGAGGGAGCGCAGAGCCCCGAGCACGGCGCCCCGCGCCTCCGCAGGCGCCTGCGCAGACGCCATCGATGTCATGCAGGACTCCGCGAGCTGGGGCTGTGATAGTAGATACCTGATGAAGCGAGCAGAGGCCCGGCCGCCCGCGCCAGCGCGCCGAGGGAGCGCAGAGCCCCGAGTACGGCGCCGCGCGCCTCCGCAGGCGCCTGCGCAGACGCCATCGATGTCATGCAGGACTCCGCGAGCTGGGGCTGTGATAGTAGATACCTGATGAAGCGAGCAGAGGCCCGGCCGCCCGCGCCAGCGCGCCGAGGGAGCGCAGAGCCCCGAGTACGGCGCCGCGCGCCTCCGCAGGCGCCTGCGCAGACGCCATCGATGTCATGCAGGACTCCGCGAGCTGGGGCTGTGATAGTAGATACCTGATGAAGCGAGCAGAGGCCCGGCCGCCCGCGCCAGCGCGCCGAGGGAGCGCAGAGCCCCGAGCACGGCGCCTCGTGCCTCCGCAGGTGCCTGCGCAGACGCCATCGATGTCATGCAGGACACCGCGAAGGCTGTGGCTGCAATTTCATTCAATTTATTAGCTTCTTGTTTCTATTTCAGCATTTTTCTACTAAAGAGCTATTTTTTGACCGCAGTACCTACTCAGTTAAAACGTAGCTTAGATATGCACAAGCATAACCTATAACAATGAAAATTTAACTTATTTTTGTATTTAATTATTGTTATAGTTTTGAGCTACACATATTTAGTATACAATGAAATATATTTTTTTAAGTTGGACAAGTGTGAGCGCAAACACAGCTACATTCTCTACTCATTCCTCATAATCCGATTGAAATGTAGACCGACACGACCGGCTGTGCTATTACGTTAAAACCGCCCATCCAAATTGATATTCTTGCGCCATTTCAATGGCCATCGCGCGCGTCCTTTCCATACAATTTCAAATTACGAAGGCCATTAAAAGGGCTTTCTTATGTCAGTTTTGTTTCATAAGTATTTTTTTTTTCAAAACTGACCTAAGAAAGCCCTTTCTATGGCCTTCGTAATTTGAAATTGTATGGAAAGGACGCGCGCGATGGCCATTGAAATGGCGCAAGATTATCAATTTGGATGGGCGGTTTTAGCGTAATAGCACAGCGGGAAAGGCCATGCGCAGGATCAACAAGCGGCAAGTTGATACTTACACAAGGCAAACAGCACGAGTCCACTCCATAGCCATGCAAGTGGTGATGGCGATCGAACGTCACTAGCGGCCAACGCTATGCATATGAACGATAGTGGTGTTAGAGCGAGCGCGTAGCATGCAGCCATCTCTGCTCCTCTTGCACCGAGCCGCCGCGCCGCTCCCCCTTGTAATACTGCCATTATTAAACCTGGAATAGGATATCATTTAGTTATTGAGAATAGGTACCGACATTACATTACATGACATGAGTGGAAGACTTTGAAGGAGGCTTTGTTGTGGAAGGAAAAGGAATTAAGATATACATAAGAGTAAAAAAAAGAAATTCAGCTTAGATTATTTAAGGCTTATTTCATTATGATATTGAGAGAAGTGACATATTTGGACTGCAAAACAGATGACGAGGCCATTTAAATTTAGCGGTCGTTTCCAATAATGTGTTATTTATACTACTATCATGGACAAATTAAATATGTATTAATTAGTGTAACGTGTACGAAAAAAACCGACTTATCATGAGTTCCTTAGTTAGCTTAATGAATGTCACAATTTATTTTGCAACAAACAAATTGTACGAGAAAATCATCCTACTTTTGTTTATGCTTTATAAATCAAAATTAATTAATAACATACATAAACAAATAAAAAACTAAAAAAACTGGGCGCTATGGCGCTCATTGGGGGAGGCCTATGTCCAGCAGTGGACTAATATAGGTTGATGATGATGAACAAATAACCTAAAGCCTTTGTTAAACCCAATGCTTTATATGATAAACAATTAGCTTTTATCAGCTTAGTCACTAATTGTTTGTCACATCATTTATTGGTTTAGTCAACGTCTTGCAGACATCTATTTCAAGGTTAAATTAACCTTTTAAGTTCATTGCTCGTATTTATTTTTTATTCTTTTGCGTATTTTTAATTCCACTATTAAAAGGCATTTAGATAAGATTAAGATCAACATAAGATTTGGTAAATCCAGATCGATTAGTACAAGTCTTCAATTATTTAAATAGCCCGATTAATTGATTATTTTATATAGTAGGAAGGTTTTGTTTTAGTACTCAAATACATAGGTATTAATTTTGTATTTAAATCAAAGACCAAATAAATTAAAACCAGTTAGTATTCACAATAATATAAACAATTTAGCTACCTGCAGACTGTTCAATCTAGAGCTAGCTCATCTGATTCATATATGTAAATACCAATCGTCGCGTCTCAAAGACGCTGGCTTCATTGACCGATTTAGATAATGCTGATATGCTGCATGCTTATTATAAAATTAATTTTGTAAGTTTATATTTAGCTCAATATGTACTAGTAATTGCGATATTTATGACTTACCTATGACTAAGAACATTTTCCCTTGTTGCATTGCTGAATACTGGAATGTGTGATGCGTCAGGAACGTGATAGTAAACTCAAGCCCCGAGTAAATAAATAAGTAAAGGAAATAAATCAGTCCCAATTTAGAAAGAACTTTGTTCTGATGACTGGATAAGTTTTTAACTGCTGTAAATCTCAATAGATGCAATGGAGAAACGTAATCCACTGTTTTAGCTAAAGTTAAAGTTAGTGGCGCTCTTTTCTCCTAAAACAAAACACAAAGCATTAATATCAAAACCAATATTAGATCTTAAGAACAGATGAAATAAGTTCTTATTACCTTAGCAAGGGTTTCAGGTATAAACATCGACACAAGTGCTATGTTAGCGAGTGAAAGAGACAAGGCGTACATAGCTGGCCTCTCTCCCCATAGACCGGAAGTAGCGTCACTGTTTTTGGCAAACCAAGCACCAGCCAAAGGGCCTACAATGAACCCAATAGAAAACGCCAGACCAATAAGTGCCTGAAAATACATAAGAAAACTTAAACGGTTTTTATCCGGTTTTTTTTGCTCAAATCTTAATCTTAATTTCTTCCAAAAAAATATATAGAAACTTAAAGTTGAATCCAATTAACTATAAAGTAACGGTTGTTATTCAATAATCAATTGGATAAGGTTTGATATGAAAGAATTTCATTAAATTTATGTACTTATATTAATTATGAGCACAATGTGAATTGTTGATTATCATCATCAACGAAATTAGTCCTCTGCCTGCTGGACATAGGTCCCCCTAATGTGCGCCATAGCGCCCTGTTTTCAGCTTGCCGCATCTAGCATCAGCCAGCCGTCTTTCGTAGATCTTCATCCCACCTGGCCGGAGGGCGTCCTACACTACGTTTGCCAAGTCGCGGTCTCCACTCAAGTACACGTTTACCCCAGCGGTTGTCGGTTCTTTTATTATAAATAAATCACTTACCATTCCTTTTGCTCTGGACTTTTCATTGGATGCGTCAGTGACAATAGCCATACTCAGGCTGACATTGGCTTTGCTCAGGCCTCCGATAAACCTGGCCAGGACAAACAAGCTGAAGGTGCTCGCGTACCTCCATAGTGCATGCGATAAGGCTATACCTGTCTGAGAAAAATATTTATCAATTTCAAGTCATTTGTTTTAGACCCCAAGACCTACATTAGGTAGTCAGGTCAGGTTACCCCTGACTCAACAACCTAATGTGGGTCTTGGTTAATAATTTGTAGAAGTTATTAGATTTTGGAGCCAAACTCTGTACATGTAACAATGTACTAGTACGGTTTCAGAAATTTGAAAAAAGAAAATACACATTCACTTAAAGGGGTATTACACTACACATTATTCAGGGACCCTAACCCTAACTAAGAGTGGTGTAATAAGATTTAGGGTCCTAAGGGATGGAGCTGGCAGCCTTGTTCCCTAATCGCACTAACTACCGGGCCCTGAATAATGTGTAGTGTAATACCGCTTTTACAGAAAAATACAGGATTATCTTAAGTAAAACAAGAATATTAATCAATAAAACCCAGTTCTCCTTGAAACAATTTAATTGTAATTTGCATTGCAATCATTATTGTATTTAAAAGGTAGAGGATGTTTATTTAAGACTTTACTCTATATATAGGCTACTTTTAACCCAGGAATTAGTTCTCATGGGATGGAAATAGCCTTGAGACATTTCCAGAAACAATGGATGCAAAGCCAACGGCAGATACTAGATACTTTAAGTAATTTTTGTGAATGCTTGCAATTTGATGTTGGTTGTAAGTTTTTGTAAAAAAAACTTGTATTTATTAACTAAACAAGTTTAGTAATAGCATGATGTAGAAACAAAAAATATATTGAGAGCATTTAAAATTTTAAATATTGAAGAAAAAATTTTAACGATTGAGTTGTAGATCTTGTGTTTTTCTGGTTTATCAGCAATTGAGATTTATCACAATGCCTATTTGATAAAATGTTTTCTGACTTTTCAGTTATCTTATTGCACTCTAAGATAGGTAGGTATCTTATTATGTTATCTGAAGTAGAATATTTGAAAGTGTAGCAAAGAAGCACTGGTACCTCTTAGTGTGGTGGTTTTAACAACTTACCAAACATATGAGTAACATGGGCTTCCTTCCGTAGGCATCTGACAGACTTCCAACAATTGGGCTAGTAAGGAATTGAAGGAAGCTGTATAAAGATCCGAGAGCGCCTCCGAATAACACAGAAACAAACCGGTCCGGCGCGCCCGTAAGCCTCTGAAACCCTCTAACTGCCTGTAGCAGCCAGGCATACAACCCATTCCCATTCCCTTCCACTTTATTATAATAATCCATGAGCGAAGGCAGTAACGGCAAGATCATAGTAAATGCTAATAAATCTAGCAGCAAAGACACAAATATAAGTGCGATTGTTTTAATATTCGTAGCAACTTCTGGTTTGTTTTTCTCAGCGCTATCATCGAGTTTTTCTAAAGTTTCGCTTTGAGAGGTGTTCCACCTCTTCCTCAAATCTCCATTACTATTCTGAATATCCTGGAAAACATAAAATAAATACTTAATTAGAGAAAATACAGCGAGAAGACACTATTTAGTATACCTAGGTACATCGAATTACTTACCATTTTCAAAGTATAATAAATAACTGATCACAGAAATAAACTGGATGAAACTGAGACAGGCATTTACACAAATATTTTCCCTCAATTCACACGATTAATTATCTGCTAGACGATTTAGAAAATCACACTTTTTGAACCAAATTATCTACGTAGCCTGCGAAGTGTGAACCTCGAACCACCTTTCACTTTTGAAATTTTTATGTTTACTTAGACAACTTGTTTCTTGCTTGACTGTACAGCTTGGCAAAAAAGTCTAGAAACGGAACTAATTTTTTTGTTTAATGGCAACATTCTTAAAACAATGACGTTTGATGTAAAATTGTAAACAAAGATTACGAATTCTCGGATTTTTTACTTGGATCGGTCAAGCGGTGGTGATAAAGTGACGAAAAGTGAAAAATAATGAATAAAACAGTTAGAAGTGCTGCCAGGGAGGTTATTTATAAGGTATACAGGCGATGTCTGGCAGAATTTGAGGCCAGAACTATTCTTTCAGATCTCAACAATGTTTTTCAAAGAACCGCTGATATGACAGGTTTGTGAGAGTTTGTTTTGTAATTTTAAGTTTAATCAAAGGTAACTTGATGGTCCTAAAGCAGGATTAAATTAAAGTTCCACGGAACAAGTGAAATATTCAACAATAAACATCGGGCAGTTAGGTTATGTTTACGTTTGTTCTGCGTACTCTGCTATAGCGCGGGCATAGAATTTGATACTTGAGCTAGACTAGCTAATATGTAAATCTATTTCTACATAATTTAAATGTTGTGTTATTTCTTTGTAATAAAGTTACTATAGCGTTTGTATTTTAAATGGTCTAGAAATTAGGAGCCTAAATAATAATCTGAAAAAGGTAAGATAAAGGTATAATAAAAAGTTTCTTCTTTATAGGAAGCAGCTGAGCGTGCTAAAACGGAACGGTTCCAAGCTAATAAGGAGGAGGATTGGAAGAATTCGTGCCAGCACGTAATAAAAATAGAAAAGGAATACTGTGAGAGAGAACTTACAATGTATTAATAACAATGTATTAAATTTTAATTTACTTTATATTTTTTTCTTTATATACTTACATAACGAGAACCTTGCTCAATTAAACAATATGTACTGATACTAGTATACTATGTGTGGATATAAATGTACGTATAACTGAAATATACACCTAAGTATCAAGACTAGCTTGGTGCGCTATAGGTGTTGCCATAAGGACCTACAGTGGCGCCCCCATTATTTTCTACTCTTTTTTGCCAAGCTATAGTCGTTCGTACTCACTTGCTCCCAACAAAATACAACCACCACCGTCCATCCACCGTCTCTCTCATTCTTACTGTCTGTCTGCGATTTAAATTCTATGGTCTGCCGATCAAAACGAATGAATGTCGGTTTTGGGCTTAGTTCATTCAATGCTACAGCCTCACTCACAAACATGAAGTTAGCCACGGACTAGTCAGTGGTCTTGCTTGCAAGAGTTTGTTTGGTTTGGTGTTGGTCATGGCTTGACATTTGTTTGTTTTTACGATTGTTTATGAAAATTGTATGAATGAAACAGATGCGCGCGCTGCTGCCACTTTGTCAGACAGTCAAGAGAGAATACAATACCCAGCCAGCGCCATTTTACTTTGGGTAGGTGATGCGAAAAATCTAAACCGTGGTTCAATTTTGACTTATTGCGTTGAAATAACTGTTTACAGAAATGGGCGAGGATAAAGGTAAGTTTTATGATAAATACATGACTGATATGTCTCAAATGCCCTTATTTACTATGATTTGTTATATTTTGTTAGAACGCCGACGCAGATCGCGTTCACGAGGCGAAAGGCGTCGCTCTAGATCACGATCTCCACAACGAGAACGCAATGAACGCAGAGAAAAGAAGAGAAGCCGATCTAAATCACCAAATCCAGCTAGCAAAAGGTCCCGTCGCCGTAAGCCTTCTCTGTATTGGGATGTGCCGCCACCGGGTTTCGAGCACATCACACCTCTTCAGTACAAGGCTATGCAGGCCGCTGGGCAAATCCCGGCTAACATCGTCGCCGATACACCCCAAGCGGCCGTGCCAGTCGTAGGCTCCACTATTACTCGCCAAGCGAGACGGCTGTATGTCGGTAACATTCCATTTGGTGTCACTGAAGAAGAAACCATGGAATTTTTCAATCAGCAAATGCATCTTTCTGGTTTGGCACAAGCCGCCGGAAACCCGGTCTTGGCTTGTCAGATTAATTTGGACAAGAATTTCGCTTTCTTGGAGTTTAGATCAATTGATGAGACAACACAGGCCATGGCTTTTGATGGTATTAACTTCAAAGGGCAGAGCTTGAAGATAAGACGGCCACATGATTACCAACCTATGCCAGGCACTGAGAATCCATCTATCAATGTTCCTGGTAAGTTTTGTTCAAAAGCAGAAACATATTGTCAGTTCTATAAAATTAATTGAGAATAAACCATAATTGTTTAAATTTTTCAGCTGGGGTAATTAGCACAGTAGTTCCAGATTCACCACACAAAATATTCATTGGTGGTTTACCAAACTACCTAAATGAAGACCAAGTAAGTGGCCATCAGTTCTCACTAAAATATGTTGTGACCATGTCAAACAATGGCTATAAAATATCATATTCAGATCAGTGACCTTCTCGCCTTGAAATAATATCTTTGTTTGGCATCTAAGAAGTCTAATCTTAACATCTTGGTATTGCTACCACTTAATCTGATTATGATGTTTTGTAATAAGTGTTTTTAAATATTTTCAAATGCAGAGCCTTGAAGGAGCCTTTCCTTCCGTTTTCAAAATCTTACATCAAGGAATTACTAAACATTCATAATGTCAGTAAACAATAAAAATGTGGCCTGCCAGTTGATATGACTCAAGATCATTAACATATTGAGTACCCCATGCATAATCTAATAACTTTCAGTACTAGTATTTGGATTATAAAATATTTGTCAATTTCTTTTTGATTTGCAAAATTATATGTTGCAGGTGGGTAACCAGACTCCGCATTTTATTATCTTTTTAGGTCAAAGGCTGTTCCATTCTACTCTCAATCAATAGTAACACATTTTATTTTAGCTTTAGGCTCAACCCAACACCTCTAGTAAGGTGTTCACAAACAATTTTTTTTTACAATTTGTAAACACCTATGAGGCAGTAGGAAAACCCCACTAGGTGGCATCAGATGCCGCATTTCAGGGCGAGATTCAACAGTTGACAGGGCATCGTTGAAGCCAGCAGTGAGCCGCGTTGTTTTGTTCCTTTCAGGAATTTCCACAGGTACCCTCGCGGAAGAGCGTGCGCCTCACGCTCTCATCACAAACAATTCACTGATATAGTTTGCTTTCTGCCCCTCCCTAGCATAGATTTGGCACACTCGCGGCTCGCGTGTCACTGTTGTCTCTCATTCTCACCTATACCGTCTTGTACTTGAATGAGACATCGGCACGTCAAGGCAAGTCTCCTATATTCACATCTGATTCTAACTTGCGCCTAGACACAGGTCAGATTACAATCATATAAATGAAGCCTTATTGAGAGCAAAATATATGGGAACAGTTAATCAATATCCAATCAAATAAATATCAACTATCTCTAAAATGTTCAATCTATTCAAGTATTTGTTATATTTAGCTGTCTGATAGCGCCCTAACATGGTTATATGTGTATAGGTAAAAGAACTGCTGATGTCCTTTGGGCAACTTCGTGCTTTCAATCTGGTGAAGGATTCATCAACAGGACTAAGCAAGGGATATGCCTTTGCTGAATATGTGGACATTTCTATGACTGACCAGGTAATAAAATATACAAGTTAAATAACTATCCTTGCTCACAATAAAAGTTACAGAATATTTAAATGTTTTTTTGTTATTTGCTCAGGCTATAGCAGGACTGAATGGAATGCAGCTTGGAGACAAGAAACTTATAGTACAGAGAGCCAGTATTGGAGCCAAGAACTCAACTTTAGGTAACTATGCAATCTTTTCTTATTTCATTTAGTTATAAACCTTTATGTTTTACGTTTTACCACAGACACAGTCAATGCTTAATCTTCGACTCTGAATAGAACTGAAGGATGTAAATTGTAAATGATCTACATATAAGACAAGTACTATGGGCATGTTTTGCCCTTCCATATACTGCGGCCTAATTTATTGCCGACAATATGTCTGTAGATATTTAAAACCAGCACACAACAGCATTATCGCTATATGCTGAACTATATTTTCTTATTCCTATTTGTTGTTTCAACACTTTTTACATACGTGTAAGTTCTTTTAAATGTCCTGTATATCCAAACCATGTATTATAAGCAATCCAAACTTAGACTACCTGATTAACCAATCACAGCAATGTATTTGTCGTCAGCGATGACCGGCGCGGCGCCGGTCCAGCTCCAAGTAGCTGGAATGACGCTCGCCGGCGCCGGCCCGGCTACTGAAGTGCTTTGTCTCCTGAACATGGTGACTCCGGACGAGCTGCGCGATGAAGAGGAATATGAGGATATCTTGGAGGACATCAAGTGAGTCTGTTTTATAGTTGTAATCAATTCTAAGATTTCTCTATTATATAGTATGTTATGATGCCAAGTTTGACTTTATCCCATCAAAAATATAAAAGTGAAATGATGTTTTAAAGCTGATGTAATCAATTCTAAGATTCTCTATTTTATAGTATGTTATGATGCCAAATGTGACTTTATCCCATCAAAAATTTAAATGTGAAAAGAGAGCCAAGTTCAATTTATTATGGAATATGCCTTGGTTTAGGTACACAAAAGCTTTTTCTCTATGATAAAAGTCAGAACAATTTAAAATGATCAAAAAACTTGGTGCTTTTTGAAACTACCTCTTGCAGTAAAGATGTGAAAAAGGAACCTCTTATTTGATATTTTTGAGACATCATGAATCACAGATTAGTGCTGGGGTAATTCCTTTACTAACATGGTCAGTCCAGCTGTTTAGCTTAGGTAAATATCAGGAAATAACTTATATTGTTTGATTCACAGGGAGGAATGCAATAAGTATGGTTGCGTGCGCAGTATAGAAATCCCAAGACCCATTGAAGGTGTGGAAGTACCAGGTTGCGGAAAGGTATTGAATATTTTTATAACTTGTCAGCATCAAGCCGGGTATAGATTTACTAGATATTATCGGACGCAAGCTCGAAAACTACGTGATTTCTGAAGGCGGCGACAGCAGAGGTTTTGGTATCATCGAAAAAACCAATCGCGGCCATTCTTTCGATATGCCTTGACTTAAAAAGGTTTTATATAAGGAAATATCACCTTTTGGCTTTTTATCTGCATAAATATGCACACTTACCCACTACTCTTAACTTGGCTCTCTCCAATAAGGTTTGCTGGAAGAGAACTCTTTTTAGGGTTAAGCTAGCCTGTGCCATAACATATCTACTTCAAGATTTTCTGTGTATATTTGTGCATTATAGAATTAAGAAATTAAGATGCAGGGTTCCACTAAACATGTGCTGAAAGGGGGTGATTCTGGGCCCCAAAGAGGGGATCAACATATATTTTAGTATTTTTTACTCTTATACGCGTATTCTTTCATTATTATTCATTTTTATTAATTCAAAACATTTACATATCTTTTGTAATAATTTCAAACTACATTTTTTTGTTATAAAACATACATAAAACAGAAGATGAAAAGGTAATGTTAAATTATAAAGTATGCTTGATAACGATAAAAACAGAAAAGAAGTAAGATAAAACCATCTACATATTTTATAGAAATCCAAAAACTTGAGGTTGATTTCAGGATCCAGAATCAGGGTATTCTGGACAGCTTAGTTCACCTCTTACATGCCCCCCTGAAATGACCTTGAAGTGTTTTTGAAAAAAAACAAAAGAAAGAACCCAGCTAATGCTCTTTGTATGCTTTCAGGTATTTGTAGAGTTCAACAGCATTGCTGACTGCCAGAAGGCGCAACAGACTCTCACGGGTCGAAAGTTCAGCAATCGTGTCGTGGTCACCTCGTACTTCGATCCCGACAAATACCACCGTAGAGAATTCTAATTTACATTCTCGCTTCCATTCAATACCTTCCAATTCAAATATCTCTTACAATTTCCAGATAGACATAAACTAAAGTGACTTTTCACATTAAAATTTACCATCATTGAAATAAATAAATACATAATAATTAAAATATGTTTTATTTCTAGTTTCGGATCGATACTTTATTGTTCAATACCTGCCGTTTACTTTACATAGGATATATTATTCAAATCATAGATAAACAAAACTCGATGGGACTTTTAAAACACTTACAAAACCTTAAACAAAAAAGCTAAAACTAAACTGTTATTGTTATCAAACTTGAATGTCCTGCTGCATAGCTGGTTGGTAAGTGTTCAGGGTTCCTGTTTCTGAAGACAAAACTACTTTCCTCATGATGACATACAGGATTCCACCTACGAAGAGCATTCCTATGCCAGCCATAAGACTGATTGCCCATGCTGGTACTGCATTGCCATCTGTAACATAGTTAAATAAAATAAATGAAGTCTAAACTCTAAGCACTCGTTTAAGTTAAAACTACGGAAGGTGGTACTTACGATAGTAGGTGCGAGTCATCACACGCCTTCCGCGGAGAATTTTCCTTCTTGCCTCAGTTTCTTGTGTAAGAGTGCTGAGGATAACTGAAAAAAAGGCTCTTTGAATTTATGTTCACAATGATAGGTAGGTAGATTAGGCAAGGCAGTATCATTTCAGTACAGATCGTAGTAAGTACTAAACTACACGGATTGCAGCTCTACTATGGGCACTCATTCGACAACTATTGAGCCCCCCCTATTATGGATCTCGCGACCAGTTTGCAGAGACTCGATTCATCAGCCTATAGTCCACTGCTGGAGACGGGCCTAAAATGGCTGCAGATCGCATCCAGCATCGAACTGCAGTCATGCAGTTCGTCATTATTGGCACACCTAAGTAGTGGTCTGCTATTCGGTAAAATCAGCTCTCGTAGAATTTCTTTAGAATTCTACTCAAGCTACCTACCTACCATCCTTGATCACACTACACCTAGTAGCTATTATTGTTAGTTAGTTATTCAGTGGCCTGCATGCCATTTACTTCTAAGAACAAAGCGCTTGGATCGCATATCTAGCTAGCTGCTTACCTTTTTCCACTGTGTAAATTATGATGTCAGTATAGTTTGTTTAGTGGCTTTTAGTATGATTCTATTTCCTTTACCATGTCACTCACCTAAGATTACAGCAAAGTAGAATAAAAGCGATTTCCTTTGTCCCATTTTGATAGTTTTAAAACACTTCGTTATACAAAAAATTATAACACACCACAGTAAAGCTAAATTGATGACATACTAAGCATAGTACCAACTAGGTGCGTTTTACTGGCTCTTATCTCTTAGATAAGATAACGTGATTACTAATATGCCCTAGTATCTTCAGTAGTTGAAAACATGAACCTGACTCAATGTTTATCTTTTTCATAGAAACGAAGGTAGTTTTCATTGATGTATAATAATCAAGATGTTAGCTTTAAATAAAATATATTTAGAGTAGAGCTGATATAGGTACCTACATACCTACCTACCTACATGGAAAAACTCCAGAACAAGGGTATCGAACCCCTAACTTTCTGCTGCACCACTGATATCATCAATACCTACTATACCGCGATTCAACAATATAGATAAATGAGTTACAAAACCACAGGAATGTTGGTGGAACATAATAAATAATAAATAATTCCGGACAGTCCACACAGCATCATCTAGCCCCAAGCTAAGCAGAGCTTGTGTTATGGGTACTAGATGACTGATATACATAATACAATATACTACATAGATAGATATTTTTTTTATTATACATATTAAACACCCAGACCAACGAAACAAATTTCTGCAGATCGTGCACAAATTTTGTTCCGAGGCGGGAATCGAACCCGCAACCTCCTGCGTCGCAGGCGGACCTTCGCCCACCGCGCCACATCGGTCGTCTACATATTTTATGACACTGATATCATCATAGCAAGCTGCAGGAGCTTCAAACTATTCATGTTTTTAAGTTTTCATTCATCATTCCATTGGTCTCTCATTTGTTGTCGAACTCAAGCTTGCATCTTTTTCGCTGTGCTTGAGCAATTATGGGTTGTAGAAGTTGTAGTTTTGCTTTTTAGTTGCTTGAAGTTACCCTGCTGTTGTCTGTTATTATTTTAAGCTTTACTTAAGTTCTCATTCATAAATTTCATTGTTTACATAAAATATCTATGTCAGATAATCAGAGTACACTTACTACGATGGATGGTTGATAGTTAGGTACAGGTTTAAATCTTACTGAGTATAGTCTGCTATATTGATCTATTGGAATAAGTAAAAATGGCTATTCAGGTCAAGGTATAAAATCATGATAGAGTTTTTGAAAACTGTTAATGTTGTGCAACATAGGTTTTTATATGGTTAAAAATAAAAGTACTTAATAGGTACCATTTTGCATTGTGAATTGATTCATGAATGAAAGAAATTAATACTGTAACATCCCATAATTTATGACTACTTTAAGCTACACTATAAATAAAATTATTAAAATATTTCATTCCTTAAAAATATCTTCAGATAAAACTTTGGCAGTGATTGACTCAGGGTTGATGGATTTCTGTGCTTGAGTTTTAGTTGTCTTGAATGCTTCATACTGTTCTTTACGCTCGGCTCCCACGGCTGCTGCAGATTTTTCAATGATTTCCTCTTCAGGTAAACCTTCGCTTTGTAACTTATGATATTGTTGCACTAATCTTTTAGTTTGTGTTTCGTTGTTTTGGCTCATCAAATCAATAGCACCCATTCCATGTCCTTTTGTGTGGAATTTCCTGCAAATATTGACTTTATTTTTTATTTGTTTCTTAACACAATTTGATTTAAATATAAATGAATAAATATATTTAATTGATTATATTTAATATTCAAACAAGTTAAATGGGTAGTCCAGATAGGTAATTTAGAGATTTGTTGTTTGACTTACGCTCTGATGACATCTTCTTGGTAGAATATTTGGCGAATTGGTTTGATGTGTGGCTTGGGTCGAGCGAACTTGGGTTCTACAAGTGGTGGGAAAGCCTTATACACATCGAACCACAGGGGTCTGTCGTCTGGCTTCATTCCACCGTGGATCAATAGCCCTTCAACTCTAAAAGTATCAATTACATATATATTCTTGTTTGCAAAGGTTCACCACACTTTTTGTTGATTAAGACTTCGGTACATAGTAAATAACCCAAAGCTTTTAGTAACAATTGCAGCTTGTAAACGAAAAACTCACATTTACAGATCGTATAAACATTTCATCATTGACGGGAATCGAACCCGTAACCTCCTGCGTCGCAAGCGGACCTTCACCCGCCGCGCCACATTATTACCAATATTATTTACCAATAAACATGTACCTGGTAAAAATAGTTCCGATTCTTTCCAATCTACTGCTAGCCATAATTTATGTTAGAAAATACAGCTTTCAATAAAGTTTGCCCCGAATCGATTTTACAAATTGTTTTTAAACTTTGAGGTTATGTTGTTTTTTACTGACAGTGACAAAGCAGACAAGACTGAGAGCTGAGCTTGGGCGAAAGAAACCACCTCTTTGATCGAAGTTGCTGTGACCAACCAAAGTAATATCTCTAAGTCACGTATAATAACGCGTGAAATAGGTATCGATGGAACGTAGTCATGCTAAAATCTTTGGTAGGTACCTATCGATCCCGCAGTAGGCTCACGCGAAGTGAAGCCATTTCAAGTTAGCCTTTAGAGGCTGCGTACATCACTCGACTCGTCCGTCCGTCAGTGTATTATGTCAAGTCTTACGGGGAAGAGCTCGCAGTATTTTTACTAAAGATGACCTATTGTGCAGTGAAAGGGTGTCATAACTCTTCACATAATCACCAAAAACAGTCGAAGATTCCATTTCATGGGTAAGTACAACCTGGAGACTTATATTCTTGAGTAAAACATTAGTTAAAGCTCAAAAATAAAACGTAAACCAAACTAACTGGACGTCATTACCAACAATGAAATGTTGCTAGCTATTCAAAAAATATTGTTTATGTATTTATTCGTTTTTAGATTTCCTTCTGATCCGGTTGTTGCTTCTCGATGGATTGAACAACTCAGATTGAATCGTAAAGAAAACTTTTGGAAGCCTACTAAATATACCAAAATATGTTCTATACATTTTGGTGAAAAAGATAAGTATATCACTAAAGGTGGCTTGTGCAAATTACGTGAGGGTGCTATTCCAACAAAGGTAGGTATAACATTTTTCAGCCTTAATATTAGAATCCATTTAAGTTTTCACGGTTTCTCATAAGTATCTTGCTTACTGTTGATTTGTTTTAGAGTCTGCACATTTTTTGCACAGAAGAAAGTCAGGAAAATAATGAAGCATATAATACGTCATCACATGGTTCTCATAAGCTGGATAAACCACAACTGGTTAGTTATGTAGATATTAACGCAAAATGTAGCAAGTACCTACATTGTTTTTCAAATGCTATCCATAATCACATTAACCACACAACTGTTTTTCAGGGAGCATCGGCTAATGAAGTCAGTGAAAATGCTGGTTTTCAAACTCCAACCACATCTACATCCCAAAAGCAACAAGAAGTAAAAGAAAACGAAACACATGCGCCAAATGAACCTGTGCGTAATAATGAGCTATAGATTATTTATGCCTAGTTAGTACATAAAGTACAGTAGTACATAAAGTTGACTCTTGTATTTAAAATACGTACCTATTAATGAAAATAATACTTTTTTACAGATATCTCAAAAGAATGACTTGGAAATAGAACCAGTTATTGACTCGACCCGAAAATCAGCACTACAAAGGCAACTAACCCAAAAGATTGCGCTTCAACGCAAGAATCGTAAAAAAATTAAAACTTTGCAACAAAAAGCTCGTCGCCTTAAGGAAAAATATATAACTTTGCAAAAAATCTTGAAACTTGTAAAAGAAAAATTATATTGATAATGACGTTTCAATTATTTTGTACATAACATTATTATGTTGGTTAACTTATCACCTTTTTTTTCAAATTTTAATATAAAAAGATAAATAATTCCGGACAGTCCACACAGCATCATCTAGCCCCAAGCTAAGCAGAGCTTGTGGTAGGGGTATGATGACTGATATATGTATTTAATCCAATACAATATATAGATAGATATTTTTTATAATACATAGAAAACACCCAGACCAACGGAACAATTTTTTGCAGATCTTTTTTACACAAATTTGTGGAAATCGAACCCGCAACCTCCTGCGTCGCAGGCGGACCTTCGCCCACCGCGCCACATCGGTCGTCGTTAATATCCTAAGCACTAGTCGTTGTTCATCAATCATTAATCAGTGAATCAACGTTCAACGATCGATCATGTCCTAAACGAACAAGATCATAAACTAGTCGAAAATTAGACTGTTTTATAAACTAGTTTATCGTTGACGAGAAACGGTCTCGTTTCGTCGACTGAATAGCAGTCGATGACACATCCGATGTGTTTGTTTAAGTATATGGGTAGATACAGCTTGGCAAAAAAGTCTTGAAACGGAACTAATTTTTTTGTTTAATGGCAACATTCTTAAAACAATGACGTTTGATGTAAAATTGTAAACAAAGATTACGAATTCTCGGATTTTTTACTTGGATCGGTCAAGCGGTGGTGATAAAGTGACGAAAAGTGAAAAATAATGAATAAAACAGTTAGAAGTGCTGCCAGGGAGGTTATTTATAAGGTATACAGGCGATGTCTGGCAGAATTTGAGGTCAGAACTATTCTTTCAGATCTCAACAATGTTTTTCAAAGAACCGCTGATATGACAGGTTTGTGAGAGTTTGTTTTGTAATTTTAAGTTGAATCAAAGGTAACTTGATGGTCCTAAAGCAGGATTTAATTAAAGTTCCACGGAACAAGTGAAATATTCAACAATAAACATTCGGCAGTTAGGTTATGTTTACGTTTGTTCTGCGTACTCTGCTATAGCGCGGGCATAGAATTTGATACTTGAGCTAGACTAGCTAATATGTAAATCTATTTCTACATAATTTAAATGTTGTTATTTCTTTGTAATAAAGTTACTATACCGTTGGTATTTTAAATGGTCTAGAAATTAGGTGCCTAAATAATAAACTGAAAAAGGTAAGATAAAGGTATCATAAAAAGTTTCTTCTTTATAGGAAGCAGCTGAGCGTGCTAAAACGGAATGGTTCCAAGCTATTACGGAGGAGGATTGGAAGAATTCGTGCCAGCACGTAATAAAAATAGAAAAGGAATACTGTGAGAGAGAACTTACAATGTATCAATCACAATGTATTAAATTTTAATTTACTTTATATTTTTTTCTTTACATTCTTACATAACGAGAACCTTGCTCAATTAAACAATATTTACTGATACTAGTATACTATGTGTGGATATAAATGTACGTATAACAGAAATATACACCTAAGTATCAAGAATAGCTTGGTGCGCTATAGGTGTTGCCATAAGGACCTACAGTGGCGCCCCCATTATTTTCTACTCTTTTTTGCCAAGCTATAGATATCCAATCATTATGGTTTTAATACATAGTTTTATATTAAGTACCGTAAACCGGGGTTACTTTGCGCCAAAAATTGGGGTGATTTTTGTTAACGATAAAAATGATGTTCAAAATGGTATATTTACAAGTGCTATCTTAAAACACAATAATCGGACTTTCATTTTTTAATCAAAGTTTGGTGCAAAGTATCCTCTTCGGCGGGGATACTTTGTGCAACTATGTTATATTAACGGGACGTTTTCTGAACGTTTCATTGACGAATTACGCGATGACGATTCAATGCAATTATGAAAAGTCATCTAATTGAAAAATGATTATCATGAACTTTGTAAAAAATGTTACAATTTCCCTAGGTACTTTTTTGGAAAAATGTTAATCTTGCATTGCAGCATTATGCCAGAAACATACTTGCGTGTCGCGGTGTGTCGGGGCGCGCATCGCATATCGGTTTCATACATTTAGTATGGTTAGGGACATACTTGTATGGCGTGTCGTGTCGCGACACGGTCTATCGTGTCGCAGAATGCTAGCCGCCGATTCGCCGATTGCGCCAGAGCGGTGGTGGGGGTTATGTCGCGACACGTAAATAATGTTTCCGCCCTTATTTTTGCGTTTGTTGCGTGTCGGCTAATATAATCACGTGCCGCTTACGCACACATTGGTTGTTTTTTGGCTTCTCTAAAAATAGAGAAAAAATTCACACAAAAGTGTGAAATTACCTATCACTCTATCTCTATTACCTATCGATTGATACCGGAGTGTTTTTATTCTCCTTTTCGATCGAATCCTCGACTTCACATCGACGACGACGGACGACCCAACTCGGTATCAGTGTTGCCACATGCCAACTCGATAAATCTGGATGGAAAGGTCGAAAAATCTGTATGAACACTAGAAGCTTTAATCTGTTTATAATCTGAAATATATGTTTATGGGATGACATGGTAAGTTATCGAAATAAAAAAAGACATTTTTTAAATATATTTATTAAATAGGATGATACATATTTTTGACATTTTTGAAATCAATTTTCGATATTTTTTTAGTAGTTAGTAGTATTAAGAAGTTGTTTAGTGAGAATAATCCTCCATGGTTTTGGTATCTAAATGCCATACAACGTGGTAATGCAGCCAGTGTCTTGGGGACGCTTCCGACTGGTATTGACATGGATCAATTGAGCTACCTTTAGACTGTTTGCAACCGTCTGCAGTTAGCTCAATGGTCTCAATTGTAAATACTAGTTGTAATTTTTCTATTCCTTTGCTTGTAATTTTCGTTGTTATTAACAACGAAAATTCTAAAATATCTTTATAAAGATAGTTAAAAAAAAAAAAAATGGTTTCTTGTTTTAGTTTTTATTAACCCTTGCGAAGCCAGCACAGGACGCTAGTAAGGTAAAGGTAGTTACAATTTGCTTTTTATTTGTACTGCCTCCGAAATAAGTATAACTTGATCATATCAAAAAACTGATGTATGGTATAAAAATTAATTCGCAATAAGCTATTTTAGTTTTACTTCCTAGTACAAAAATTCTGAGTACCTACGTCCCTGTTGCCTCCTACACATAATGACATCTAATGTGAAGTAATCAAAATATGAACTTATTAGAAACATAATGAAGTGAGTAGTTTTGCTATTGACCGGTAGATGGAAAATAAAAAGTGTGCGGGGTCTTACGCCTAGCCTAACGTGAAGAAGTTAAAATATGTAATGTAGGTAGTTACTTAGAAACAAAATGAAGTTTTGCTACTGAGCGGTAGATGGAAAATAAAAACGTGGGCTAATACCCCCTCACCCCGCAAAATTTCACGCGTTGTTACAGGAAATCTTATTACAACATCTCGTCTTCGTTTTTGCTCTGTGGAAACGACCCTAGAGCATAAGAATAAATAATAACTACGTAGAAAGGACTCTTCTTTGATCTAGTCCCAAACGCCGCCATTTATATACCTACCTACTTCCCCCTTCACCTCGTTACGCCCCTCTGTCGTCCAGGCGTTTTGCCAGGGTTGCTACTGCATTGTACCGCCGCGCCCCGCCGCCGCCGCGCCGTCATCGCGAGGCGAGGCGAGTGAGAAAAGGTCAACGAACGATGTTCACGTTCCTTTGATTAGGTACCTACCTAATTAGTTAGATAGGAACCTACTAAAACACAATAATATTTAGAAAATATTACTTACATAGGGTATGTATTATCATATAATATGTATTCTCTTTTATTGTTACAACCGATCACACCACAATAACTTGACCATGACGTCATATTATAGAGGTAGGTACCTAACCTACACAAATATTAAAATCCGCGTGCGGCGTCGCCGGCTGTGACAGCCCTACTGCACGTTTAACGTGCAGAATCGCGTAGGCTAATATCGTGACCTTGAGCGCGTTCGGAGCGAAGTTTCCCTTCTAGTCTGTTCTTATTCTTATGCCTAGAGCTCACTTCTGATGCAGTTTTTTGGGCCCCCTTATCAAGTCGTTAGGAAGAGATAAGCACAAAAACAGAATTTGGGGGTTTAGGTTAAACTGTACTTACATGTGAATTTTGGAAATTTCTTTGTTGGGTTGTTGCGAATATCAGCATCCGCTGATGATCAGCGTTGATTTAAACATCAGCATCAGCATCCGCATTGATCAACGCTGAGTCGCGCGACCTATATTATTTATGAATCATGAGATCCTCGGATAGACGGAGAGACATACAGAGAGAGAGAAGGCTTAGTAACAGGGCCCAGAAAAACATTTTTCTGGATTCAGTACACAAAGGACAATCGTTAGATTAAACGTGTTCTTGAGTGGAGACCGCGACTAGGAAAACGTATTGGTCGTATTGGACGTCCTCCGGCCAGGTGGGATGACGATCTGTGTAAGACTGATGGCAGATACTGTATGCGGCAAGCTGAAGAACCACCTACATTAAGTGTGGAACACTCAGTTTGCGAGGCCGATGACACGCACTTGGCTAAAATCAGCATCAGCATCCGCGGATGTGTCATAAAAAGGCATCACCAACAACTCTGGTATCAACTTTAGAGTAGATTATCGGATTGCGCTTGCTCAAAACCGAAATCTAATTTCTTTATTTTCTTACCGCTAAACTACTGTACCGATATACAGGGTATCCCGAAACTCAACGTCAAGCCGAAAACAGAGGATAGGTGGGTCCAAGAAGACCCAGAAAAACCATAAAATCAGGGGTCTATCTTCAATGGTTTCCGAGCTATAGGCTTTTTACTGAAAATCATAAATTTTCTGTCCGGCGCCAAACTTTTTGATGCTGTGAAAAAAGGGGTTGAAAGTTTGTATGGAAGTTTCGTCATTTTTGTCACTAGAAGCTTGAAACTCTTTTTTTTAGGTTTTTAATTAGATATAAATATGATTTTAATTAGATATAAATATGATCAAATTTACCATCAGGGGGTGAAATAAAAATATAGGGTATGAAAGTTCGTATGGAAATATGTACGTTTTATGTGTCCAACCAAAGTCACTATTTCACGCGGTAGAAGTCGCGGGCACAGCTAGCAGAATATAATTTAGTCCGGCCGGCGTCTTTTTTATTCGAAACCTCTACGAAGCATGAGAGGCGGTCATTGCTAGTCCCAATCTCTTTTTTTTTCAAATACAGGAGAATTTTACCTGAAATACAAACATTGTAGAGATAGCAGTTAATTCCAGAAAAACTACAGAATAAATTATTAGGAAATTTATTTAAAAATATTTATGCTAACTCACAATAACACAACACATTCAAGGAACCCCCGAACTTAAAAATAAAATATTTTACTTCATATTTTTACACTTAAAATATTTACAGAATTATTGCCACATTAGAATCATCAGTTTCATTGTAGGCATCATTATCAATAATATTATGGACTTTTATAATTACAAAATTGCACCATTCTACTGCTATCTTATTATATTGAACTGAACTGTGTTCTAAAATGGTTAAGGTTGAGATTCGAGAGCGTATCGCTACGATTGTGACCGATGTTTTCTGAAGCACCTCTTGTCGGCTTGCCGCGCTAGGATGTCAGATACGGACTTTCTGTGCGTGAATACTCTTAGGATGTCGTCTCGAGCCTCTTGAATGCCTTCGCATACTATCTTACTCCTTTGGATGTTACCCTAAAACAAAGACATGGATTAAAAACGACATTCTGACGAGGTTTTTACCTATAAAAGAGCTTTATCAAACTGAATCATCATAACAAAGCCGCTGAAATTACGATGAAATTTGGGTAGCTTCCTTTTCTAGCAAAACCATTTACTAAGGCAGGATTTTTCAGCTTGAAGTTCAGCCCCTAAAGTGGTGAAAACGTTTGCATATAAATAAATTAATGCATAGTTTATGAATAATACCTCGTGTGTTCATAAGTCTTGAGACACAGTAAAACTAAAATATTTTTGGAGCTAAGTTGAGTATTCATTTATTGGATATTAAAATTAAAACTAATGACATCTAGATCTGTATTTAAAAATTAATCATTCAAAATGGCCGCCTTTGCATTCAATGCAGGCCTTCAAACGCGTGCGCCATTCATCAATGGCGGCACGAATCTTTTGAATGGGAATCCGTTTCGATTCTTTAATAAGGGCTCGCTTGAGAGAATCCAGGTTTGGGTGAGACTTTCTGCATGCCCTCAGCTCCAATTCCGTCCATAAAGAATAATCCAAAGGATTCAAGTCAGGGCTTGACGAGTGCCAATCTTCGCTCCGAATGAAGCCTGGCAAATTGGCCTCCAGCCAATGTTGGGTAGTCTTAGCTTTATGGGAGGGAGCAGAGTACTGTTGGAAAACCCAGTATTTTCCGGCCAATAGCGTATCATTTAATGGTTTAACCACCGCTTCCAATATGTCGGTTTGGTAATTTTGTGCCCTCACCTTGACGCCTTGCTGGCAAAAATGAAGCGAAGTGACCCCCTCGTAGGAAACACCCCACCAAACCATCACACTTGCTGGATGATGAGTGCGCTGGACATTGCGTACAGATGGCTGGACGTCCTTTGAACTTCTGGCGTAAACCTTATTGTTCTGCCGGTTAAACTTTTCTTCCACCGTGAAGATCTTTTCATCGGTAAACAGGATATTTTTTGGATCGTGTCTCTTCAATAGGTTCCGACATCGTTCCAGTCGCAATTTACGAATACGCTCGTTTAAATAATGCACTTTCCTTCGACTGTAGGCCTTTAGTTTAAGATCTTAGTAATCAAAAGTATCCTGTTCACCAATATTCGCGAAATGTTGGTCTGCAGAGCTAATTTCTTTTGAGTCCGGCAAGGGTTGCGACGAATTCGCTCTCTGATTACTTTGATGTTAACGGGCGTCCTTACAGACCGCGGGCGGCCACATCTTCCACGGTCTTCTAAAGAGCCGGTCTCCTTATACCTCTTTATGGTATAATACACAAAGTTCCGACTACATCCCAAACTTTGGATTTCACTAAAAACTTGCATTGGTTTTTTTCCTGCTTGAAACAGTGAAATTACAGTCGCACTAAAATATTTTGTTGGCGCCATTTTCACGGAGAATGAATCATATATTCTAATGTATATTTTTTCTGATTCAAAACATTCGAAATTTAAATTTTAACAGTTTAAAAAAGGTTGCATGAATTACTTTCTTTTTAAATTAATTAAATAAGTTCGTCTCAAAACTTATGAACACACGAGGTATAGGCACACTTATTTTATTTGTACTTTTAGAAACTACTTTAATAAGTGGTAAGAATATGGGGTCTCAAACTTTGAATGAGATTTTTTTTCCACGGGAGATTTATTGAAACTTCGTTGGAATACTAAAGATGCAAAATAAAAGTATAAATGTTTCTAAACTACCCTTAAAAAGGGGGTTAATTGGAGTGTTTAAGAAATAATTCTAGGAGGACGCCGCAAATCTTCCCGTTGGGGAGGCATGAGGGCGAAATGTGTTAAAGTAAAAAGAGTTTGTTACCTTTAGAAGTTCTAGGATTGTATGTGAGTGTGGCTGTAACGCGTTCAGTGCTTTACCCGAGGCCGTTTCCAACGCTCTTAGTAGTCCTGCTAATTGGTCGCCCACGTCAGATTCTAGAGACATCTGTTAAACAGAAGAGAACAGTTTTAATACCTTAACTTAGAATAATGTTAAAATAAAACTTATTGAAATCTATGCTTAACAACCCATACAGCCATCTAGCCCCAAAATAAGCTACTCAAAGCTTGTGTTATTGGTACTAGATAACTGATATATTATTTAATACATTATACAGGGTGTTAGTGTGAACACCGTTGTCCTTGAAACCAGAGGTTCAGCATCATGAGTAGAATCCAAAACCGATGAGAAAAGCTTAACACCTATTTTAGTTTTGCAAGATTTTGATATTTCATGTCTTTGCTATCGTACATGATGCCATAGTCACTCTACATACTTTAAATACCTACCTATGTAAGAACTTATTCCCGCGCCTTACTTGGATCGTAACTTTGTGCCCTTCAAAAGACGGGATATTCGCACAGAAGGTGATCCGACACTGAGGTGCACATGCCACGTGTCGCCTGGTCGAAGTAATTGTGTCACGTGTTTGTGAGCAAACGTTTAGTGTTTATAAAAATTTTCTTTAAAAAATGAGTAAAAATAGAACCATTTTTTTTCATCCGTTTTGGATTCTACTCATGATGCTGAACCTCTGGTTTCAAGGACAACGGTGTTCACACTAACACCCTGTATATATAGATAGATATATTTTTTATTAATAACCGAACAAATTTCTGCAGATCGTACACAAATTTGTTCCGAGGCGGGAATCGAAACCGCATCCTCCTGCGTCGCAGGCGGACCTTCGCCCACCGCGCTACATTGGTTATCTAGGGGGTATAGATCAGGGTTGCCAGATGGTCAGGAATGTCCCGGATTTCGAAATCCTAGAAATGTAGATTTTTCGGCTCATAAAAATAATAGGTTTTTTAGGAGTTGTCTTTTTAAATCTCATTTTAATATAAATAATAAAAATATAAATCGATATTTGGATAACTCTCCTACGTAATTATCCCTTACGTGGTAAGTTTCGAGGTAACCCTAGTATAGATATACATACCAAGTCGTCCATCTGCGCCGTCAAATGATGCACCTTCCAGCCCTCCGCGCTGGTGAGCACATGTTTCTGGCTGGCGATGGAGACGATGTCTTTAGGCTTGGGCTCGCGTCGCTTCACGTCCGAGGGTCTGATGAAATGGAGAGCCGTACTGCGCCAGCCGCACACGTAGCTGGAGCTTAGAAGTGGTCCTGTGGAAAGTGTTAACTTGTTAAGGTGATATTGCTTGACATCTGATTATTAAATTCACTAGGGACGTAACTTGAAATTGTTTTGTAATTATCATATACCCACTTTCTTATTATTTTTACTAGCGACCCGCCCCGGCTTCGCACGGTTTTATTATACGTATAAACCTTCCTCTTGAATAATTATAATAATACATAAAATTCAGGACAGTCTACACAACATCAGCTAGCTCCAAGCTAAGCAGAGCTTGTGTTATGGGTACTAGATAACTGATATACTTAAGACAATACTATAATAATAGATAGATATTTTTTATTGTACATAGAAAACACCCAGACCAACGGAACAAATTTCTGCAGATCGTACACAAATTTGTTCCGAGGCGGGAATCGAACCCGCAACCTCCTGCGTCGCAAGCGGACCTTCGCCCGCCGCGCCACATCGGTCGTCAAATGATTTCAACTTCGCAATATCATAACGTTAACATTGTAATAATATAAAGGAAATTCAAATTCAAGTGTCTAAATATTGTTTTAAATACTGTACTGCATGTACAGTAGTTAATTTTTATTTAATTTATTTAAGAATGAGGGTAGTACGAAAAAACCAAAAATATTTCATTAACCTATTATGGTCCGATTTAAATTTGAGTACACTTACATTAAAAAGATAGATATTTTTTTATTAGACAAAGAGAACACACAAAACCCAGTATTTAAGGATCGTACAAACATAATATATGTCCCACTAGTCAATAAGGCGGGAATCGAACCCGCAACCTCCTTCCTGCATCGCAGGCAGACCTTCGTCCACCGCGCCATATCGGTTGATGCTATTATAACTTACGTTTAGGAGGCGGCGCGACGACTGGGGGCGGTGACGGCGGCGGCGGCGCTTCAGCTTGGTACGTGTTAGTATTGTCGCATTGTCTCACGTCGTTGGACAGTCTGTGGACAAAATAACGTTATTAAAGGTTGATTATAAGAGATCGCTGTTAGCGATAAGGCCGCCGTGCCACTTTAGATGTAATTATTATTAAGATGCTCAGTTACATATTTTGATGCAGTAATGAAGAAATAGGTGTAATCTATCTATCATTTATCATTTGTGCACCGATTATCGGAAAATTAATCATCTGTTCAAAATGGGTCAGAATCAGTTACTTAATTGTGAGCTTTCTAACATTTGAGAGTTAAACTTTAAACTATCGTTATCTACTTTACTAAATTACAAATAAAAAATGCTTGACAATCCACCTAGCCCCAACCTAAGCAGAGTTTGTTTTTTTTTTAATTCCGGACAGTCCACACAGCATCATCTAGCCCCAAGCTAAGCAGCGCTTGTGTTATGGGTACTAGATGACTGATATACTTAATACTATAAACTATATAGATAGTATTAAGTATATTAGGTATATAAGTTTGCGCTATGTGTACCGGTAATGGTCAAATCTATACAAAAATATGCATTAATACCGATACCGTCTGCAGTAAGAAGTTTTCATTGTATGTACTAGTTTTTTCTGTTCCATAATTGTATTTATCATATTTTAATAAAAATCAGGCTTACAGCTGTTTCCTAGGCTTCTTCCTAGGCGAGAGATCCAGGTCCCTAGGCGGGTCCGGTTCGTCCTCCGGCCTTGGAGACGAGGATGCCGACATGGTGGTGGAGCCGCCCGAGCCGCCGCCGCCGCCGCCGCGACTCACGTCCTCCCAGCCTGTGTTCTGGCCGTAGGTGGCTTGCGTGCTGGTGCTCATTGATTTTGTTGGTGACCTGTTCATAACAACAATATACAATATAAGAACAATATACTTTCGAGAATCTGTAAAAATAGATTTCAAAAATCATCGGTTTTGGATTCTACTCATAGTATGTTAACACTAACACCCTGTATTTCATATGAATAAAAGTTATTATTGTTTAAGCTGACCCGAAAAAGGTTGTCCTGTCTTTTTTATCTTAATTTAACAAGGTTCGATTAAAACGATTGATTATTTTGAAGCGGTTTTTAATAGGTAGTGATTAAACAGCACCTAAAGTGGCGCCTCCAGTTATTTTATCATATATTTGGGTTAAACAACGTCTATTTTAGGAAAAGATATGAAAACAGAGTTTGGTGGCCACCAAAGGCAACTGCGTATCTCTTCCTAAACTATTCAAAATAAAATTACTACAGATGCATTAAAAAAAGCATATGATAGGTTTAACAAACTGTACGTGTGAATTTTGGTAGTGATAACTCAAAAACTATTAGTCAGAACTTGATGAAATTTGAAGCACCAGCTTTCAAATAAAAAAAGAACCAGCAAAATCGGTATAAAAAGAACCCATCTTATTCAGAAAAAAAAAGAAGAAAGAAGAATTTTTTGAAGTCTGTTAAAAAGATATAGTGCATAAGTCCTCGCACTCGGGGAATTTCAAAGAAATTAAATAACATACTAAAAAATTCAGATTTAGGCGTCTTCAAGTCCCACCAAAGTCGAAAACTTTTGCGATGTTATTTAATTTCTGTGTAAAAAGGTTACTAACCCCTCGAGTTCCCGCTTCCTCAGTATCGTAGGCCTCGCAAGCACCGAAGTTGAAACCAGGACGGGCTGCGGTCGGTTCTCCGCTAGAGCCGACGCGGGCGCGTTCACCACTGTCACTGTAAATAATAAACAATATACAGGATATGATGATTGCGTTTCGTTGTTAAATTACAATTTCAAACATAGAACGTTGTTGTTTTTGCATTACATAGTTTCTATTTCAAAATACGAGTTCAATTGTAAGCTACTACTATTATTTAATCTGTGCTTCAGCAAAGTAAACTGTGTGCCTTATGGGTATAATACACTACAATTATCCCTTATTCAACACTAAATAATGAAAAAAACGTTATTCGATACGTGTCTAGTATAGAAAATATTTTTTAATTATTCGATGCTAGTTTTAGCCCGCGACTACGCACGAATTGTTTCTATAGAAATGTTGAAGGGTTTACCCACGGAGTTTCTATCCCATGGGGTTTGATTATGTGATAAAAATCTATGTTTTATTTAAGGCATATAACTACGTCTATTCAAAATTTCATCCCGATTCGTTGAGTTATTTTTGCATGAAGAGGTAACAAACTTATACTTTGGCACTTAGCTGAACTGGATCCCTATCAGTTTTTTAATCCTCAGGTATACTAACCTTTGGATTATAACATTAGTGTATATCTAGTGTTCTGGAGTGGAGACCGCGACTTGGTAAAAGAAGTGTAGGACGCCCTCCGGCCAGGTGGGATGACGATCTGCGAAAAACTGCTGGCAGATGCTGGATGCGTCAAGCTGAAGACAGGGCGCTATGGCGCTCATTTGGGGAGGCCTATGTCCAGCAGTGGACTAATATGGGCTGAGTGTACCTTGTGTATGCATCTGTTGTGTCTGAGTGTGGTTGTAGGGCGTGTGCGGGCGCGGCGAGGAGTGCGCGAGGGGGGGCTGCGCGCTCGGCGAGCCGCGCGGCACTTCGTAGTACAGCTGCGTCGGAGCACTGTTGCCGACGCCGCGGACGCCTACGGACGAAACTCCGACCACCTGATGACATTAAAATATATATTAAATGGCAATAAATAAATTATAACGATGAATAATTCACACAACATCTAGCTCCAAGCTAAACAGAGCTTGTGTTATGGGTGCTAGATGGATGACTGATATGCATTACAAAGATTGTTCTTGTTTTAATTATACATAGAAAACACGTATCATTCAACTATTTGATTAACGTTTAGTTAAGACTACCTTATCAGGTTGATAATTTCTCACATCATTCAACTATTTTATTAAAGTTAAGTTTACCTTGGCAGGTTGATAATTTCTCGCATCATTCAACTATTTTATTGAAATTAAATTAAGAATATCTTGGCAGGTTGATAATTTCTCTCATCATTCAACTATTTCATTAAAGTTAAGTATACCTTGGCAGGTTGATAATTTCTCACATCATTCAACTATATTATTAAAGTTAAGTATACCTTGGCAGGTTGATAATTTCTCACATCATTCAACTATATTATTAAAGTTAAGTATACCTTGGCAGGTTGATAATTTCTCTCACCATTCAACTATATTATTAAAGTTAAGTGTACCTTATCAGGTTTATAATTTCTCTCACCATTCAACTATACTCCTACACCGGCGCGGAGCCGCCGGCGGCTCGGCTAGGAATTGCACGGAAAATGCCTTGGCTGGCGCCGAGCCGCCGGCGGCTCGGCCCACCCGGGCGAATGTAAACTGTTTTTTCAATGTGTTAGAGTCTATGGTTGTTTGAACAACTTGTGACAGGGTGAAAGGGATTTTATTATTCTACCCATTGCAACACTAACAGGCAAGCCGTAAAAAAGAAGATGAAGCGAAATTTGTCTTTCATTCGGTGCAAAAGTTTGACGCGTTCTGTTGTGTTTTGGTTGTTGTCGCGCACCACGCGAATCGCCATGTAAAATATGGTAAGTGTCATTCATTTAGTTAATGTCAATATGTAATTTAGTGTGGCAATTCTAGACACTGTTTTGACTAAGACTATAATGTGGGTAGACGATAAAAATGAGTTGATAACAGGCTATGGCGGTAAGACAACGGTTGCGAGAACGACTCTCGAGACCGACACGTGGAAGGAGAAGGTTGATGCAGAGTAGTCTGCACCAGGTGGGCAGATGGAGGTAGTCTGCACCAGGTGGGCAGACGGAGCCTGGAGATATTCTGTGAGTCCTTTTATACCTTTATATTATAAGTTAGACCGCGATAAAGGAATTGTACAATCCTTTAGGTAGATTTCTACCAATGAGACCAACGTGCATAAGTTGGTGGGTAATAGCTTCGGCTAACCCAGGATATGCGATGTGTATCGGCTGCACTACACATGGGCTGACGCGTTGGCAAGCGCACCGCCTGGCCAGCGCGCGTTGGCGAATACGCTGGCCTATGTGTAGAGGCAGCTTATTACACGGGAGCGCGGTCGACTTGAGTTGGAGCAACCGAGGCAGGACTATGGGGATGGTGGAGGTCCTCGTGGGGGCAATGTCCCCACGTCCGGGTGGTGCGTAGGTAGGAAAGGGGTCCAACCCCAGGATAGGAGCACAGCTCCAAGTAAGGGCTTAGCCCAGGAAGGAGCACAGCTCCAAGTAAGGGCTCAGCCCTAGACGGAGCATAGCTCCAAGGAAGGAGCATAGCTCCAGGGTCGTAGGCACCAGGGCACCTAGAGTGCTTAGACCGGAGCGAGTCGACCGCGAGCCCAAAGCATATAGAACAACTCATTATTACTTACCATATAGATAAAGAAACGGCAAAGCCGTAGGATGGGATATAGGCAAAGCCTAGGTAAAAGTACGTGGCACAGCCACCATGCGGGGTCACCACAGTGTCCCCTGCGTGTATGGGATATAGGCAAAGCCTAGGTAAAAGTACGTGGCACAGCCACCATGCGGGGTCACCACAGTGTCCCCTGCGTGTATATAAATGCGAAGCAGATATAATGTATATATTTATCTATATATCATTAATAAGTATATTTAACATAGTAACCCTTTTTGTTGCCCTATTTTATTATGTAAAATTAGCTCTAATATACAATGGTATAGTGCAGAAGGGGCGACAAAATTTGGTGGAGATGCAGGGATATGAAGGAAGCCAGATTCGTTCAGGCTATTCCTTTTCCCTGAGCCTAATTGAAATAATAATAAAATAATTAATCTACCCTATTGTTGTTTTATTTCCAACTATGATATCTAATCTTAACATGTTTTATAAGATTATTAAGTCTAAATTGTGCCCATTTTGTGCGTATGTAATACTCTGTGGTAATACTTTACTTTGGAACTCGTTCAACTTAGAGCCATAATCAAGAAGTTGAAAATCAACTAAAACCCTTATAATTTTAGTTGGAAAAAGGGTATAAAAAAAAAAATACTGTCTTCCTTTCTTTTTGTTAGGTTGGCAGTGCGGCAGTGTTTTAGCGCCATTTATAGGATTATCAGTCTATGGATATTTTCACCTTACATAGCAAAATTTTCTTGTTTTCGGTTTAATTTTAAAACTTTTCAGCAAGATAAAAAACTTTACAGTAAAGGACAGTGAACAAAACTTTTACAAAATAACTTGTACAAAACGATTAATCAATCTAATAAGGCCCGCGGAATAAAATACAATTGCGAAACGAAGTTTTTTACGTGTTTGCGTACCTGTGAAAAGGTATTTCGCAAAATCAGCAAATTTGATGAAAATTCTTTCACCACGCGCTCAGGTAAGACGTAGTAATTAAAAAACGCTATAAATTGTTGAATAAACAGTATTTCAGTGTGTGATAGTTAAAATAAGGTTCTACCTGTAGTGTTATTTGTTATTTACAGTGCGAAATTTACGTGGCTTATCTTGAAATCGGAAAAATCGAAGCTAGAAGAAATTGGAGAACCCGCGTGCCTACAATAGCAGTTTTTTACACCTACTGATATTCGTTGAAGAGTCGAGTTTCTGTAAAAATGGAAGCAGTACTAATAAGGAAATTGGAGATGCGAAGAAGCCGTCTAAGCCAATATCTGGACGAGCTTAATCGTGATTGCGACGCGGGTCCAATGCCTTACGCTAATGCTGTACTTGCAGAAATAAACCTTCGACTGCTTGTTAAAAAATTAGAAGAAGAGTTAAATTATTATACTGAAAAGTCATCATCGCCTGAAATGCAAACTATCGAAACCGCAATGGAGATTCAACTTCTGGGTGAAGAACTTCTGTCTCGTATTCAGGCTTCCATGAAAGAGACAGCGTCGTGTCCTACGCAAAGTTCTACTTTACCGACATCAACTAAGCTCCCAAAGCTTGAACTTCCAAAATTCAAGGGTGATCGCCTTAGATGGAGCGAATTTTGGGATAGGTTTAGTACGAATATCCATGAAAGAGGAATAGCAAGCGCTGACAAGATGGCATATTTATTAAGTTGCCTCGAAGGAGTTGCACTCGAAGCTGTTGCCGGATTAACTATAACTAGTGACAACTACACCATTGCGATTGATACATTGCAGAGGAGGTTTGGATCAACTGATACATTAATTGACGCACATTATTCTGCTTTACATAAGCTCTCTAAAGCTGAATACAACGCAGTAAGTTGCCGGTCCACATATGATGAGGTCGAACGCCATCTGCGAGTACTAGAAAAGCTGGGTGAGCCTTCCAACGGGAACCATTTTCGAGCCATGGTATTGTCAAAATTTCCTGAAAAACTGGTACATGAATATCACATCATGAGGCCAGATAAGGAAAATACCATGTCTACAATAAGATCTTGTCTACAAAGGATAATTACCGCAATGGAAGGTTCTCAAGACTTCATTCCAGTATCAACAGTGGAGATCAATGGCAGTACTACGGAGGCATTGCAGATCAGAACGGAAAGTGCACAACAGTCAAAATCTTCAAACCCGAGGAGACAAAATCAGAGAACAAACCTGAAGAGAAAGCAAACCGACTCTTCTGAGACACCTCAAGCCAAAAGAGGCAGATTTCCATGCATGTTCTGTAATATGAGAAATCATAAAAGTATAGATTGCAGGAAATACAAAACCCTAGAAGAAAGAAAAGGGAGATTAACAGGGAGATGCCAAAAATGTCTTTTGAGAAATCATAAAACTGATGAATGCCGAAGAAAAATCAAATGTTACCGATGCCAGGGGGATCACATGCAGATCATTTGTCCTGAACAAGAAAGTAATGGAATCAATTTAAATGCAGATAATTCTGTCAAAATCAACCACACAGTTAATAATACTTCTATTTGCTTACAGACTGCAGTGACAAAAATCCAAAACCCCAATAGTACAAAAGAAATCAAATGTAGACTTGTACTAGACAGTGGTAGTCAGCGGAGTTATATAACATGGAATGCATTTAAAAGCTTGGGTTTATCTGTTAATAAAGAAGACTTGCTGCTTGTATATACATTTGGAGCATCATCACCTAAGGAAATGTCTAGCCCTGCAACTGAGATATATATACATACAAAGCGTGGTGTGACAAAGGATATACAGGTAAATGTTGTCCCACATATAACAGATAGATTACCTATTGCCAAAATTACATCTGATAAAGTTGACATCTCTGCTGATGATACCACTGTTGGTGAATCTATTGATTTACTGATTGGTAATGATTATTATGCCAGTTTTATGAGAAAAGATAATTTGAAACTTGGTGAAAACTTTTATGCAATTGATACCGACTTTGGTTGGGTCTTATCAGGAACTAATAAAGATGGAACTGACCATAAAGGAAGTACACTTACAGTAACCACATATTGTCATTGCCATAACTCAAGCTGTCCATATTTCACGGAACCTGACCTGCCCTTGAAAAATATTGATATACGTTTCCTGTGGTCCTTGGAATGTATAGGAATAACGGATTCTCCAAAAACAACACGTCAAGAAGAAGCTGTCAAACACTTCAACGACACCGTACAATACCAAGCTGGACGCTATGAAGTGAAGTGGCCATGGATTGAGTATCCACCTCAAATTCCTAGCAACTTTGGTCTTGCGCTGGGGAGACTGAAGACTTTGATCAGAAGATCGGAAATGGATATTCTCGAAGAATATGATAATATTCTTAAGGAACAACTTACTTTGGGAATCATCGAACAAGCTGACCTCACAATGGCAATCACAATCTTCTTCATTATCTTCCTCACCACATGGTCAAACAAACTGGAAAACGAGGAAGGATTGTTTATGATGCATCGGCCAAAACATCTGGACAGAAGAGCTTGAATGAATGTTTGTATAGTGGACCATCCATGCTTGAAGATCTAACAGCTCTTCTATTAAAGTTCAGAACAAAGAAAATTGGTCTTGTAGCGGATGTTGAGAAAGCATTTCTTCAAGTGGGACTTCAGGAAGAGGATCGTGATGTCACCAGATTTCTGTGGGTTAAAGATATTACAAAGGAAGTATCTGAAGACAACCTGATATACCTAAGGTTTTGTAGAGTTCCTTTTGGAATTATCTCAAGTCCATTCCTGCTGACAGCAACTATCAGACACCACATGTCTCAATCAAATGAAGATCTACTGAAGACAATTGCTGACAAGTGCTATGTAGACAACCTAGTTACAGGTGCTGATTCGGACAAGGAAGCTATTAAGATGTATGAAAAAACCAGAGAAACATTTGGTCAATTGTCTATGAATATAAGAGATTGGGTTTCAAACAGTACAGATTTTATGTCATCTATTCCTGCAGAACATAGAGCTCAAGTTACCCACATTGTTAAAATACTTGGATTGGAATGGAATGTCAGCAAGGATACATTAAGACTCAAGGTGCATGAAGACCACTTCAAACCAAGTGTGCCAGTGGTGACCAAAAGGAATGTATTGAGAACTCTAGCAAGAATCTATGATCCATGTTGCTTTGTCTGTCCTTTGATATTGCCGTTGAAACTCTTATTCCAGAACATCTGTGAACAAAAACAAAAATGGGATACAAAGTTACCAACAGATATAACTCAGTCATTGGATGCAATATTAGAAGATTTGAAATCCGCCACTGAAGTAGAACTTCCAAGGTGCATTACACATCCACCAGATGCCAACACAGAATATGAGCTACATAGTTTCTCGGACGCTTCAAATAAATATGCATATGCTGCTGTGGTATATTTAAGAGCTTCAAGTCTGGAGGGTACTACAGTGTCATTTGTCATGGCAAAATCACACATAGCCCAAAGTAAAGATAAGGATGAGTTAAAGATACCAAGACTAGAGCTGTTAGGTTTTCTGATTGCTAGCAGACTCCTAAAATATGTAAGGTCTAACATTGACTTACCAATAAAGAAGCAAGCTCTGTGGACTGACAGCCTTGTAGTACTCGGATGGATGAACTCTAATAAGCTGCTCCCTCCATTTGTAGCCAATAGAGTTGAGGAAATAAAGAGGAACCATCAAGAAACCAATATGTATTACATCAATACAAAATTTAACCCAGCTGATGTTGCCACAAAACCTGGTACATGGAAGCAAAACAAGAAACTGTGGTTGGAAGGTCCCGAATTTCTCAAATTGGATGAAGCACATTGGCCAGAAGACAGGTACTATGATACTCATAGAACTCTTTTTTCGTGTGGGAGGGCTCCGGACCCTAGTCCAGAGGAAGATCACACAATGGAAGCCGAACATCTGAGCCACAGCCAAGAGGAGTTAATGGATGGAGTGGAAGGCCCTGTCGTCTCTGTTCCAGCTGAAGATGCTACTGTGGAAGGCCCTACTGTCTCTGTTCCAGCTGAAGATGTTACTGTGGAAGGCCCTATTGTCTCTGTTCCAGCTGAAGATGTTACTGTGGAAGGCTCTATTGTCTCTGTCCCAGCTAAAGAAACTACCGGACAGGTTTCAGGAAACTTACAACACAAGGGAACCGCAGTACCATATCCATTGAATTATGACATAAAGAAACTCCAGCTGCAATACTATCCAAATGAAATGGCAGGAAAAAGGACACATTTAGCAAGGAATCTAGATTTGTTTCTTGATGTTGATGGAATACTGAGATGCAGAGGTCGTATGGCAAACACCAACTGGAGCTATGACATGAAATATCCAATACTGTTACCCAGAGATAGTATACTTACAAATGCGATAATAAAGGAAGTTCATGAAGCTAACTATCATGTTGGGGCAGCACATACCCTTACTATCATTCGAGAGAAATATTGGATACCACAAGGTAAAGTTCAAGTTCAGAAGGTGATAAGGAGATGTCCGCAGTGTGTCAAGCATGGAGGTGGTCCCTACCAACTGCCATCAACGCCAGCGCTACCTCCAGAGAGGGTCAACTACAGTCCACCATTTACCTTCTGTGGAGTTGACTATTTTGGACCAATGTTTGTTAAAACTAAAAATGGAAAGGAAAAACGATGGGTAGCGCTTTACACATGTTTAGCAGTTCGCTCAATCCATTTGGAAGTAGTAAAAGACCTCACTGCAGAAGAATGTCTCTTAGCTCTTCGAAGGTTCTCGGCTACAAGGAACACACCAACGCGGATATATTCTGACAATGCAACATACTTCAAACTTACCTCAGAAGTTGTGGAGAATACACATTGTAAGGAGAGAGGAATACAATGGAAATTCATTCCTCAGTTGGCTCCATGGCATGGTGGGTTTTATGAACGCTTAGTTGCACTAGTAAAACACTGTTTGAAGCGCACCTTAGACAAACATCTGTTAAATGACACCGAATTACTAACGGTCGTGAAAGAAGTTGAAAAGGTAGTTAATTCGAGACCACTTGCAAAAGTAGGCACTGAAGTGGAACATATCCTAAGACCGGCTGATTTCCTAAGTTTAGGAAGTTGCTTAGACATCGAGCCTTCAGCAGCACCAACTGGCAGCTCTACTGTTAAGGTCGACTTGATTGGGAGCTGGAAGCGAGGAATCATGATTATCGACGAGTTTAAAAACATGTTCATCGGGCAGTATCTCTCTAGCTTGAGAGATCGCTTTCAACATACTCCGAAGCAGCCAAGAGTTCGCTCTAGCCGCTTACCGCAAGTTGGTGACCTGGTTCAAATAAAATCAGATGCAAAAAACCGGAACAACTGGAAAGTGGGTAAAATAGTGGAGCTCATTAAAGGTATCGATGAAAATTACCGAGTAGCGAAAGTCAAGTCAGGTGAGTCAATCCTCACACGCTCTATCGGCCATCTTTATCCATTGGAAGATGAGATTAGTGAGTCCATACCAGGTCATCCTGCTAGTTCTGACAGGGATATGGCGGCACAGCTTGACGTGCCTTCACGAAACAATCCAAGTTCTAATATCGATTTGGAAATCATGGAAGTCGAAGAGCCATTAGTTTCGATTCCTTGCGGAGTGCCGCAAGAACACGAAGAGATGGCTCCTGATGAGAGTCCTGTAACAAACACAATCGAACCCATACAACTTGATGACATAGACGTGACAATGGAGGTGCCCGCTTCTAACTCCGATAGTGCGGAGAAGGCGATAACACCTAGTGAAGGTGAAGTCACAACTGAAGAAGGTAATCGGGAAGTGAGAGAGAAGAGTACACGGAGAGCAGCTGTTCGCGCCAGGGAGAAAATGTTAGAGTGGACAAGACACCTGCTTACTCTGCTTCACTAGACTTCTTTCGTTGTTGGGAATGTCGCGCACCACGCGAATCGCCATGTAAAATATGGTAAGTGTCATTCATTTAGTTAATGTCAATATGTAATTTAGTGTGGCAATTCTAGACACTGTTTTGACTAAGACTATAATGTGGGTAGACGATAAAAATGAGTTGATAACAGGCTATGGCGGTAAGACAACGGTTGCGAGAACGACTCTCGAGACCGACACGTGGAAGGAGAAGGTTGATGCAGAGTAGTCTGCACCAGGTGGGCAGATGGAGGTAGTCTGCACCAGGTGGGCAGACGGAGCCTGGAGATATTCTGTGAGTCCTTTTATACCTTTATATTATAAGTTAGACCGCGATAAAGGAATTGTACAATCCTTTAGGTAGATTTCTACCAATGAGACCAACGTGCATAAGTTGGTGGGTAATAGCTTCGGCTAACCCAGGATATGCGATGTGTATCGGCTGCACTACACATGGGCTGACGCGTTGGCAAGCGCACCGCCTGGCCAGCGCGCGTTGGCGAATACGCTGGCCTATGTGTAGAGGCAGCTTATTACACGGGAGCGCGGTCGACTTGAGTTGGAGCAACCGAGGCAGGACTATGGGGATGGTGGAGGTCCTCGTGGGGGCAATGTCCCCACGTCCGGGTGGTGCGTAGGTAGGAAAGGGGTCCAACCCCAGGATAGGAGCACAGCTCCAAGTAAGGGCTTAGCCCAGGAAGGAGCACAGCTCCAAGTAAGGGCTCAGCCCTAGACGGAGCATAGCTCCAAGGAAGGAGCATAGCTCCAGGGTCGTAGGCACCAGGGCACCTAGAGTGCTTAGACCGGAGCGAGTCGACCGCGAGCCCAAAGCATATAGAACAACTCATTATTACTTACCATATAGATAAAGAAACGGCAAAGCCGTAGGATGGGATATAGGCAAAGCCTAGGTAAAAGTACGTGGCACAGCCACCATGCGGGGTCACCACAGTGTCCCCTGCGTGTATGGGATATAGGCAAAGCCTAGGTAAAAGTACGTGGCACAGCCACCATGCGGGGTCACCACAGTGTCCCCTGCGTGTATATAAATGCGAAGCAGATATAATGTATATATTTATCTATATATCATTAATAAGTATATTTAACATAGTAACCCTTTTTGTTGCCCTATTTTATTATGTAAAATTAGCTCTAATATACAATGGTATAGTGCAGAAGGGGCGACAGTTGTGTTTGTGTGTTGTGAATTGGATTTTATCAAGGTAAGTGCATTGTTTTATGGAAAAACTAGTATGATTTATAATAATTTAGGTACGATAAAGCTATTTACATAATGGGATTTGTGAATTTCGTTGTATTTTTCTTGTTTTCAACCTCAAAAACCGCAACAAGATTTTAGTGTTTTTCATGTGATTTCCGAAGAAATCTTTAGCTAGATGATTGAAATAGGCCGTACAAACGCATTTGCAATTACTATTTACGCAAGTAATTGTTTGTTTCATAGAATAAATAGGAAAAATCACCCCACAAAAGTATCAATTTTTCCGTCGTACACCCACGCGAAATGGATGAAAACGAAATCCTTATTCCATTATGCTAATCTAAGCTTTCAATGTTGGCCGTTAGGGTTCATAATAGTTTGGCAGTCAGTGACATTGGGCCGGAAATTTTTTGGATGGTTGTACAAAATAGTGATGGAATCGTATCGACGTAATATCATCATCATCGACAGCTAAAATGTCCACGGACCATGATCCCTTATCATTTTATTGTATTGTATTTAGATTGTAATGTACCTACATTAGGTACATTGGAACAAGTGCGTAGGCATAATTGTTATTACTAAAAAACTTGTGTTTATCAAAATTATTTTATAAATACGACGAACGACTTTCGTGGCACAGTGGGAGAATAGCGAGATAAATGGGGAAGTTAGCGGATTCAGTTATCGACGCGATTTTTTTGTATAGCTTTTAGTTTTGGATCTGGGTTTTATATAATCATCATCATCATGATCATCATCATAATACAGCTTTTCTGGGTAAAGGCTGTGAAATAATATATTCATTCATAATAATTACTTTTTTCATTTTATTGACGACAATAATGGCGCAGCGGGTAATTTTCGCTTATGACAACCTACTGAGGTTGCAGATTCGATACCTGTCTCGGGACAAATATTTGTATGGTCTGCAAATATTTGTTCTGGGTCTCGGTGTTTTCTGTCTGGATGCTCCAGCATTATTTATTCAATATCTCGTAGATTTATATAACATGGTAACTTATTTATAATGTGTTTTAGGAAAAACTATGTGGAATTCCAATGATGGCGAAGCTCCCCCGGATTTCATGGCGGCTCTTTACGGGGAGGATAGCGAGGAACAAGAACTGGAGGAGGTTATCGAGGAGTACCTCGATGATGAATACGACGTATGAGTGATGAAGAGGTATGTTCGTTTTTTACCGTTATAATGATCATCACCATTTACAGCTTATACTAGTCCCACTGCTGAATAATGGCTTCCTCAGATTTCTCTATTTGACTGTTCATTTTAATGTAATTATAATATATTATTATTTACTAAAGATAGTATAATAATTATGTTGGTACCTTACGTAGGTAGGTAGGTACCTGTACATTCTAAAGAAATGTAAACATATTTTTTACAGGATATGGAAGGACATGCCTCACCTCCTCCTCCTGCATATTCTCCCCTAACCTCACCAGAGCGCCGCCGCCCGGGGAAGCAGGCTTCTACCATTGGGACCGTAAGTATAATCCTTTTTATTCTATATATAATTCTATAAACCTGCTGAGCTGCAGGGTTGGCCGCCAACGCTCACCCGCGCTATGCCCGTAATTTTTTATACCTGCCCCGCTCCCCCGCCGCGCGGCTCGGGTTTCTCAGAACCATTCATTGTGCCTCAAGTTGTTATCATAAGACTCACAAGTGTTATGTTTTTATGTTCAGTATGAATGAAACTATTTAGTTAAGTGTTTTGTTTATTATTATTCAACTACTGTGTAGAGTAGGTGTAAAAATAATGACGTCAGCGAGCAAAAAAACGCCAAAATGTACCACAAAATGCATCGCGTTAGAAAAGGCTAAATTTTGTGTCTCATGCTGAGTTATTTATTTCTATGTAATAATAGATAACTTTATCTTAATTTTCGAATTTTTGTTCTATGGCATTGGATTGAAGGCTTAGATTGATTTGGTAGAAAATTTTACAAAGAGCGGGATAGATCTATACACGTAGACCTTCAACAAACAGGGACAGGCCTATATCAACTAGGATGGACGGCTTATAATATTATAATAAAAAAATATCTATCAATGTATAGGTATAATGTATCAAATATATCAGTTAGCTGTAGCTAGTACCCATAACACAAGCTTTCAGTAGCTTACTTTGGGGCTAGATGATGCTGTGTGGATTATCCAGCATTATTTATTTATTTATTTAATCTGTGGTTTGGTCAATATGTGATGACTAGACGTACTAACAACTGTGCATTTATTGCAGATTTTTGGAACGATCCCCGGAAGCCCGAGCAAGATCTCGCTCACCGCTGGCTGCGACGGAACCGTAAGTAATACTTATTATCTGTAAACATTACGAGATACCTCTCGAGATATGATGGCAGGTACTAAAGCCGTTGCATTTATTTCAGAGCTGGCGTTGTGCTCTGCGTATACAACGAAGCGGGCGATCCATTAGATTTTAGTGATTTTTTTGCCCCGGACTCGCATGCCCTGTATGAGAATGTGGAACTGATTGGTGAGAGGGGTGCAATATAACAATCAAGATTGATAACAGAATACCGAACTGATTTCGTGGTCACTCTTAGCGTAAAATTTTTGTGTTATCTTGTTATTTGATAATCTCATTTGTACTAAAATGTCTATAACAACCAAAATGTAAGCTGTATAAATACACATGTTTGAAATAAAGGACAAATATTTTATTGTAAACCGGAATATTGTCGCTATGAATTAGTAAAATAACTATAAAAATACGACCTGTAGTTCTGTATACATCTTATTTATCCAGTTAGTAATATTATTACTAGGATGTATAATCTCCTTTGTACTAAAATTTCAATAACCAAAATGAAAGCTCTATAGAGATACACATGTTTGAAATAAAATTGTAGAACCTATAGCTTGGCAAAAAAGAGTAGAAAATAATGGGGGCGCCACTGTAGGTCCTTATGGCAACACCTATAGCGCACCAAGCTAGTCTTGATACTTAGGTGTATATTTCTGTTTTACGTACATTTTCATTCACACATAGTCTAATAGTATCAGTAAATATTGTTTAATTGAGCAAGGTTCTCGTTGTAAGTAAGTATATAAATGTAATGTAAGTATATAAAGAAAAAAATATAAAGTAAATTAAAATTTAATACATTGTTATTAATACATTGTAAGTTCTCTCTCACAGTATTCCTTTTCTATTTTTATTACGTGCTGGCACGAATTCTTCCAATCCTCCTCCGTAATAGCTTGGAACCGTTCCGTTTTAGCACGCTCAGCTGCTTCCTATAAAGAAGAAACTTTTTATGATACCTTTATCTTACCTTTTTCAGTTTATTATTTAGGCACCAAATTTCTAGACCATTTAAAATACAAACGCTATAGTAACTTTATTACAAAGAAATAACACAACATTTAAATTATGTAGAAATATATTTACATATTAGCTAGTCTAGCTCAAGTATCAAATTCTATGCCCGCGCTATAGCAGAGTACGCAGAACAAACGTAAACATAACCTAACTGCCCGATGTTTATTGTTGAATATTTCACTTGTTCCGTGGAACTTAAATTTAATCCTGCTTTAGGACCATCAAGTTACCTTTGATTCAACTTAAAATTACAAAACAAACTCTCACAAACCTGTCATATCAGCGGTTCTTTGAAAAACATTGTTGAGATCTGAAAGAATAGTTCTGGCCTCAAATTCTGCCAGACATCGCCTGTATACCTTATAAATAACCTCCCTGGCAGCACTTCTAACTGTTTTATTCATTATTTTTCACTTTTCGGCACTTTATCACCACCACTTGACCGATCCAAGTAAAAAATCCGAGAATTCATAATCTTTGTTTACAATTTTACATCAAACGTCATTGTTTTAAGAATGTTGCCATTAAACAAAAAAATTAGTTCCGTTTCAAGACTTTTTTGCCAAGCTGTATATGCATCTATTTTAGAAAGGACCAATATTTTATTCTAGACCGGAATATTGTCGCTATGTATTAGTAAAATAACTTTAAAAATACGACCTGTAGTTCTGTATACATCTTATCTTTTCAGTTAGTAGTATTATTACTAGTATTTTTTTTTCAAAATGAATCAGTAGGTTCACCCGGACATTCCTTGGAAATTATTATAACATAAATTATTATTATATATTATAAATGGGTACAAATATACTATCGGTATAATAAATTTTGAATAGTTTAGATAAGTGCATATGAGTAAATATAACTGCTGTAAATAAAATAAGTTAGTAATAAGTTTTTGTTTATTTCTTTATGTCAATAAATTTGCACGCAATAAATGATGATGATGATGACATGATAATAACGAGTATGTAACCTGGGATAATAAAATACTGCACTAAAATAATATTCTTTTATTTATTTACAAGCTTTCATCGAAACCAAAAATTTCGATAAAATTTCGAATTTTGCGCGCAGCACATCCCTACAAAAAGTGCAGAATATCACCGAAAAATTGCTCATGTTTATTTTCGATTTTTTCAATTGTTTTTCTTTGCGCCATTCTTGTTTATCATTGAAACATTATAAATAGACTATCTTCATGCCATTCTATCACATTTCCATGAAAATAGCGATAATTTTCTTGTAAAAATATGCTTCTGAAAAAGACGAGTTTGTATTTAGTTTTTAGGTACTTTTTTATCGGTATTAGTTTGCATAAATAATAAATATATGAAGATAAAATATTTAGGAACCTAATACCGTTTACAGAACTTAGATTCAATATCTAGTTATAATTTTATATGCGATTATCTGAAATATGACGTCATTTTGAAAGGTGCGCGGTGGGGGGCCTTTGAAATTAGATACGCGCACGTTTTTGACACCTGATATTCGTTGTGTCAAGGGTTAAAGTTAAGTATACCTTGGCAGGTTGATAATTTCTCACATTATTCAACTATATTATTAAAGTTAAGTATACCTTGGCAGGTTGATAATTTCTCGCATCATTCAACTATTTTATTGAAATTAAATTAAGAATATCTTGGCAGGTTGATAATTTCTCTCATCATTCAACTATTTCATTAAAGTTAAGTATACCTTGGCAGGTTGATAATTTCTCACATCATTCAACTATATTATTAAAGTTAAGTATACCTTGGCAGGTTGATAATTTCTCACATCATTCAACTATATTATTAAAGTTAAGTATACCTTGGCAGGTTGATAATTTCTCACATCATTCAACTATATTATTAAAGTTAAGTATACCTTGGCAGGTTGATAATTTCTCTCACCATTCAACTATATTATTAAAGTTAAGTGTACCTTAACAGGTTTATAATTTCTCTCACCATTCAACTATATTATTAAAGTTAAGTATACCTTGGCAGGTTGATAATTTCTCACATCATTCAACTATATTATTAAAGTTAAGTATACCTTGGCAGGTTGATAATTTCTCTCACCATTCAACTATATTATTAAAGTTAAGTGTACCTTATCAGGTTTATAATTTCTCTCACCATTCAACTATATTATTAAAGTTAAGTATACCTTGGCAGGTTGATAATTTCTCACATCATTCAACTATATCATTAAAGTTAAGGGGCGCTCATTGGCTAAAATCGCGGCAGAAACTACCAGCAAAGTTGACATGGGCAGCCTCATAGATGGCGCAAGCCTACCGTTAATAAATATAAAATAGTTTTTAGAAGATCGCGTTTCTGGTACCTGTGTAGGTAGGGGAAGACCGGGTAATAGGAATCAGCGGGTAATGGTGGTCACCCTCCTATCTCCAAATGTACAACTAATAGAAACGTTTAGAAATTTTTTTCTTTGTAAATACTTGTGGGTAATGAGAATCGGGTGACCCCCATTACCCGCTAGTGACCACGATGATAAAGTCATAATAATATGTTGATATTTTTTAAGTTCATTATAAAAATTTGAAAATCGTGTCAAAATTCTTCTTCTTTTTTTATTAAATTATTAATATTTGTGTAGTATAAAATACGTATAGTATAGTAGTTAAAATACGGGACTGGCATAGTCTATTAAACATAAAAGTCCCTAAATATTAAGAATATAATAACTTTTCTATATTATTAAATAGTACTTAAATAACAGTTATAATCTACTATATATATATAGTTACAATTTAAAGTTTTACAAATCAATCGCTCCTTTTATCCGTCAAATGCGGCTAATGAGAGCTCATTTATTGCTAGAGCAAATACATATATTTAATTTTTAATAAAAAAAATGGCAAAACAAACAGTAACACAAAACATAAAATTTTGAAAATCAAAATTAAACAATTAATTTTGCAAACAAAAAGAAGAAATAAATATGAAATTATTGATGGAAAACAAAAGATCCAGACTTTATGGATCCAAACAAAATGTACAAAATAAGAATCTGGACTATTACTGCCAGAACACTTTTTAAGGGCCCTGTTTCTACATCATCGGTACCACATATTGCATAATTTATCTTCTTTTTTTTTATTTTCTTTTTCAATTTTACCATATCACTCATTGCCCGGCCGCTTTCATTAGCCTACGTTCCCCTATGCCCGTCATTCTTTAGCATAGAGTTTATGCTAAATAATGACGTAGCTCGGTCACTAGAGTGGATACGAGTTCAAATTCGAGATTTTACAGATTGAGTCTGCGGATAATAGATAAAGATATAAAATAAGGAAATTTCATTTGCACTTTAGGTTATTTCAAGTAAAATAAAACACATTGGGAAATATAACAAATATGAGGTATAAAATCCCGTGATCCTCTATTTTTAATAAAAAGAAAAAAAAACAAAATCCAAATTCGTTTATTCCTTATCTTCAAATTTGATGAAAGCTAACTGTCTGCTGCAAAATAAAAATGCTACTAACGAAACTAACATACCTTATACCGCTAAGGTATGAATATATCCGAAATGCTACAAGATGATGGAATAGATAAAGTTTTGTTTGAGAAATAATGTACAATTACCAGGTTTTGAAATCGTCCAGAAATTTCTGGAAATCCCGGGAAATTTAGAACCTGGAATTCCCGGGAGCAAATCCTAATTTATAGATTTCCATCATAATATTTTTTTGTGCTATCTCTATTACGTTCCAGTTCCACTCTATGCAAAACGATATCATATCTCTGGATGCTAAAGTTTTGAAAATTTGTGTAGCGTACTGGTATTCTATATTCAAAAATTTAATTTGCCTAAATCCTAATTGTCAATCGAAATGAAACATAGTCAATCTGTCAGGGAACGCTAGCTAAGAGCATGTCCAGGTGGAACGTTTTACTCGCGAGTGCTCTCGCGTTTAAACATTCCCGTTCTCCAGATCATCATCATCAACCTATATTAGTCCACTGCTGGACATAGGCCTCCCCCAATGAGCGCCATAGCGCCCTGTCTTCAGCTTGGCGCATCCAGCATCTGCCAGCAGTCTTTCGCAGATCGTCATCCCACCTGGCCGGAGGGCGTCCTACGCTACGTTTACCGAGTCGCGGTCTCCACTCAAGAACACGTTTACCCCAACGGTTGTCGGTTCTTCGCGAGATATGGCCGGCCCATTGCCACTTCAGCTTGCTAATTCTTTGAGCTATGTCGATAACTTTGGTTCTCTGTCGGATGTATTCGTTACGAATTCTATCCTTCAGAGAGACTCCGAGCATAGCTCTTTCCATAGCTCGCTGGGCGACTTTGAACTGGTGGACTAGCGCTACCGTGAGTGTCCACGTCTCAGCTCCGTAGGTCATTACGGGTAGGACGCACTGATTGAAAACTTTCGTTTTCAAACATTGCGGTATGGATGAAGAGAAGACTTGACGTAGTTTCCCAAATGCTGCCCAGCCTAGCTGGATCCTCCTCTTGGCCTCCTTCTCAAAATTGTTTTTACCTAACTGTACAATCTGCCCAAGGTAAGTATACTCGGAAACAATTTCAAGAAGGTGACCATCTACGACGATCGGTCCCGGAGCAATGTGGCCATTGATCATGACTTTAGTTTTATCCAAATTCATGCCAAGACCGATACATCGCGAGGCTGAAGCTAGGCCGTCCAGCATGTGGGTCAGCTCCTCTAGCGACTCTACTTTCGTGAGGGTGATAAAACATCCCAGGGTGGAGTAGGTTTCCTCGTCAATAAGGCCCTCTCTAGCAACGTTCAAGAAATCTCCAGTGTGTCGACCAGGGTAGCGTACCTGATCCTTCGGCTTTCCAAGCGGTATAGCATGAAGGTAATTCAGGTCTACGCACCGACCTCGGCACACTCGGACGATGAAGTGGAGGATATGTACGAAGACATATCCAAAGCCTTACACAACACCACTAAGGCTCACTTCAACGTTGTTATGGGGGACTTTAACGGCAAGGTGGGAATCCAGACTGGCAATGAATCCCGAATAGGCCCGCATGGTTTTGGAATCAGGAATCACAGGGGGCAAATGCTTGTCAACTTCCTTGAGAAAGAGGGACTGTTCTTAATGAACTCCTTCTTTAAGAAACAGCATCAAAGGAAGTGGACGTGGCAAAGCCCCGACACTGTGACTAAAAATGAGATCGACTTCATCATGACGGATAGCAAGCACATATTCAGAGATGTCTCAGTGATCAACAGGTTCAATACCGGATCTGATCACCGAATGCTCCGAGGCACTCTAAATATCAACTTGAAGCTTGAAAGACACCGTCTGATGAAGTCCACGCTCCGACCAAATCCAATCCAAATCATGGCGGGCACCGAGAAGTTCGAGCAGCTACTCGGAGACAGATTTGTTGCTTTGGAACCCACTGATGACGCTGACGAGAGCCTACACAATTTGGTCGAAACGTTGAGGGATGAGGGCATCAAGTTCTGCAAAAAACAGCGAACTGGCAAGAAGTCCAAACTCTCGGATGAGACTCTGGATCTGATGACAAGAAGACGGGAAACCACCCAAGTGTCTTCGGCAGAGAGGTCAGACCTGAACAAGCAAATTGCGAAGATGGTACGGCGCGACCTTCGGAGCTCCAACACACGCCTCATTGAAGAGGCGATAGAGCGAAACCGAGGGTCCAAAGTATTCACTCAGCAGCTTGGCAGGAGCCACCTGACGAAGCTTAAAACGCACGATGGGAGGACCGTACTGTCGAAACCGGAGATTTCAGCCGAGATAGAGGATTTTTATGGCCGTCTGTACACTGCACATGCCCCTCGTTCCCGACGAGACGACCTTGATTCTAGAGCCACCCTGACACGCCACTACACCGACGAACTGCCAGACATCAGTCAAGACGAAATCGTGTTAGCTTTGAGGCAGCTTAAAAATGGAAAAGCCCCCGGTGAGGACGGTATAACTTCAGAGCTTCTGAAGGCAGGAGGAGCCTCCGTTATACAGGAGCTACAACACCTCTTCAATACCGTCCTCCACAGTGGGAGAACTCCTAAGGCGTGGAGCGGGAGTTTGGTGGTGCTCTTTTTTAAGAAGGGTGATAAAACTCTCCTTAAAAATTACAGACCCATCACACTCCTGAGCCACATCTATAAGCTGTTCTCACGAGTGATCACGAATCGTCTCGCCAGGAGACTTGACGAGTTCCAGCCACCAGAACAGGCCGGGTTCCGCGGAGGATATGGCACCATAGACCACATACACACAGTGAGGCAGATTATACAGAAGTCCGAAGAGTATAATCAGCCCCTGTGTCTCGCTTTTGTGGACTATGAGAAAGCCTTTGACTCTGTCGAAACCTGGGCTGTTCTGGAATCCTTACAGCGATGCCAAGTAGACTATCGTTACATCGAAGTGCTGAGGTGTCTCTATGAAGCTGCCACTATGAGTGTCCAAGTACAGGACCAGCAGTCTAAACCTATCCAATTGCGCAGAGGAGTGAGACAGGGGGATGTCATATCCCCGAAACTGTTCACGAGCGCATTGGCAGATATGTTTAAGACGCTGGACTGGAAAGGTAAGGGCATTAACATAAACGGCGATTACATCTCACACCTGCGATTCGCTGATGACATAGTCGTAATGGCGGAGTCGCTAGAGGAGCTGACCTAGATACTAGAGCACTATACCAACATTCCGTCCAGATGCTGGTGCGCGATTCCTCGTCCAGCCAGTGGTACGCGCGACGCGAGTGGACGTATTTCTTATACCGTACATATATTACCGTACTTTTCATAGACGCAATTGAAAAAAGAGTTGCAGTATGGAAAAATTGAATCAATCAGAGATAATCCAATAGAACCATGAAACGTTACAATTAACTAATAATGGAAGAATTAGTAGAATTTGATGTTTGTTAAATCTTTGTAGTGCTTTTTGCTTCCGACGTTTCCAGAACTATTTTATTTGTGTTATATGTTTATAATAACTGTCCCCGAGTCCCTCCCTAATGCACCGCGCGTAGGAGCGCACGTAAAACGCCCCATCTGGACAGGCTCTTACAGAATATTCACGATAAATATTACGTATGGATTGTCATTGATATCTGAGACGACATCAAGCACACGTCCAGCCTTGACAGAGGTCACGGCGGTACTGATGCATGGGCGGCGGGCTCAGCGCCTGCTGTTAATCGAATAAGTTAATATTTAAATTTAATGAGAATCTTCATCAAAAGACTAAGCTAGCCGGATTCTAGATAAAAATGTTAACTAACTTTAACAATAACTCCCTAGTTGATGTTTATCGTTGCTATCAATATATTTTGATTTTAAATTCTGAAACGTATCAGTTTGAAAACATATATTTATTAAGAAAAGTTTCTGCTGTTATGTTTTCGGATTAGCTATTGATCTAGGTATGAACATGAAGTAATATAGATATACAAATTTGAAATGTAGCTTGCTCAGAAGTATTATCTGTTTCTGCTTAAAAATGACCAATTGTCGACACACAGGGCCTTAAGTATACCTTGGCAGGTTGATAATTTCTCACATTATTCAACTATATTATTAAAGTTAAGTATACCTTGGCAGGTTGATAATTCCTCTGCAGCAACGGCAATGGGCGGGGTCCAGCGGAGACGGGCGCGGGGGAGGGTGTCGGCGCGCGGGGGGACACGCCGCGTACTGTACCCGATATCACTGTGTTGGTTGCTGAAACAATGTTTTGTTATATTTTCTGTCTTTTTTCATCATATTCGTGTTTTTTACGCGTGTTCTGTTATTTATATCACACAGTGATAATGTGACACAATGTATATATTTTTTTTCTTTTTCATCATATTCATGTTATATACTGTTATTATTGTTATTAAATTTAAATTCAGAGGATTCATATTATTTTCTATTTAAATATTTCATGTCAATACTCAGTTTAAAAAAATCGTACATTGAAAAAAAAATTAACAGAAAATTTTAACATTGCAATACTTTCTTTAAACTGTACTCATTTTTAGTAGCTAACTCAAATATTTATTATTATTTCAAGTATTTGTATTTATTAGAAAACATTACATCTATTCTTACAGGTAATTCAATAGAGTAATCAAAATAATTAAAATTCATTAACACAATCAATACTAACAATATTTAACACATAAGGAAGACACCGCTTTAACTTACAGTTGAGCACAGAGGCCGTGGGCAGTGTGACGATGGTAGAATGCGGCTGGTGCGCTGAGACAGGCGTGTGCGTGGCGCGCGGTCTCGCGTTGTACACCAGCGCTCCTCGCGGGGCGCGCGCGTGGCCCCAGCTCCCTGAGATAATAATATGGATTATTATATTACTAGCGACCCGCCCCGGCTTCGCACGGTTTTATTATACGTATAAACCTTCCTCTTGAATCACTCTATCTATTAAAAAAACCGCATCAAAATCCGTTGCGTAGTTTTAAAGATTAAAGCATTCAATGGGACATAAGGACAGAAAAAGCGACTTTGTTTTATACTTTGTAGTGATAGTGAACTCGCTCTCGGGTAGGTAATATCTAAGAAATTAAATATGAGCGCAAAAATTTCGATGTCGGAGACTTGAACCCGCGACCCTCCTTCAGTACGGGTTGTAATGCGTTACAAACTGCGCCACCAAACCAAGTGACCACCTTATCGAAAATCTTTGCAACCTTCTACGGACTCTAGCGCCGTTAGCTCCATCTATGTTATTTAATTTCTTAGATATGAACATGGTTAAATAGTACAATGCAGCTAAAAGAAACCTTTGTTACACCTTATTTCCTTATCATTTTGATAATTATTTATAGTTTTAAATTTTACTAGTTAAAGTTGCTTATTTTGATAAATTGATTTCTGATGTTCTCACCTTGATTAGCAGAAGGTTGAGCTGAGGGCGCGACGGGGCGAAGCGCCAGAGAGGCGCCGGCTGCGAGGCCGCGCGGCACGTGACTCGTCACACCCACATTCACTGTCTTACTGACCAGCACATTACTAGCACTGCTTACACTGACGTTCGATAGCTGGACTGATGCTGTAGAAAACAAGATTATGATCACTGATTGATTGACACTCGTTGGCTGAGAATTACAGTGGGAATCAAATGACTATAGGTAGGTACTTCCTACAAATATGTTTAGTATGTAGTTATGCTCTATCTATATTTGGGTGTTTTCTATGTATAATTAAAAAAAAATATCTATGAATGTATTGTATTGAGTATATCACACATCTAGTACCCATAAAACAAGCTTTGCTTAGCTTGGGGCTAGATAATGCTGTGTGGGTGGTTGTCCTTTATTATTTATTTATTTTGCTGTTGCTGTGTTTATATTATTTTATCATTTGGTTTAAGATATTTATTTCTCAAAGAACATAGTTCACTTATAGAGAAAACTTTCATTAATTTTAACAGGTCTGTACAGGTCTACGGCAGTAATAATTTAATGATAATTTATTTAACATTCCAAAGTTATAAGGTTGTAGCAGTATTTAGTTTCCTTAAGGGCTCCCACACAAAACTGCGATTTGGTGCGATGCGATGCGATGTGATGCGATGTCACACGAACTTGATTTGCGAATTTCTGCGATGCGAATTTGTGCGGCGAACCGTTTTGTAGGGTAACCATACCTTCAAGTTTAGTCAGCCGTATTGGACGTGTTTTTAGGAAGCGTAAGATGGATCCCAAAAAGATAATTGAACCGATTTAAGCAAAAATGATCCAACCCACACAAACCTCATTTCGAGATAATCGATATTTAAGTTTGTGGCGGTATTTCTCTAGCTTTGTAATACAAAATGTTGTTATTTTAATTTAATTTAATGCTATGTAAACTCAACTTTTTTGCTATAAATAATATAAAGAATAAATTGTAATAGTTTAGTAGAAAATTGGGAAAACTTGCGCCTGGATCATTATTACAAAATTAATTTTGTATGGAAAGAGCTATGTAGGGTGCAAAAATTAAAATGCAAAAATGATTCAAAGTGTGATAAAAATTAGTAATCATTTTTGTGTTTTAAAAGACAAAACAAACAAAATTGGCCCTACTCTACTCCTCGTCCAAATCAGAATAAGGTTCATCACATAAACCATCTACATCGTCTATTATTGCAGCTTCCCTTCGGTTTCTTAAATTAATCAATGCAATCATCTGGTATCTAATATTAAATCTGCTGGCCCTGTACTTATTTTATTTTATTTATTTATTTTTCGTTAAAGTACGAAACACACAGAAGCCGGAGGCGTGGCGGAGGCGAAGGCGTGCGAGTTGTATTCTATGGAATCCTATGAAAGCCTACACACACACTGCAGGCCGTGGCGAACGCGGTGCCATAGGAAAAACCGGCACTCATTCGCCTCCGCCACGCCTCCGGCTTCTGTGTGTTTTGAACTTTATGGTTTATTTCGTTTACGTACTTAGATGGAATAGCAATTTCAAATATTAACTTGTCAAAGCTTAACTTGTTTTATATCATCATCATCATAATCAACCTATATTAGTCCACTGCTGGACATAGGCCTCCCTTAATGAGCGCCATAGCTCCCTGTCTTCAGCTTGACGCATCCAGCATCTGCCAGCAGTCTTTCGCAGATCGTCATCCCACCTGGCCGGAGGGCGTCCTATACTACGTTTGCCAAGTCCCGGTCTCCACTCAAGAACACGTTTACCCCAACGGTTGTCGGTTCTTCGCGAGATATAGCTGGCCCACTGCCACCACTTCAGCTTGCTAATTATTTGAGCTATGTCGATAACTTTGGTTCTCTTTCGGATGTATTCTTTACGAATTCTATCCTTCAGAGAAACTCCGAGCATAGCTCTTTCTATAGCTTTCTGAGCTCTTTGAACTGATGGACCAGCTTAATATTATAGTTTGAATCATTGTAGCAAAATAGAACGGTTATATGTTAGGGTAACCAAAGCAACACAAAAATGATTCAAGTGGCATGAATAAATAAATAACAATTGTGAACATAGAGGTGTGAGTCTTTGATATCACGTTCGCGCGAACAAGCCGCTTTCTCGGACTGCTTAGATTGACACGCAATTTTCCCATACAATAGTGAACGACTTCTTTACACGTTCTGTCGTTATTCCTCATGAAATTGTACTATTACACGACAGAACGTGTTATGCCGTCTGTCGTCTATAAAAGATCCATCTAAAAAGCAAGTGTTTTTGGTGAAAATCAAGGTAGGTATCGACCAACAAATCTAAGGCCCATATTATGAATGCTTGTCTAGCCATAGAACAATGCCTGAGTATCGTTTATGCCATAGAAAAGCTTTACTCAAGTATAGATCAATGACTGAGCAGATTTCATATTACGAGCCTTAGTCACTCAGAAATAAAACAACCTATCTTGTTTTTGTTGTTCTGAGTCTTTAGATTTGATTGTTGACTAGTGATTTTGCAACCGGTACACCTACTACAGTCTTAGATTCACAAAAAAACATTTGTTTCCACGCAAAATGCGCGCGAAACACACGCGCCTCGCTCTCCTGTGACACAGCTAGACTGAGGTGTATGGCAGTGTACGGGGGATGCGACGTGTAATCACGTTGTGTCGCAGGAGCAACCCGTAGCTAAGCTATTTTCAACTCAATGCTTAGGCTCATATTTGAACCGTCCCAAGTGACAGTAAACGCTTGATATTTTGATATGATGTGACACAGAGAACGAAATTCCCATAGTTGTATTAAGATCAAACGTGGCTACACGTTCTGACCATTAGCATCGGAACTAAAAAGGACGTGATATGGCGTTGTGTCACCTCACATAATCAACGAAAGGACTTGAAATGACGTTGTGTCAGAGAACGTGATATGTTAAAATATACCTTATACTGATTACATAGGTTAAAAAAACTCGAAATTGACTAGGTTGTGGGTTGGATCATTTTTGCATAAATCGGTCCAATTGCACTGCTGTTATTGTTAAATAGATATAAAAGAAAAAGAAGATTCTGGATTCATCCATTTAATACGATTATGAACACTGAAGGGAACTATTTTACTCGAAATTACTATGAGTTGAGAACTGAAGCAGTTTTTTTTTTACAACACAAAGAAGGCGGCTCAGGCGCCGCGCATCTTTCGCTAAAGTTGTCTCAGAGCGGACTAAAATGGGGGTCACCAAGTATGACGTAATATGACAGGAATGCGCGATGCAAATGAGATCTGACGTTATCGTGCGAGCTCGGAGATATTTGCGATGCGATGCGAGCTCGCAGTTTTGTGTTTGAGCCCTAACTCTTTTCTGAAAACAAGCACACTAGTAGATTTAGCTTTAAATTTAAAGCTTTAAAATAAATAGATGGATGATTATGCTAGGTATCAAAGTCCTCACCTGGACGGTTATTATGATGTGACAAAGGCGGCAGCACCCTCACTGTAGGTGGCAGAGTGCGCACTGAAGAGTTGACCACGAGGTTACCAGCACCACTGATCTGGCTGCCCACATTGAGCAGCTGAGGGCCACTGGCTTGAGATATGGTGGTCACCGTGCCACCCATATTGCCAGCAGACGATTGTGCTGACAGTTGAGTTCCTGGGTCAAATTAATTTGTAAAATTATAATGAAAATACTCAAATGCCAGTTGGATAAGGATTTATTCCTAAATTATCTCTATTTTTATTATATAATACAGTAATTCATTATCTATTAATGAGACAAGTAATGTCAGACAATTTGTAGGATGTTATCTCCTAAACTACTATTCTAATTTTGCATATTTTTTTATTAAAAGTTAGCTGCATTATTACTGAGCATTGTGTGGGCCATGTTTTATACAGGGTGAGAACAGAGAGAAGACAACTGCCTCTGCCAGACTGTGTTCAATATCTTTACCTCTTTTTTAAAATGCACATCCTGACCATGAATGTACATGCATCAAGACCAAAAGTTATATTTATAAAAAAATATGTACCTTGACTTATGATCTGTGTGCCTGGACTCAGTATTTGTCCACTGGCCAATAGCTGGGGGTGAGATATGATCTGTGGACCAGGGTTGTGAAGCTGCATTCCTTGGCTTACAATCTGGCTTCCTTGTAGTATGGGCGACCCACTTACAATCATCTGAGTCTGGAAAGATGAAATCATAAGAATGAAGGATGGAAGATTTATATTGACAGGTCGTTTTTGGTTCATTTGCGTGCTTATTGAAAAAAATTGTTACTACTGAAGTATTAAAAATTTATTTGTGCTGATCTCCAAAATGTTATTAGATCGAGATAATACTAAAGCCAAAGCGGTTATAAGTCATATATATGCTAAACAAACACAAAAACAAACCTGCGACGACGCATTGGGAGAAAGGATCTGAGCCAGCCCAGGTCGCATCATTCCAGATGCCGTGCTGGAATGGGACGCCAGCTGGCTGGACCCTGCATTTTTAGGCTGGCTCGACATCAAGTGGGCCATTTTCACCTCTGAATTTGTAACACTCTTCACAATAGTTATCTTTTGGGGCGCCAAATCAATGGGATACATTTTGCTGGTTGTTACTGATCTTTCGTTGTCCAAATGACCGCTCATTTTGGATAAAGATGTGTATCATGCACACATGGTAACGTGAAGGCCTTATGAAGAACAATAGTCGTCACTTTTATTTAGGAAATACACAATAACATTTATTTTTACAATATTTTTCTGAAATAATCTCAAATAAAAACTTCAATCAACTTTATTTGTGATTGATTTTGACATAAATAAAAAATTTGACGTGAAAAAGAATGGTTTTCTATGGCGCGTCCTTTTAGCCAAAGACAATAATGCTTGATAGATTTTCGAAGCACAAAGACGAACGAAGGTTGAAGAAGGAAGAGTATTACCTAGCTCTTTGACTTTTTGAATAAAAATTAAAAAAGTGGTTTGTTTTGTTCATGGTACGCCATGGCGGAACGACTGAGTGACGGTGATATTTCTGATGAAAATATACAAAAGTTCAACAATGAAAGGCGGAGTAGTAAGCAATGGGTCAAATTAAACGTCGGTGGAACATATTTCTTAACTACTAAAACCACTTTATCTAGGGATCCTAATTCATTTTTGTATCGATTGGTTCAAGAGGACAGTGACTTGATTTCGGATAGGGTTTGTATCACTTTAGCATTGTTTTTTTGTATGCAAATGAGTTATTCCTTACTCAGACACACAAAAATAATTATTATATGGTTGCAGGACGATACAGGCGCATACCTAATAGACAGAGACCCAACGTACTTTTCACCAGTGTTAAATTTTCTTCGTCACGGTAAACTGGTAATCAACAATGACATCGCCGAAGAAGGAGTGTTAGAGGAAGCAGAATTTTATAATATTACGGAGTTAATAAGGCTAGTGAAGGAAAGGATATGTCTCAGAGAAAGAAGGCCACTCAAAGATTCGAAGAAGCATGTGTATAGAGTGCTACAGTTCCATGAAGAAGAGCTGACTCAAATGGTGTCCACAATGTCTGATGGATGGAAATTCGAACAGCTTATTAACATTGGTTCACAATACAACTATGGCAATGAAGAACATGCAGAATTCCTCTGTGTTGTAAGTCGAGAATGTGGGAGTTCCCTCAACAGTAATGATATAGAACCAACCGATAGAGCCAAGGTGCTTCAACAGAAGGGTTCGCGTATGTGAGAATGTGAATTCTTTAATGTTTTGAGACTGTCTGCTCTGTGGGGTGTATTGTGTACATATTATGTAGTGTTACAGTCATTTTTCATTTGTAACTTTTTCTCTATTAGATTCAGCTTGTACAATACTTTCATTAGTCAATTTGATGGTAATTTGTAACCTAATGTATTTTCAAGATGTTATGTGGAAAATTAGATTAATACTCAGTTTGATATATTTAGGAGAAATAGATTTATGTATTTGAACGTTGGTGTAATTTTGAATTGTGAAAAAATCATGAATGTATGTACCTAAGTGAAAAGGATGCTACAAATAGGAAATTGCCAAGCCTGGTAATATAGAAACAGTATTTTTCCTGCCCTGTGTTTAATATGAAAATAGAAGTTGAATTAATAAATGTAAAGAACTATTTAATTTAAGTAATGTTCACAATTTATAACATGCAAGTGCTTTTCTTATACTCCAATTTTGTACATTTATGATGTACCTTTATGCCTTCAATCAGTGAAATACCCAATTCCAGATATTATGCTCATTTACAGAATATTAAAATAGTTATGATTATGTACAAAACTGTGTTTCTAATTTTTATTGCAACATCAACTGACGGAACTTCCACTAGGGAATAATCATGTGAGGATTTGAATCGCCACCCCATCAGTGCATAGTTTCGTCTAAGGACTTTAAGTTCATCTACTCATAAATTTTATAATTCCATTGTTATTGGAGTGTGGTGATTCAGAGTCCTGAGTTTGATTTGACAATAGTATTTTAGATGTCTCATTTATTTCTGGGAATTTGTACAGACTTACAACTATGCATAATAATATCCCATACAAGAATGAGATCTTGATACTTTTTTTTTATTTTTTATATTAAATAACTTTATTAACAACGAAAATTACAAGCAAGGAATAGAAAAATTACAACTAGTATTTACAATTGAAACCATTGAGCTAACTGCAGACAGTTGCAAACAGTCTAAAGGTAGCTCAATTGATCCATGTCAATACCAGTCGGAAGCGTCCCCAAGACACTGGCTGCATTACAATGCAGCCAGTGGCAATGCTGATGCGCTGAGCCAGATATTCACCAGCTCTCGGGTCACGCGTCGCATCGACCAGACGCTCAGATAATTTTTTAAAAACCCGGAGAGCCTCGGTACCCCACGGACCTAGGGTCGCGAATCCAAGGGGAGCAAATGCGTAGGTTCTGTCGAGACCTGCATATTTAGGTAACTAATCAAACCAAATTCAATGCTCTGTTCTACCTAAACATGTTCTAGTTTTTATTTTGGACCCTATTATAATATAGGCCCAAGCAGGATGATATGAAAACCACCAAGCCATGCAAAAGACCTTGGTTATAAAAACCAGTTATAGCTGCTATTAGATACTTACCCTATCCACAAAGTTGGGAACTAGACAGGTGTTTGTTTGTAAGCCATCATCATCATCACGTCATCTGATAGTTGACCACTTCTGGACTAAGCCTCACCCAAAGGTGAATACTATGATCATTAGGTACTTAGCCCTAAAAAAAAAGATGGGATCTTTCCCTAGTCTGAACTCATCGAAAAATTTCTCTTGTCTGTGTATCTTGCTTGAATAAGTACCAACATATGATCTACTTGGTGGTATGGTAGGCACGAAGCATTTACATAAAAACAATAGAAGAAAGTTGGCACCTACCTAATAATACCAAAGGGTCTACCCAATTGTAGGTGCGATGATTTACTAGGTCATTAAACATATGCACATATTAGCTAGAACATGTACCTACGTACCTATAAGCTTAACCATTCAGGAAAGCAAACTTGGGAATTAAACGACATCTAAAGAAAGAGGGTTATTATGCCATCATCATTTCAGGCGAAAGACGTTCACTGCTTGAAAATAGGCCTCATAAAAATTGCCACAATGCCTGGTCGTCCTCGCATCCAATGGTTTTTCTCATTTTCAATACCTACCCAGGTACCTAATACATACATTATTGAGAGGGCAAACAGGAACTTGCTGTGTGCCATGCCGCCGTGCCACGCTGTCGGTCAGGCCCGGCCTTTTGCATTTCCATACAGCTTGGGGCAATGTAGACCGCGTCTTGGGGTTTTCGCCAGTAGTAGGGACCTACGCACAGTCGCACACTGCTTCCGTACAATAATATAGATGTGGTATCATATCGCTTGACCCACTAACCACTTCGTCGATTTTTTGCAACAGTCTGCTGTACCTAAACTCTATTTTAAATAAGACTAGTTTTTTTTTTAATATTCTTTAATTGTTAACAAAGGTATATTCATAAATGAAAATAAATCAATTGAAATTATAATCTCTAGACAGAACTAGTGGTCCGATTTTTAAATTTCTTCTAATACCTACTTTATGTAATACTTATGTATTGACGGTTTATTAATACTATTATGTATTTCAGTTTGAGTGATAGGTATAGGCAACCCACCCACGAGTTATACGGATACGGTGAACATAGCCGCGAGCTAAGGCTAGTAATAAAATAAGAATATTTTGTTGATACCTTTATTTCACTGAATAAGTAAACAATTGACTGAAAACGTTTTATGATTTGACACGCCTTCACTTATTTTCATTATTATTAGTCGCTAAAGTTAATCAATTTTATAACCACGTAATATAAATCTATAACACGATGTTTTTAAAAAAATAAACATTAGCACTATTTAAAACTTATTAAATTACTCAATTTATAAAATATTGCATTCAACTGCATTAAATACAAGTTAACAAGAGAATCTACGTTAGATGCTCTACGCAAAGATAACATAGTTATTATCAAAATACAAGTTTCACACACGTAAGGCATTGGGGTTTTATTGTATTAGAGTAGTCTAATTCGAAATTGCTTATCAAGAAAACATAAGATTTCACACACGTGTAAGGCAATGGGGTTTATTGTAGAAAAAATTGTTAGTAAACAGTTTTTGAGGAAGTAGGGTTAGCACCAGTCAGCCATGTACGTGAAGTCTGAGAACATCTTATGGTCCGTTGAAGAGAGCGCCCGCGGCTCCTTCGGCGGCGTCAGGACAGCCTGCTCCGAAGTAAACTCGCTGTCAAAATTACTAACATCTTCTAAATTATTTATAGTTGGCACAAATGGTGGCTTCACCTTACGCAGGAGGAGTTGTTCCCAGTTAACGTTTCTGAAGAATGCCTGCTTCTTCACGTCCTCCGCGTCCCGCTCCGACGAGCCCAGGCGCCGCTCGGGGTTCTTCCGCAGCAGGCGCCGCATCAGCGCTATGGCCTCCAGGGACAGCGTCCGTGGGTACCGCACTTCATCGTTCACAATCGAGTCGAACACTTCGCCTTCGTCCTCACCCGGGAAGGGCGATTCCCCGACTAACATTTCGAATATCAACACCCCTAGTCCCCACCAGTCCACGGCGCGCGTGTAAGAAGTCTCCGTCAAAACTTCTGGCGCCAGGAACTCTGGCGTCCCGCAAAACGTACCCGTGCGATCTCCCCATCCCATACCCTCTTTACACAACCCAAAATCAGCAATTTTCACATAACCTTCAGTATCTAATAGTAAGTTATCTAGCTTCAAATCCCTATAAATAATATTATTCTCATGTAAATACTGTAGACCTAATACTACACAAGCTGCATAAAATACTGCGCGAGGCTCCGTGAACACGTCCGCGTGAATGTGCATCATGAGGTCGCCGCCGGCCGCGTACTCCATCACGAAGCACACGTGCTGCTCTGTCTGGAAGCAAGCAAACAGGTTCACCAGGAACGGATGTCTGATCGCATTAGCTACCTCGAAAATCCGCTTCTCTGACAGCAACGAATCAACCTCATCTCTGGCTATGATATCGCCTTTCTTTAACGCCTTTATGGCGAAGTACTCATTGGTAGATCTGTACTGAGCGAGGATTACTTTTCCGAAGTGCCCTCTGCCGAGAACGCTCAGGAGCCTAAAGCTGTTCATATTCATGTCGCCCGATTGTCTCCTAGAATCCTGTTCTTTTCCGAGAGTTTCGATAACTGACGACGATCGCGATGACGATATTCTCATGTTGCTCGTCACTTCGACTATCTGGTCTTCGTTTGTCGGAAAATCTAGGACCAGCTTTGGGGATGGCGAGGGAGGATATTCGACGAGAGGCGTGTCGCAAGACGGAGTCGTCGGCTCTTTGTTTACATATACCTCTCTTGTGTACGAGTCTTCTAAAAATGCAAAGGCTTCTTGAAGTTCTTTTTCCATTCTGAGAGTTGAGACATTTGGAGGGGGTTGCATGGGTAGAGTTGGTTTTAGTGGAGGTGTGACGGGCGTTTGAGGAGTCACCGGTGTAGAAGGCAAGCCTAGAGGTCTTACGCCAGCCATGCCGCCGAGCGTAGCATTCTCAGCTTCCCGGTTATCGATGGAAGACGATTCGAATTGAGGTGATTGTGATATATGGGCACTTTGAATATTCTGGATTGATGGGGAAGACCGTTTGAGTAGTCTGCCCAAAACAACAGCGGGTATATGCATATCGCCGTAAGAAGGCCTTGGTATATTTTTCCCTTGTTGTTTGAAGATCTTTCTCTGGCGTTGCAGTTTCGGTTTTCGGGATATAATAGGGTTTAGGAATTTGATTTCAGCGAATAGGAGACCTTGCGGTTCCAGTTCTAAGGCCATGCCGTGTCGGATGTCGTCTATGAATTCTTCGAGTCTTAGAAACTTGATAGCGCATAGTCCTCGCCAATCTTTCCAGTGAATTCCGATCTCCAGTTCTCTCGACTTGTCCAGCTTCATTGTAAACCTGGAATTTAAATCACGACTAAGTTTTCTCTCACAGTAAATAGGCAAATATTTTGTTCACTAGGTTCATTAGGATAGGTATATGACTTAGATTATAACAAGTCCCATGCACTCCCAAGCATGCTTTTAAATATTGCCCCTAATCAAAAAATTACGGAAAAACATTATCGTAGTCAGTAAATGAGATCATTAGGAACAGATAGATAGCATTGAGGTTAACAACCAAGAAGGGGTCATTGGTTTGAATTGAATTTAGAATAAGACATGCAGGTGTTATGTTACACCTGCATTGTTTATTTTATGTAGGTAGATAACTTAAATGAGATCTCGGGAAGTCTTTACATAGGCACCTATCATAGGTATTTCCGATGTTCAAGATGATGAAGGAAAATGCGATAGATGTATTGAGTATAAGTAATACCCAATGTGTAGGTATTTCCTGAATAACTTACACATAAATGACTTATTTGATACTACGATTTAGAAGTGGAAACATAAAATCTATGAGTGAAAACGACTTAGTGGTACAATAGATAGATTAGCTAAACAGAATAAGCTACAAATAATAAATCAAATTTCTAAGTATGCATATAAATAAGACTTGTAAAGGGATTTCTTGCTTTCTGTAAGATCAATTCTAAGAACATAACTTTATCTGAATGAATCATTGATCTAGCTAGAACCATACAGTTTTAAGAAGTGTGTTTCGCAAGTCGATATTTGTATCACTACTTAGTATAAAACAAAGTCGCTTTCTCTGTCCCTATGTCCCTTTGAACGCTTAAATCTTTAAGACTACGCAACGGATTTTGATGCAGTTTTTTGGCACAACAGGAAGGTTTATAACGTATAATAAAACCGTGCGAAGCCGGGTCGGGTCGCTAGTTACAAATAAATACCTAATGCTGGATAATTCACACAACAGCATCCTCTAGCCCCAAAATTACTATCCTTACTAATATTATAAACGCGTAAGTATGCATGGTTGTTTGTTACTCTTACATACAAAAAATACTGAACGAAACGGGCTGAAATTTGTAAAAACGTAGTTCTAGCCCTGGAATTATAAATAGGCCGATTCAAATCTGATAAATCAGTTCCCATGTCCTTAAAAAATTTCGCTTTAAAAACAGCGTGCGAAACCAAAGGCTATACTAGACTAGCGACCCGCCCCGGCTTTGCACGGTTTTATTATACGTATAATCTATAAAAAAAAAACCGCATCAAAATCCGTTGCGTAGTTTTAAAGATTTAAGCAGTCAAAGGGACATAAGGATATAGGGACAGAAAAAGCGACTTTGTTTTATACTATGTAGAGATACTACTAATAAATAATATTTTCTGCTCAAGCTAAGCAGAGTTTGTGTTATGGGTACTAAATAACTGATATAATTATGTAGGTACAAAACAAACACGAGGGTGATATATGCACAGATAGATAATTTTAACTACACATAGAAAACACACAGAACACCTGAAACAAATATCTGCAGATTGTGGAAACATTTCATAGAGGCGGGAATCGAACCCGCTAAGTCCTGTGTCGCAGGCGAATCTTCGCGCGCTGCGCCACAGAAGTCGTCAATAACATAAGCGCTACGTATTTTGCTGTTGACTGTAGATAATTTTTTGCAAAATCTTCTCTGATTATTAATAGGTGATATTTTTTGCGATTCATAGCTGTTTAATATCACATTTTATTATCAGCTTCTTTATCAAAGGTGCGTGGAAAATAAGATGTTCTTAGCTATGGGAACTACTTTACTATTTGATTTCTAATTCAAGAAAATTATAACATTAGATCACAAATTGTTATAGGCATAATTATGTTGTATACTACACTGCCTACTTAATAAGCCTTTAGTCACAGTACAAATATGTATGTAAAACTCAGATAAGATAATGAGTAATAGAATCATAAAGATTACATTTCAAGGAAGCGTAGATATAAAAGGTAGTGCAAAACTGACAATTAGTTTCACCTGTTACATAATAAAAACTATACATGTATGTAATTGTATACAATCAATTGAGCTACCTTTAGACTGTTTGCAACCGTCTGCAGTTAGCTCAATGGTTTCAATTGTAAATACTAGTTGTAATTTTTCTATTCCTTTGCTTGTAATTTATACATGTAATGAATGTTTTTTTATCAATTGCATTTTGTTTGTAAAAGTAGGCAGTTGTTGTCTCACCTTTGATCCCAGGCTTGTTGCGAGCACGGTCGCCAGCTGGTTTGAGCAACGGTGTGGTTGTCGAGCTTCATAACTGCCATTATTTCATTGCTCGTATCTTCTTTGATACTGTATGTGTACTTCATAGAGTTACGTATGGTGACTCCTTTCACAAAAGACTTCAAGTCTGAAGGACTTGCAAGTGGATCTCGCCGGGTACGTCCAGGCACATCTTCAAGTAAATCTTGACAACCCATTAGTCGAACTTCTAAAGTTCCAGTTACTTGAACACAAGGGCTTATCATTGGAGCGGGAGATAAAAATTGGTTTCTTGAGCCACTTCCACCTGAAAGGCTGACATAGCCAGGACTGGATCCTGTACTGCGTAGCTCATGTCCTAGCTCTATAAATGCAGGACTCTCCGCTGGAAGCTCTTGTCGTCTCATGTCCAGAGACCTACGAAGGAGGTCCAGTTTCTGAGTTGATTCCAACAAGCTTGTTTGTGCTTCTTGCAAAGCTTTTTTGTCTGTTACCTTTTTATCACTCTGCAATAATCTAATTGCATTTTTGGAACCTTCACCCACAGCAGCTTCAATTCTAAGGCGATTTCTGAGCTCAGCAATTCTTTCATCCAGTAGAGCCACTCCACTGGTTTCAGAGCTTCTGCCATCTCCATTAGCTCCGGCATTATCCCCTTTCTGCTGCTTGGTAAGTTTAGATATACGCAATTTGAGGTATTCAATTTTATCTTTTGAATCTGCTAACATTTGGTGTGCCTCGGCCAGGAGTTTCTTATCTCTAGACTGGTTACTGCTACTGATACTTTGTATCATATTCTCCGCACCTTGCTTCACCTTCAATTCTATGTTTAGCTGCTTTTCAAGGGATGCAAGTTTGCGGTCAGTGGTGCCTTCACCAAGTTGCCTTTGTTGCTGAGCTGCTTCTGATGCCAGTATGATCTCTTCGTCGTAGGACAAGTCTTCGGGCGACGTCGGGGTGGACTGGCCACGTGACAGGAGCAGTTGGGACTCCAGCTCCTGCAGATCTGACTTGAGCTCATTGAGCTTGATGTTGGCTTTCTTCACGATGTTAGCGACATCGGAGAGCGAGCGCCTGTCCGTTGCTACTTCGCGCAGCTTCTCGGCACCCTCCTTTATTTTGAGTTCCTTACGTATTTCCCTACGTATGACATCCTTGAGCTCCTCCAGCTTCGAAGGCAAAGCTATTTCTGGAATACAGTCTGTCTTGATTCCATACTTGACACCCAGCTCGTGGAGCACTGGGTGCCGAATATAATCACTGTGGTAATAACCCGGGTCTGCCATAATTGAGGATGCACAGTATAACGTCAGTTAGCCATAATTAAGTGGGAAAATATCACAACGTTTTCTGGTTAATCACAAGTGCTTGGTCGACTTGATGTGTCGATAAATAACGATATCAACTAATGATAAAAGTAAAATCATCATGTGAAAACTTAGAATTACTCGTGATTCTCAAATAATTCACAAAACAAAACAATTTCTCTAGTCAGTCGGTCAACGAAACCAAAACCAATAAAAGAAACGAACGGAACGAGACCACGAAGAACGGAACGAACGAATGAATCTGCCATTTCTAAGCATAGACATTTTTTTTTTTTAGTTTTATTTGTCCATTTTTATGAACAGGCTAAAGCCATATTACAGCCATATTGCCTTGTCTGATGTTTTTTTTATATTCTTATAAGTTTTGTGTAAAATTACACGTTTTTACTGATCAGCCATCTTTCCGGAAGTCCTTAAGCATAGACATTTGCAAAAGGTAGACTTCACCTTCTACGAAAAATGGAATACCATAGACACCACAGTTCCACTCGTGGACGGTGGGCGGAGAAAATTACCCTGCTTTAGGACACAAAAAATTATAAATATAGTATTTTTCCTTGTGATGTCCTATGAGGTGTTGTCGCTTTTTAAAATGGCAGGTTACACCCTTAAGTGCGATTAGGAAGGATTACACGTTCAAAGATTCTAAAATCTCATTTATTTACCTATACAAAAAATGAAAATGTATTTTAAAATAATTTAAAAAATTTAGGTGATATTGCCACTGAAGTATTATAACTAGGATATCACCACATAGTTTATAACAAAGTCGCTTTTTCTGTCCCTATTTCCCTATGTCCCTTTGTATGCTTAAATCTTTAAAACTACGCAACAGATTTTGATGCGGTTTTTTTAAATAGATAGAGTGATTCAAGAGGAAGGTTTATACGTATAATAAAACCGTGCAAAGCCGGGGCGGGTCGCTAGCAAATTATATAATAAATAATAATTGTAACTAAACTACGGCTGAGTGACTGACAAATAGATCGACGTGCTTGTCTAGAGAGGGCTCAAAACGTACTCGTTCATTTTCGTTCCTTCCGAAACATTCGACGTATTGTTTGTTTTATTTGTCTCTTTTCCCTCCCATCATTCAATCAATCAAAAATCCAACAACATTTCCTTCCACAACCAAGCAGCCAAACTTTCACTTCTTCAATGACTAAAACTAGCTAAAAAATCTTTACAAATCACCATCTAAAACGTTTTTTTTGGAGAAAGCCAAACTGCGTAAATAGAATTTACTGTACGAATACCACCTGTCACCGGAGTACAGCCAGCGACGACGATACGAACAGTTTCCCCAATCCAATCTATCTGTCATTTTACGAATTTACGTACTGCTGGGTCACCGTTTTTAATGGACAAATATGCCAGTTAAAGTTGATATTACTCCACCTCCACCGGCAAACTCAAAGCAGCCCGGTGTGACAAAGTCCCTGCTTTATAACGGGTCCAAATTTCAAGGGCACCAGAAAAGTAAAGGGAATTCTTATGAAGTCGAGGTGGTTTTGCAGGTTAGTAACAATAACAAAGAACGCAATTTTGATATATCTTTTGTCCCCTGCCTGGCTGCTACATCACCTATGAAACTTCTATGAAACAAACATGATCTCTCACAAAAATGTTGGTAGTTTTTAACAAATAATGGAAATATAGAAAAATTTGATCATAAATTACCCATTATTATAATAATCATTTAGTAAAAGCAACTAATAGAAGTTATTTGTTACTTGAACAAGCACTTGCATAATAAAAAAGATACAAAAACAAACAACTTGCTTGAGTCTCAGAATGGCTCTGTAATGTAATATAATTTGTAAATTATATAATAACTTTTACAGCATGTTGACGAAGAAAACTCTTACCTATGTGGGTATTTAAAAATAAAAGGCTTGACGGAAGAGTTTCCAACTCTCACAACTTTTTTTGATGGCGAAATTATATCAGCTAAATATCCTTTCCTTACAAGAAAATGGGATGCTGATGAAGATGTAGACAGAAAACATTGGGTAAGCCATACCTTACATTCATTTTATTTTTAGATACTAGTTTATGTTGGAAGAATACCCAAATTTTGTCCCTTAGGTTCATACTTAATCTGTTTACAATTATAATGAAATTGCCTAAGTACAAAAGTAAGTATAAAAATATATGGTTGTTCAATTCTGTTTGTTCCAGAGCAAATTTGACTTATTTGTACCGTACCTGAAAACATTCAATTCTGATGCTTTTGATTATGAATCACTGGAAAAGGCTGATTACGTTTTTATGAGGTGGAAAGAACACTTTTTAGTGCCCGACCATACAATTAAGGATATAAATGGTGCTTCCTTTGCGGGTTTTTACTACATCTGCTTCCATAAGTCAGCAGCAACTATTGAGGGATATTACTATCATCGAAGTTCAGAATGGTAAGTTTTTTTACAATTTAATTGTCTATTGCTAGTCTTTTGCACTTTCATTGTCATTCTATGACTATGACACAAGCATATCTCCATGGTGGAGCTGACAAGGCTGCAGCGTAGCTCAGAGTCTCTTTATGGAGGCTGGGCAGTGAGAGGAATAAAAGGGATAAATCTCCTTGGCTGGACTGGCAATATTGCAAGTGTGCATACATAAATATACCCACTGCCCAGGTGCCTGCTTCAAGAATCAACCATTTAACACTGTTTTGACATTAAATTAATTTATTAGTATATTAGTATCTATCAAGCCCTGCTTAGCTTGGGGCTAGACGATACTGTATGTAGTATTATTTATGGTTTCATCTAGAAATATTAAATGAAATGCTATTGTGGAGTGAAGGTAAGAAAGTATAGCATTCCCCTCTATTACAGGTATCAATCTCTGACACTAAGCCATGTCCCTGAGCACAGCATCCAAATATATGAATTTAGATGAAATAACAAACTGGCATCTTAAAATGGTTTTGTATATGTGTCCGCTAGTACTTACTTGTTCAATAAGTCATAATTTTGTTTCATAAACAGATTAAAGCAGTAATGCTGTTGATAGGTTTCAGTAAGATGTCAGTGATGTTTAAGAAAGCTTCAGTAGGAAGGAAATCATAGGTATAAATAGAAAATGATTTGTAATCGCAAAAATGTCTGTCCTTGCATATACTTTGTTTAAGTTTTGTCCATAGCTTGGATGTTTAGTGTATCCATTAACTCAGCCTCCATGGTGCTCTGGTAATATTAAGGTCTCAATAATGCTATGTATTGAATTGTGATATTTGTACAAATTACTTGAGTGTAAGTAAATAATTGTGTTTCTTTTATTAATCTTCTTTTGCAAGTATAATACATACAATAAGTTGATTTCATTAATAAATTAAAATTTTTGTACATATTGCCCATCATTTTCATAAATTCAAATCATATGATAGTAAGTTAAACACTTTCCGGGTTAAATAAGTATGTGCAAGAACAGGGAATAACTATTTTTGAACAAGTTAATATTTTGAATGACACCATACTCATAGGCAATAAACTCAAGAAATGTTATTGATGTAAAATTTATTATATTTTTTTTCAATAAATTTCTTACAGAAATTAGTGTTTCATTTTAAATAAGTGCATAACTGGTACTATACTGATGGGAAATGAAATGCATAGTTTCTTTTCATTTACTTTTAATGTAACACATTCACTATGTACAATAGAATACTGGCATCGATAGTATAATAATATTTTACCAATTTTAAGCAATATTTTTCCTTTATTTTCTCTGATATTAATATTTTAGTTAATATGCTATAATCACTAAATTCTTAAAATATTTGTACAATAGCAATTATAATTTGTAGATAAATAGGTGTTAAATCTTAAATCTCTATACATTTATGCATTAAAATAAGCAATTAGTACAATAATTTTATGTTTTTTACAATACTTAAAAACCAACTTCAAATTTCACTAATTTCTAAAGAGAACTCAAAAACTACAGATCAGATTTTCGTCATTTATTTATTATCAATTAATATGGGACCACAATATTATTATTACCAACTTTCAAATAAAAAAAGAATAATCAAAATCTTTTCAAATACAAAAAAGTTCACACACAAAAAAAAAGTCAAATAGAAAATGTCCCCTTTTTGAAGTCGGTTGTAAAAGGAATAGTAGATATTAAGTTTTAATATTTATGAATTGACGGAAGTTAAAGAATCACGCCGTTTTTGTACTACAAGTTAACGAGAATAGATAAAATTGTTATTTTACCAATGCGAGTACATATCTCTTATTATATACCACTGGTGTATGTATTTGAGATGATTAGGCTTGTTTATCACTATACTATAAGTACAAGTTTTTACTGCTTTCTGGTTTTTAAATGGTTGAGTATATTTTACGCCTTGCATAACATCATTCGCTGTGGGAATTAACCCATTAGAGGTCACCGTCCTCAACCGAGTACGGCCATATTTCTAAGTGTCAATCACATAATTCAAAAAGTTGATGTGGATAGCCGTGGTATTTGACTTCATCACAACCCTATTTAAGTTTATTGATCAATGTTTTGCGGGTAGTTGCATATTTCTTGAAAGAAAATATTTGTTGAAGTTTTGTAATCGAAACGCAGTGGAGGTAAGTGAATGATTATGATTTTTTTTAAGTAGTCGCTGCTTATAAGTTGTATCTTTTATTTCAAACTTATAAAATACATATCTGAGTAAGTTTTAAGCAAAAATACTTTTTATTATTTACAACTCAAATAAAACTAGAGTCATTTAAATCTTACCGTCCTCGTGCGGGTCCAATGACCACATACATGAGTAAAATAAATGTTATTTTTTTAGATTCTTTGCAATAAAGAAATGATACTTCACGACTCAAAAAGCTAAAGGGGCTTGGAGAAGCTATTGAAATCATTTTCCAGGACCGCTATAATGATGAATGTGACTTGGATATTATATCACCTGATCCAAGTGCGTTACTGATGAAGTGGAAGGTGCCCATGAAGATATGGCGACGTGTTCCATGCCGCAAGACATACCTGGTACTACTGGGGTATTTATGAACTGACAGGATAGTGGTAGAGAAGAAAGTGATAATGAACAACTGGTAAATATCAAAATGAAGACGACAGGTTGCTACCCGGAAATCCGCTTCAAATCCTAATCCAACTTGACGGAAATGTGTCCCTTCACACCTACTGTTCAACTGTTGAGAATACTTCCGAAATTTGTGACTGGAAGAGTATTGTTAAATGGTCATCAAAGCTATGTCTAGCTATTTGTACATCAGTTTCGCGATATAAAAAGAAACCTCCATCTTGTTGAAAACGATGCATCAACATCGAACGACAAACTGTTCAAAGTGGTCTAACTGGCAGACAAACTTATCGAGATTTTTTTACAGTGGGGAGTGTTTTATGCCTGTATCTCTATTGACGAATCAGTGAAGCGATAGTGTTCAGTAAAGAGAGAGAGAAAACACGTGGCGATACCATATTTATTTCGAACATACAACAAAAATAATGGATGTGTGAATGAACTTGACCAGTCTTTCTCTGAATTGCTTTACATGGCAAAAAGTGGTAGTGGGTTTATTTACTTATATGTTATACGTGGCTGTTTCTAATGCCAGGAGTTTATATGTAACTAGTATTGATAATCCTATGGATCAACTCAGATTCGGTTGGCATATCGCACGGACTATTTACACAAGGTCAACCAAGAAAATTGCGTCAAGCTGCATCAATATTTGATGGCCTTTTCCAAGATGCAGTTGGATATTATCCTGAAATAATTGGAAACTAGCTGCGGTGTGTGTTTTTCCTTTCAAAAGCTTGTTGGCAGTGTAAGAAGTGCCTATAAACACTGAGTGTCGCAAAGGCTTGTGTCGAAAATTTTTATACGTAAGAGGTCAGTGTCCCCAATCGAACCCACCCCTGTAATTTCATGAAAAAACCAGTTTCTCATAATTTTCTTGTGTTTTGTGTTTCTTAGTACATATTTAAATAAGAAAATATAAACAAAATAAAAAAATCATTGGCACTTTTTATTTGACCTCTAATGGGTTAAGTACCTAGGTACTTTAAAATATTTAGTTTTAAAACAGTGATAAACATGCCGAGAGTTATTCTTCTATTCAGGCTGGTGTTCACCCATAAATAATCGAACAATTAGCAGCATCGTTGGTTATTTTTGACGTTAATTGTTTTAAAAGTTCTATCACAAATGTGATTTCAATGTAATTGCTCGTTTATTTTTTTGATGAACACACGCTTTGTTTATAGGTAACAGTATAGAAAAATATGTTTAAATTCGCTATATTCTATAAGTATAGTTTATAATGTGATACAAAACTAAACACTTAAGCTAAACTTTGGTGGGATCGTTATGTGTAAATAGTTCGGTAATGTAAGTTCAGACCATCACCTCTCTTGAGGATTATAAATTATGAAAATAACTATATAATCTGAAAAATTTCAGCAAAATTCTAATACAAAATATACTATGTATAAAACAAACGCAGAGTCAACTGATACGGCGAGCTAATTGAGTCGAATAGGTAATGTTAAAGTTTAAACGAAGTAAAACATTTTTAGTGCTATTGTAATATTGTTTTAGGTGGGTTTAATTTATAAATTCAAATTATTGTTTATAAAGTTTACATAAATCTTCACACGAAAGAACATTGCTTTCTCAGGTAGGTTACATATAATTTTTGTTAACGCGGCAAGAGGCAAACCAGTGCCGAATTTAGAAATACTAGAGAAATACAATAATAATACATTTTTAATACATCAAACATCTAAACGCAACTACATTCACAACGGAAATTTATAAAATATACATCGAATAAATACAAATCGGCGTTTATTATTCGTTGAACAATTTAAATTTAACACAATATAAAACAACTTAAGTAATACTTAACTACATGAAACAGAACTTTGATTCAAAATAAAACACTTAGAAGTAGAAATTATTTACAAAACTTAAAACATCTAACAAAAAGTAAAACTATGACTGTATTATTTGGCTTTGAAATAAATAGGCTAATATAATGAAAGCTATGAATAAAATCAAAATAAACAACGAAAGAATAAAACAATTTAGGTAGGTTTCTAGATGATTTTTTGATTAATAATCATGCACAGCATGTTAATAGTTAGTACGATCTACGTATTAATGACTTCTGTCCATAGCTTTCATTACACGTCGTCGGGTAACATCAAATTGTCTAACAAAGGAGAGAGCAAGCTATCTTTTCGACGTGCCTTCGCTACTGAACCAATGCCTTAGTCCGAGGAGGCTGTAGAGATCCTGGTTGTTTCCGGGACGCGGGGGAATAGCGTGATGTTGGGCTACCCTGTGAAAATAGCCTTTCAGCTCGTCCGAGTTCGCATCTTGTCCAGGAATCCCAGCGTAGACGCGAGGACGGGTGTTATGCGGATACGAATGGTGGTGACGCCGGGGATTCTCGTGCGTGTTGTAAACCCCGCCAAATTGAGTGCGTCCTGGCCAGTAATCCTGGAGATGCCGGAACGGATAATCAGCGGGAGGAGACACGAAATGTTGGTTAGGCCATGGGTATCTAAAGTATAGTGCGTCCTTAGAATACATTTGTGCAGTTTTAATCGGTGCTCCTTGAACCGTTAAATGTCCCGTGGTCTCCGATTCCTTTGGTTTGTTCCGACGATGTTGAAGCTTAGTGCGCGTGCCAAGTATGCTTTCATCTTTAGAAGCGAATTTCTTTTGATCTTTTGAGAAGTTATCGTCGGTAGTAACTTCGGCGTAACGGCTTATGAGCTTTATTGCTTCACCGATGTCTGAGTAATCATTTTCAGGGTTAAGTTTAATTTGTTCAGTGTCTTTTTTCAAGTTTTGATTCTGGTTGGAAATTTCAGTTTGGTTAGAAGTAGTGGCATGTGATGTTGATGTATTGTTTATATGGTTCTCTGGAGATTTTTCATTCGGTTGAGTCTGCGGTTTAGCAACATCATTGGGTTTGTTTTCTAAAGATTCAGTGTTGCCATTATCAGTGGTGTCGTATAGCACTGGATCAACATTGACTTGACCGAAAACTACTTCTTTCTGTCCTTCATCTTCTGAGTTATTAGCAGATTCAGAGTCAGTAGCATTAACAGCTGTACTGTCTCGTTTGGGTTTATCGGGGTAGGAGTTCAAGATTATAGTCAAGTCATTGGTTTTGGTTGGATTAGAGTTGTTATTTGCATTTTGTAGTTTAAGTATTTCTAATTCAGCTTCTAAGCTTGATGCACCGTCTTTGTTTTCGTCCTTCTTGTCAACTTTAACGTAATTCGCCTGCAAGTCTTGAGCCTGTAACATGGAAAAAAGGCGTTATTATTTTTCTTCTACTAAAATAATATAAACCTACTATATACGTCACAGTAATTATGGTTATATACCTGTCCGGATGGCTCTTGTCCCTGAAGCGGGGCTGCTTGCGGGTCCAGGCCGATGGGTATGGACAGCTGCAGTGGTCCGATTTCATCGTCACCATAGTCGTAGAGATCTCCACTGGGCGGAGACGTGAACAGGGCATTCAGTTGCTCTAGAAGAATGCGCTCGTGTTCATCTTTGTTCACGGTTAGCACCTGGAAAAGAAACAATTTCTTTATTTGACGATATTTTCTGATTTTATACTCTGATTTTATATAAAACTTAAATTCTTTACAGCATAGTTGGCTCTGCTAGATATTTACCTGCACACAACCATTCCTGTCCAGCCGTTGTCCTTTCGGACAGACCAGGGGCGTAATAAACAGCGATTTGGTTGTGATCCTTCTAGGTGGCGCGTTTTGGTTTCCATTTTCAGGGTTCTGTAGCCAGGCCTTCCACGCGAGCTCTGGAGACTTCCTGTCGAGGGTCCGCGGCGGCTCACGGGTGGTGGTGGCCACGGGCAGGGCCTCAGGGGCCGCGGCGGTCGTACTCTCCTCCGCGGATACCAGTGCGCAACACACCAGCAACAACGTCGTCCACTTGTGCCACATTGCAAACACCTGTGGAAGACGAGCTATTTTAGAAACTATATCGTTGATCAACTTTGTTATTCGCTAGCAATGGTGCCAAGATTTTGGCGATTTGGTTAAATATACCTAGGTACTCCTATTCACCCATTTATGAATGTATGTCTGTTCGTTAACCGGACAGGGTTCGGCCTCATCCATTAACTCAATATCAATAGCTGGGGACTCAATCGATGACTTTACAATACTAGTGAACACAATGACACACAGGTGTATGAATTGCCATTCGAGAGATGGACCAAATACTTGTTGTCCGACCTTGAGGCCCTTTGTCATTCGAGAAAGTGAAAGCCTCTTAATCATGTGCCCACATGCCACCATTTCTTCGCTTTTGCTTTTGACTGGCATTAAATTATACATGCTACAAATTATACTCCAATCATATTATTGACTGTTCAGTAATGGATGTTAAATTGATATAGTATCAAAAACGATGTCGTAAGTTGCAGAACAGAATATAAGACTTTCGGATAATTTTATTTCGTTTTGCTTTTAATGTGAAAGTGCCAGAAATTACTTGTAACAGTTGTATTATTTGGCTCTAAGATAAACAGACACTCGACTTGCAAAATGTAATGTTTCTTTGCACAAACAAGCGCCTCTTGAGTTTCTAAACCAATAATGTTGCCCGATTGGCGCCGCACCGCATAAACGTTTTATTGAGAGAATCGATTTGATACACGGTCAGCAATAAATAGGCATGATGTCTTAACCTATTTACTTAAAACATAATATTTGCATGCTACTATGCAAGATACCTTATATTATTTATAGGTATTAACCAGAAACGGATGCATGATTTTGACCCTTTCGTGGTTTCAGAGATAAAAAGTTTTCTTACTGAAATCCAGTTTTCAAGGTCTACTCCAATCCTTTCAAGATTGTGTCTTTTAATTATTTTTGTCTGATTCATTACCTCTGAACTAAATGTTCATTCCTTGTCTAATGGAAAATTTAATTATGTTTATCAGCTTAATGATTCTACTCATGATCCCAGTGTCAGATGCAAGATGAATCATTTGACTTATTGATATTTTGTTTGTATAAGTTCTATTTCATCACAAAACACTTAAAATAGTAATAGTCATTCTTTGTGTATAAAAGGTTAGTCTTCCTGATGATGAGGAAGCTTTGTTTATCATTTATTTGTAAGTTAATAGACCAAGTCTTGGCACAAGAACAGGGCGCCGCTCATTCGTTTGTTTTGATTACAGGAAACGCCTATTAAAAACACTCACATGCTGATGAAATCAAAGGGATATTGAATTATGTAGGTAGCTATTCCCATTTTCACACCCATTGTCAGTCATTACAATCTAATATTCATTAGATAAGTTGCTAGCGGTTAATTTAATTGCGTAAGAGTCGCGGGCGTAGTAACAAGGTATATTCGGCTGGGACTGTTAATTCCCTTGACCTCAGCGAGACGCTTGTTTATGGGCGTCGTAGGTACGAATAATAATTTGTGCGCAAAACAAGGGCAATGGCTGTTGACCCCGTCGTGCGCGATCTATCGGCATCTGGCAATGATCTCCCGGCGCCGCACGCGCACGCGGAAGCGACAAGGGAATTGACCGTGTTTCAATGGGTGCTTGATTAAGCCGTTTCACACTCACACTGGCGGCGGCTGTGAAAAGGATTAGAAAGCGGCGTAATCTTGCGGTATTACTCAATATTCTCACCCTTCGCGTCTTGGAGCGAGACTTGCGTCTGACCCAATGATATTCTGTTTTAAGCAGACACACCTCGGCGATCCCGACGGATGTATTATTATCCGCGGAACGAATCCTCGAATATTGAACCCTACCTTGACATGTATGCGTGAGCGAGAAGACGTTGCGGAACAGAGGTGCGTCGGCGCAGGGTTGCACACAAATAGCTTGCCAGTCAAGTCGAGTGCTTCTCGGAACACTCGGTGCGCCCAGTGTGCGTGTACCGAGTACAGGTTATTGATAGATTAAAGGCATTTAATTGCTTCAACATTATCCCTTGAGCCTTGACTGAAGTGATTTTACTAGCTTTGGTTGGCAATCTATTCGCGCGGAGTTATTGTATACGCCAGACGTGTTTCCCTCAATATATTCTGCAGTTTAATTAATTGGGCAAGGGGAGCAGGGCTTCTTGCTTTCTAAGTTTCTACCGCCGTCGGCGTCACGCTCCGTGAGCCACCTTCGAGGATCGGCAGGTGCATTGTATTATTTATTCAGTTTTAGGCAGGAAACGTTTTTACCTTTCAAAATGTTTGCACCTGGCAACGAACGATCGACCTAAATATTTAATGAGGTGCTTCCTACTTCTTTCTCTTTTAAATATCTTTTAGGTGTGTAAAAGTAGATTTACTTTGACATGTTGATGGTCCAAATCTTAATAGTTTCTTTTTGTTGCAAAATAAAGTTTGATTTTCCTTAGTCATCGCTCCTTGCTCAGATTTCTGATCCTGTTATGCTGGAAACCTGCTTTTGGACTTCCCTTTCACTTGATTCACTCTCTTGTGGATTTTACATAATTTGCAAGCTCTTAATGGGTTTTTAATTTTCGTGTTTGTTGGGTAACATTATTGGTAAGTAAAGCACTACGTAAGGGATATTGTTACCAAATAAAAGAAATGGAATCTCAATAAAAATAATACTGATCTTAAAAGTTGGTTTAGTACCTATGTCTTAATTTTGTTTTTTCTTTAATGATTCAGACCTACTTATGTACCTACGCAGATAAACTTTATGATATGTATGACAAGTGAGCAGCCTAGGTAAAAACCTAGGCTGCTCACTTGTCATACATATAATGTTCCAGGCTTCAACTCAAAACCAAGTGGGGAGATCATTTGGGGTCTGCATCGATTGGACCCCATCTATGTTATACAAATTATTCCACTTCCTATTACTGATAGACTTGTCTAGAACATTGTATAGTTCAAGAGTTCACGTCGTCACACTAGTCACTTTAAGGCCCTAGAGAACCGTTCAAATAATACTTAAATCGCACAAATATTATTCTATAATAAAATAGCCTATGGCATTGAACTTCTCGTGTTTACAAGCTTCGTGTCACCGCCAGTCAACATCACCATTGTGTGGAAACGGCTGTTGCATGTAGAAAGTGCTCACTAACTGGGCAGCCACGATCGCGGCCATATTAACATATTAGGTAACTGCCAATTTATGCTTAAACCTTGACTTGAACAGGATACGTGACTTGAGCCAGGACAAAGCTATGACGACATGGCAAATTACCTTCATATAACTTGAAGTCAAAACTAGATAAAAATATATTTTTCGAAATCGTAGGTTAGGGATGCTCTGCTACATACCTATTAGGTTTATCAAAAAAATTAATCGATAACTAAAATTTTATTACCTAGTTCTATTCCAAATTAACCTAATGTGAGAGACAAATAAATGCTTTATTATTATTATTAAAATATGTACAATTATAAATTTAATAAATACACTACGTTTATTTAGGGACCTATTGTTATATTCTATAAAGTGATGAAATCTATCTAAATCACCTCAAGACGTTAATAAATAAAACCGGATTCCTTTATGGCTTTTAAATGAAGACATAAAACTAACAGGGTCGCAATGCGCTATAAATGGCCGTAATCCGAAAGTGGTATCACAACTATTTTATCTTTCAATTTAACCAGATTAAACGATCTTGATGTTCCCTGGGTTCTCGTTTGTCTGTCTGACCTGTTAAAATATTATACCAACATGGCACAGATGATGGACATCAGTTCCGTCGAACATTTTATCTGAATAAACTAGATCGACTAATCCTTACGCGAAAGTTAGTAGATAATGGATATTTGTTACTCTTTCACGCAAAACTTTTAAATACACATGGTTTTAGCCCTGGAATAAAAAAAATGCTATATTTCATTCTATAAATTAGTTCAGGAGGTTCCGGGTTCGATTCCCGTTTGTACGATTTGCAAATAATTGTTCCGGGGTTCTGGGTGTTTTCTATGTATACTTATTATAAAAATGATCTGTATAAATATTAAGTGTAACTAATGTTAGTCATCGAGTATCCATAACACAATCTCTGCTTAGCTCGGGGTTAGGTGATGCTGTGTTGTGAGTCCATTATTATTTTAATAGCTTTCCTATTATTATGTAAGATCATTGTTTAACTTCGCACAGATCCGTTGTCCCAAAAGTTCAACCGTTACAGCAATAGCCTGCCACTTGTCACGACACAAACTAATACCTACTTATGAGAGTGTTGCTTCCTTGCTTAATGACCATGCCCACTGTAAACAAAAGCACTTGGATACTGCACAGGGAGCTGATAACGGCTGGGTGCCTTATGTCTTGGACTAAGCGACCCGGATATTCGTTTACTACTCAAACAAGAAACAAACCTAAATAACCTACTAACTGCTAATATGGCAGACAGTTGATTTGTTTTGTGGGTAATTTAATTTAACCATTTTAGATGATTGTTGATGTTTTACGATTACTGTTTAGTGTTTAATTGCGCCTGGCATTCTATAGAGATCTATTAAGTTCAGTGTTGTTTTTCCAAAAGGTAAATAATGGGAAAACACTGAATTGCTTGATAAATCTCTTGTTTGAGCCAAATCTACTAAAATGGTTCACTACACTACCAGTCAATTATTCTGTTCCTAGTAAAAACCAAGGAGTTTATTAAAACCCATACGTACAAACAGATACGGCTGGCTACCATTTGTTTCGACTGAACCAGCCATCTATCTTTAGCTTGGAGATGGTCACGGCATGTAAGGATAATGGGTGATGCTCCTATTAGTGGAGGACAATGTCCTTTAAATGATAATGTAACATTGTTCTAACTGGAATGCCTGCTTTTGGGCAGCCTAATTGACTTTAAGGTGAGTTAATTAACCTGCCTACATACTCAGGTCAACTGCCGGGTACAACTTATTGTTATAAAATATCACTTAATATTTCCTCTGATTTTGACCTTTATGTTTATAAGGATTTGGTTTCGCCTTTTTAGACAGTCTGCGAAAAGATATGACATGCACGAGACATTGGATGCGCTTTAGACGACTTGAGAGAAAGGATTTTACTTACACACAAAATATAAGCAGAGGTACAATACATACTAAATACCTATATCTAATACGAATTAAGATAGATAGTAGATATGTCGCATTAAGTACAATGTATGTTTCTGGGTTTAGCCAATGTTTTATAGCCGTAAAATCGCGGTAATCGTGTTAACCTCCTCATTTACCTCGTTAAGCTTTTCAGAAAGCTGTTTTTCTCCATGGAGAACATAAATAGTAATTGTGTATCGTTTTTCGCTGCTGCTAGCAGTTTTGTCACTCTCGTGGGCAAGTGTGTCAGTGGCGGCGACCTACTCCAGACTTGTTTGCCACGGGCGTGACATTTCACTATCTACCGCCATCACATTTAGTTTCGGATACTGATTAACTTTAAACAATTTACCGGCGGACATAAACGTCTGATTGCATGGCCAATGGTCTGGAGATTTCACCAAGCGAAGCTTTTAATCTTCCGATGAGGATAAGCTGATTCCGATGCATTCAATCTGTGATGTTTCTCTAGGCTATTTTAATGTGTTAAATGAAAATGTTTTACTGCCTACGGGTGCCTATGGTATCACGGTTTATGTCAAAGTAAACTCTAAAACTTGAAGCCTTCGAGCCAAAACTTTATTATATACTTGGTTTTCAAGTCATTAAACTCTTACTTTCATCTTTCATTGAGCTTTACTCAACACCATTCATGTGTTGTTTTTTTTAGGGCCAGGTGCGTATCATCATCTTATATTGCAGTAAAGAGCTATTGCTATGGCACTTTTCTGGTTCAGATCAGTGCTTCCAGATCCCAAAAGTAAAATTACAGTGTAGCCAGTAAAAAAATACAGCAGTTTCTAAAAATAATACAGTAGATTTAAAAATCGATTACAGTAAAATTACAGTATATTTTCTTTATATATTGTTGGAAAAATAAGCTGCTTCCTGTGATTAAGTCATTAAAGTCAAAGTCATTAACTTATATAACGATTTAAAAAATAATTATTTTTTTACTTTTTCCAGAACTATTTGCTCATGATTTATCAATATTTATCTACGACCGATGTGGCACGGTGGGCGAAGGTCCGCCTGCGACGCAGGAGGTTGCGGGTTCGATTCCCGCCTCGAAATTTTTTTTTCTCTGCATCGCTATCGCTACTGTACTACGCACTTCACTTTCCTCACTGCTTGAGCTCATTTTTACAGTAATCTCACTATAAGTTTTAAGTTTAGAGCTTATCATCACTGCATACTACCATGGCAAAACAAGTTTATGAATAAATAGACGAAAAATGCAATGTTCCTTTGTAAGACAGAGACGGCTACTACTGATAGTTGCGTCCCAGAGTGATCTACGATAGTTCCGTATTGCCAGGGAATTCCCCGCAACATTATTATAAACATACCTACTGTAAAATGTAGATGGGCGTAGATTATTTGCGTTTCGTTTTACGTATTAGAATGATAAAGTTATAAGAAAATTAAATACAGTATATTCCATACACTGTATTTTATCATTACAGTATACAGTAGAAAAGTCTAAAATACAGTAAATCTACTGTAATTACAGTGAATCTGGAAGCACTGGTTCAGATTGTTTTCAACACTCGCTTTCCAATAAACACATATTTCCGGTTATTCTGCTAAACTAATAGCTTCACTGTGACAATACTATAAATAATCACAGAAAGACACATTTTGTCATTCTACCTTAGATCAAAGAAACTACTGATGATGGATGCGAGTCATAAGTGTCAAGATTTCACCATTCTGTCAATCTTTCCATACAAATAGCACCGCATTTAATATCTAGAGTTTCTTTCATCTAAGAATTCGACGATTTTGTGACGATACCATTATAGCATACCTACCGCATAATTCGTCGCATTGAGCCCGTACTAAATCAATCGCTTCAGTATGACATGGTAGGTATCGTCGTCCTTCTACGGTGGTGATTCTACTTTGGCCCAACGCTAAATCCTTACATATATCACTACATAGTATAAAATAAAGTCGCTTTCTCTGCCCCTATGTCCCTTTGAATGCTAAAATCTTTAAAACTACGCAACGGATTTTGATGCGGTTTTTTTTGATAGATAAGCGTAATTCAAGTGGAAGGTTTATACGTATAATAAAACCGTGCGAAGCCGGGGCGGGTCGCTAGTAATATTATAAATGCGAAATTAACTCAGTTCATCAGTCTGTTACTCTTTCACACCTAAACTACTAAAACAATTTAAATGAAATTTGGTAGAGAGATAGTCTAAGCCTGAAAAGGACAGGCTATTTTTTGATGCAAAATTTTTTTTTGTTGGTTTGTATTGTAAAGGATTAAATAGGGCTGAAATTTTTATGGAAGTTTCGTTATTTTTACTCTTCAAAAAAATTAAAATAACACTCTTTTCAGGCTTTTGATTAGATTAAAGAGAAGACGTATTAATAGATATGATATTAAACGTTTACTAACGTTTAGTAACATACATGTTTTACTCGTGAAATAAAATTAGGAGATAAAAGTTAGAATGGAAATATGTAAGGTTTAAGTGACTGCCCAAAGTCACTATTAAAAGCGGACAAAATGGCATGCATTAGTTGTTTATAATAGTGGATGTATCTATAATGTTTTGTACTTGTGCCACATCACAGTCGCGAGTTGTACGCTATCCCGATGCGTAGTACGGCGGCCTCCGTCGGGACACCCGGCAATCCCTGCTTTATTTTTAAAAACCACATTCGTCTTATTTTTATTGCTTTACACGTTTGCTCTAATTGGAATCAGAACATTAGAAATAATACTCTGGTGGATATTAGACCTGCAATATGCTGCTTTGAGGCCTTCTTATTTTGGTCATTTGGTACCTAATCAGAAATGTATATGTAACTGTATTTCTTTATAATACAATACAATAAAAAAATTGCACTTTGTCAAGTTAAATTTCAAACTATAAATAATTATCAAAATAATATCCTAACTTTTTTTTTTTTTCAACTAAGAAAACTTTATTAACAACGAAAATTACAAGCAAAGGAATAGAAAAATTACATTACAAAAAATTATATCCTAACTAATATTACTAACGAGATTTTGTATGTATGGATGGATATCTGTTCCTTTTTAACGTAAAAACTACTGAACGGATTGGGCTGAAATCATCACGATTTCAATAGACGTAATTCTAGCCCTGGAATAACACATAGGCTACTTTTCATCCCATAAATCAGTTCCCATGGGATAGAAAAGCCTTGAAACGTTTCCATAGAAACAAACCGTGCGATGCCGCGGGCAGATGATAGTTGTCAAAATAATATAGGTACATAAGACATAAGGTGTTAATTGATTTTCTCTTCGCTTTAATTTTACTCTCGTCTCGTCGAAGTCTCGTTTAAGCAGATGTGTCTAATCTAGAGCACTTCGACTAATGTTTACTGACCTAGAGCGCTTCTATTATCATCTTTAACGCATTTAGGTATCGAAAAACAATATTTCCATTCATATATCTCTAAATTGTAATTGTGACTGATTTCGGTTTAACAACCTGCATTATCTTTCTTTATAGACTTTTGATAAATTGACGATCGGTCTAGCTAGAGAGAGTTCTAGGCTGTGCTCTAGGTGCGTATTACCTACTGGACTCTTTTATAGTAATCTAGCAATTTTTTACGGAAAAGAATTAGTCAATCTTTAACATAAAAATGCAAATTTTAAATTATATAAATTTAGAATGAATGTACCTCTCTTTTAGTCGTCTAAATAAATACCTATTAAGGTGATTTCTGGTCCAGGACTAAGCATAGCTCCGCTATTAGATGGCGCTGATTTTCTATGTTGAAGTTTTTCACTATTTTCTTATTAAATTGTGCATAATTGTTTAATTGTAATATATTTGCCGCAAATGGGATGTTGTTTTTTATGTACCAAGCAATTTTTCAAGTGTTGAAAGCATCTATGGAGCTTGTATTTGGGAAGAGCAAAAAAGATTTTGCCTGTGTGAGTGATCGGCCGCTACGAGTCACTCACACAAAAAAGATCTTGCCCGTGTGAGTGATCGGCCGCTACGAGTCACTCACACAGGCAAACCCTATAAATTCAGTGGAACTAAAATAACTATTGTTCGAAAAATAACAGAGATAATTGGAGACGCCTTAGGACTCAATATTTTTCGGACCAATATTTCCGTTTTCGGGACATTACTAAATTACATCTAAAATTAATTCAATAAAACCACTAGTTAACGAACTAATTTTCGACTCTTGTTTTTTTTAAGAATAAAAACAGGCTCTATTTACATTTAAAAAAAATTGGAGGTAATTTTCTTTTATCGTTTTGAACAATTTAAGTAAAAAGGCGCAGAGGGTAATGTTATTTACAAACTAGCTTATTAGCTAAAGAATATCTTACAAATCATAGGTAAAAAAAAAATACTTTTCATGCTATTTATTAATTTCGTTAAATCATTGGAATTGACAAATAAATTGAATAAGTTCACAATAACAATCATTAATTTTAAATGTACTCACTGTAAAAGTTGTTCCAATTTTTTAATAAAATTACATTAAAATTATTAGCGTAAGGAAGTCTCCACTTTTTTTGACTCTGTTCTTTGTGTACTTAGGTATTTTAGCTCCGATTTTACGACCACTTATAAAAGATTAAAAGTAATACAAATTTTCACAGTATTTCAATAACTCACTTTGGACTAGCGGTTTGAACAGTCGGGTGGGTGCGACGATGTATAGTCGTACCTGGGTTCGAAACCACCGAAAATTTAATTTACTTTTTGCTTTTTGAAAATAAAATATCCACAAAGTTTTGATACATCCCGTTAGTACGGGCTCGAATCCCTTCAACACTACCAAAATTTTTGATTTTTATCATTTTTATTCTTTATATTTTAAACAATGTCATAGACCTAGTACAAACAAATTCATATTTGTCATAAATTACTTATTGTAAGCCTTCCTAAGTCTATTTGATTGTTATATAAAACTTTGGTAGACTGTTCTGCGTAGGTACATCCCACAAAGGGTCCTGACCTCGTTTCTAACGGTATGACAAAAATAAAAAGAAACAATTATGTACTATCAACACCAACTGATTTTTATTTTATTTTAGCTCTTACGCCAGCTAAGTTCAGGCATTTTTACAAATCGCTCATTGAATGCAAAACGGCCACATTTCAAAAATTTAGAAAATGGTTTTATTTCTGATAAAGTATATTTTCTCTTGAGAACATTTCATAAAGCTAGTTTAATTTAAATATTGATTTCTTTTTATTGGGATAATTATCTTAACTTTGCTTCAAAATTTTAATGCAAAATGGGCTTTTGTAGTTTTTATCAAGTTGGGTAATAGCTATAACAGCGACCATTATTTTAAAAAATAGAGCAAAAAATTACGAAAACAATGATGTTTTAATATTAAAAAAGAAAAACTTTAACTTTTCAAAAAAATCATGTTCAAAATTTTGTTTTGGCTCTCTGTAAAAAGTTACGATTAGTCCAATAAAAAAAATATATATATAATTCCGGACAGTCCACACAGCATCATCTAGCCCCAAGGTGAGCAAAGCTCGTATTATGGGTACTAGTTGACTGATAAACTTAATACAATACATTACATAGATAGATACTTTTTTTATAAATACATAGAAAACACCCAGACCAACGGAACAATTTCATGTTCAATTTCTGTAGATCGTACACAATTTTTTCCGACACGGGAATCGAACCCACAACCGGTCGCAGGCGGACCTTCGCCCACTGCGCCACATCGGTTGTCGCTGATGAATGATCGAAATGCTTTGCATACAATCTGACACGTCTGATGCTGGGGCCACACTACCGTGATATGCTGATAATTATTTTAATTATAACTTATACAACACCTAGGTGTAACCACGATTTATGGCCATAATTTTACAATGCCAATCAATATGGCAAATGGCGGTAGACAATAGCTCCGGCGGCGGTCTTTTTTCGCACATCAAAGAAGATTACCGCAGTAATTAATGCGTTTGTGGCCACTACCGTTTGTCCAGTGTGCAATATGAGCTCACCGGCGCGGCGACGCACGTGATATTTTTACCGCCTTATTTATTGACATATCTAGGTAAACTCTAGTGTAACCACACCAGGTCATGCAGTAATTTAAACGGTAATTTAATGTCATAATTATTGCGGTAACAGCCCGGTAGACGGTAAGGTAGTGTGGCCCCAGCGTAAAACTCTCTAAACTGGTATCTATAAGCAAACATTTTATCTGTTTACATAGTGTCATTTATTGTTGTCATGGAAACGGAACGTAGGCTTCCTAGATCTTATTTGACATGCAGCAAAAATAGATAGGAATAAATACTTGGACGATGGAAAAACCCTTTGAGAACGGTAGACTATGGTATTATTAGATGATTCTTTAGATAGCACAGAGATGGCGATTCCGTCGCCGCCGTCACACTCACAAGTTCAAGTAAGCGGGCGTACAACATTATCCGTGTTCACTCACACATTGATAAAAATGGCCTAAAATTTTCACGTTATTTCTAATTATACCGAGTGTTTTCATGAATCAAACACAATTTGCCGCAAATAATGACCAATAACAAAGCCAAAAACAGTTATTTATTTCATAAATTATGTCCACATCGCTCATATTTGGGAAAATACAAACGTATGAACGATCGAACGAATCGAACAACCTTAAGTAAGTATCTGAATTAATTCTTTTTTTTATTAATATCGTCGTTGATCGTCAATTGATCAAAAGCGAGAAGTCTAGATTTGTGCCTACAACACTAGAAACAAAGTAGGTGTAAAAGCTTTGTAGCTAGTGTTAATTCTTCCAGTTTTTAAATTATATATGGAAACGCAATGTCTTGCATGGCCGTTCGTTTAAATATTGGCAGATTATTATGCGAATACGAGCCCGAGACTAAATGGATGCAATGTGTGGAATAATTCTTATTTTTGGAAAGGAAACGTTTGACGGAAGCGGCCGGCGATTTCGCCGTGAATAATAAATAATATATCACTTGGATTCACGGTCGGCATACTGTCTCGACTCTCGATTCGATGTAAAGACCCGCCGCGCCGCGCCGCCGCGCCGGAGACAGATCGTAAAATGAAGGTAAGTTATCAATTAGGTATCATGTCATATTAAAAATATTATACATAAATAATGAAATACATTTATAATAATAATAATGAATAATAATAAACATAAATACACATCACTACATAGTATAAAACAAAGTTGCTTTTTCTGTCCGTATGTCCTTATGTCCCTTTGAATGCTTAAATCTTTAAAACTACGCAACGGATTATGATGCGTTTTTTTAATAGATAAGACTGATTCAAGAGGAAGGTTTATACTTATAATAAAAACGTGCGAAGCCGGAGCGTTCGCTAGTTATAAATATTATATATTTGTTATATTAGTAGGCCGCGAAAGTTTGGATCGTTGGATGGATGTTTGCTGCCTCTTCACGCCAAAACTATTGAAAATATCGGCCTGAAATATTGAATACACGTAGTTCCCGGAATAAAACATGGCTACTTTTCATCAATTTTTACGCAGGTTTTGCCGCGGTCGTATAGTTTTCTATACATAATTCTTTTTTGTGTAAAAATGTGAAAACCTTTTAATTTTGAAATTCAGACGCAGAGCCACAATCAAGAAGTTGAAGCTGAATTTTGAAATTAAACGGGGTTTTATAGGTATCTATCTAATCTGGTAAGTATACCTATACCTACTAGAATTATTGTGAATCTACGGGACGCTTGACGCACTCGAAAGAGGCTCGTTGCCAATTTAAATAATCTCACTAAAGCTAAAATAAAAATAATTAGGTACCTCGTTATTATTGGGCACAAGCCAAATGTCGTAAAACGGGGAAACCACTTGAAATCACATCAATAGATCTACTTTACAACTAACTTCAAATAAAGGAGGAGGTTCTCTCTATATAATGTGAGAAAGAAAATAAAATAAATCAAATTATCAAAATGTAGGTACTTATGTACCTACCTTATGCTTTTATGTCTGTCCCGTTGTTACTTACCCAAATAAATAATCATTTTATTTACCTATCCTTATAAAGCTTACAAGCGACCCGCCCCGCTTTGCACAGTTTTATTATACGTATAAACCTTCCTCTTGAATCACTCTATCTATTTAAAAAAACCGCATCAAAATCCGTTGCGTAGTTTTAAAGATTTAAGCAGTCAAAGGGACATAGGGACAGAAAAAGCGACTTTGTTTTATACTATGTAGTGATGACAAGACAAGATGCAGAAGAAATACAAATATTCAATTGCAGTGATAAAGGTCAACGAACTAGCAAGCATCGTCATTGAGTTTCTGATGATGATGATATAACCAGAGTTGTGCTTTGAATACAGGAGAATGAGGGTTATTCTTAACGTCTCGCGTGAGATGTGCTCATTCCCAACGTCTCACGAAAAGCATTCCCAACATCTCACCAAAAGTAAGAGAGCTTTTTGTTATAATTTACCTACAACATCTATTGGACTATTATAGGGTGATGATGACGATGATCTATTGATAATGTTTTTCATTGATTTTCATTATCAGTAAATCAGTCGAGCTACCTCTAGAATGTTCACAAGAGTCTGCGCTATACTATTTTTAATTTGTCTTTTTAGTACCTAATAACTTTTTGTTTCTAATTGTGCTAAAAAAATTGTGCTAAATTATATAAGAAAACAAAGAAAATAAAGAAACTTCCCACTGTCTGTCCCTATGTATGCTTAAATCTTTAAAACTACGCAACGGATACAGATTTTTTCAATACATACCTTTAGAGTGATTCAAGAGGAACGTTTATATGTATAAAATACCCGGGTGAAGCCGGGGCTGGTCGCTAGTAATATGTTAAATTAAGTGGTGGCGCTAGTTTACCTCTAGTAACCGCCTTAACAGAAGAGTTATACTGACTGGTGACCAAGGCTGTCTTGTGACTGTCCAATACTGCATGTAGCCTTCCTTGTAAAGTACCTACATAGGTACCTACTTGGTACTTTACCTTACAATGATATAACAAGTTATGGGTGATATTGAGAAGGGAACTTTTAAATTGCGAAGAATCCTTAGCCTTCATTTAATTCGTATCGATTAGAAGTCATAGAATTTAGTCATACCTAAGTCAATGAGAAGATTATTAAAAACTCTTATTTCGTTTTTGTTTTATTTGTTTAGCATTATGTCGATTATAGTATATAGATATAGTTTTCAACCGACTTTTGACAAAGTAGAAATTCGATTGTAATCTTGATGAACTGCTTTTGATGATTTTTTTTATTCTTAAGTTGGTGCCTGCTTCTCATCTGGTCCCATATGACCAAGATGTGATCATAAGTTATTGGGTTACCCTTAATAATGATCATGTTTTAGTTTTTGCTGGTTTACAGTTTTTGAAAACACGCCCAATTATTAGGACATCCCATATGATGACAGACCGCTTAAATACAAAAAAGTAAAATTATAAATGGTTGAAGAGCATCTTAATAATAATTACAACTAAAGTGGCACAATCAGGGTTGTTAAACGTTTTTGACAAAATATTTCACACATAAAACGTCAAAGTTAATCGACAAAGCTGCCTAATCATCCGATTATATTTTAGTGAACACCGGCGGGGTTATGGGACGCATTATGTTAAGAAATTCTCAAGCCTAACATTTGAGATAGGTGAACCATTACCTCATCGTGTCGTCATTGAGTTCACGCACCACTGGATAATCAAGTAAGTACTTAGATACTTAGTTGATTTTCCAAGACGTTATGCACAGTAGGTAAGAGAGGAACTTCTTGATTATCCAGTGGTGCGTCAGAGTTTTTTAAACAGTTGATTAAAAATAAGTCTCACGTACCAAATAATTCAGTAAATCAGTAAAGCAATATCTTTATTTCTATAAGCTTACAAAATTAGCACTTAGACAAGTCAAATTAAATACTATAGGTAAGTACATTATTATCAAAATAATAAAATAAATAAAGTGATAATTGATTTTCAGTTAGCTTCATTATTTTGCCCACTAGTGGAAGAAGCGAAATAGAAACCACTAGCACGTGTATAACTTTTCGATCGGTCGAATTCTGAACTTTTATCTAGTATCCATAATCCAAATATCCTTATTTTCTAACTGAGATCGTAAAGGCGAAAGTTTGTATGTTTGGATGTTTTTTACTCTTTCACGTCAAAAGTACCTACTGTCCGCGGCTTCGCATGCTTTGTTTTTGTATGGAAACATTTCAAGGCTAATTCTATTACATGGTAACTGATTTATGGGATGAAAAGTACTTAGCCTATGTTTTGTTTTTATTTATAACCTACTAGCGACCCGGCCCGGCTTAGCACGGTTTTATTGTAAGTATATTAACCATCCTCTTGAATCATTCTACCTATTGAAAAAAACCGCATCAAAATCCGTTGCGTAGTTTTAAAGATTTAAGTATTCAAAGGGACATAAAGACATAGGACATAGGGACAGAGAAAGCGACTTTGTTTTATACTATGTAGTGATTCAAAATTTCAGCCAGATACTTTTAGTGGTTTTTGCGTGAAGAGGTAAAAAACATCCATCCAAACTTTCAACTTCTTTATTATATTAGTAGGATTAATAATGTAACGTTGATGGTGTTTTTGTAACACAAACAAGGTAAGTACCTACCCGTTCATATTCATAATGAACTTTGGTGTTTGTGTATAGTTTCTCTCTTTACTTATTTAAGTTATGTTAGACGAAAGACAAATAAAGCTGCATCCACAGCATATTTTTGCCCTAAGCTAGCCAGAGCTTGTCTTATGAGGACTAGTAACTAATACCATCATCATTCTCAGCCTATATTAGTCCACTGCTGGACATAGGCCTCCCCTAATGAGCGCTATAACGCCCTGTCTTCAGCTTGCCAGTAGTCTGATAAACTTAATACAATTCATTACATAGATAGATAGATAGATCTTACTTTTATTATGCCAACCAATTTTTATTATACGTAATAAGAATATGATATATCTATCTAACCCCAGAACAAAAATTTGCAGGTCGTGCATACATTTGTCCAAAAGCGGAAATCGAACCCGCAACCTTCACCCCGTGCTTCATCCACCATGTCACATAGGTCAAGATGAAAAATTTATAGAAGGAAAGATTAAGTTCAGTGCTCTTTCAAGCTTACCTTGGAAAAAGCGCGTTGTGCGCCGGTCACATTATAACGGGCGCTGTATCTCGCCCATACAAAATCTGAAACAATATAAAAAGCATGGTTAGAAAGGACCAGGACATCAGCGAGGGCTGGTGTTGCGGCTGATTTGGCTGAAGATCTCAAGAGAGGCAAAAGCAGGTTATGCAGAGCCTACGCAATTGCTCCTCCTGGAGTCGAGATTCTTGGTCCGTTATTTGACAAGGCCTAACAGCCGAAATTTTTGTTATAGATATGTAAGTATCTACTTGATTATTTAACCCTATTTTTGTAATGATTTACCTACTGTAAACTTCACTATACCAAATGTTCTGTATTTTACTTTGGAACAAATAATAAACTAAACTATTCAAAGAGGCTCTCCGGGATTTAAAAAATAAATATCTGAGCATCTGGTCGATGCGACGCGTGACCCGAGAGCTGGTGAGTATCTGGCGCAGCGCATCAGCATTGCCATACAGCGTGGTAATGCAGCCAGCAGTGTAGAGTCCTCTATATTATTTGCATCAGTCTGCAGTTAGCACAACTAGTTTTAAATTGTTTTGATTCTTTGATTGTGTGTTTACACGTTAAAATGATTTTTATAGCATAAAATATAACATAAAATAATATTTTTATATATTATAATAATATTTGTATTTGTATTCGCTACGTTTTTATTTCATTTGGGTAGGTATTCATTAAGTGTATCTCAAGTGTACCTACTCTTTGTAAATTACCTAGCTGTAAATATTCCAAAGATTGTAAAAAAAAGTAAAGTGTATCAGTCATCTAGTTCCCCATAACACAAGGATTGCTTAGTTTAGAGCTAGACGATGCTGTGTGAATTAGCCAGCATTGTTTATAAAGTTATTTATAATGTAAATAGCAAAACTTATTCACAATTCACCCGATTCCACTAAGTAGATTCAGGCAAGCCGCATATTTTCCAATTACTACCATCATAAATTCCAACATTTATTAGGTACTTAGTCGGTAATTAAATCGCTTGTGGAAATAGCCAATTGTACGTGAAAGTTGAGGATGCAATTGAACGTAAACCTAAAGGAGATCACCCAGATTGGGCTAATATTTATTTTGCCGGCCAACAAAAAAAAAAGGTTGATTTGAATAGAACTCAGCATCACAAACATTTTTTATTATTACACCAAAGTTCTAAGTCCATTCCCTGATATTGTCCTCCGAGTTCAATGATGAACCTACCAGTTGCCTGTAAATGTTCTGCATAATAACTACGTACCTGTTTAAGTTGGTATATACCAAGGGCAAATAAAATAAGTTCTTCTTCCGTTGACATCATCATCATCATCATCATCATCATCAGCCTATATTAGCCCACTGTTGGACATAGGCCACCCCTTATGAGCGCCATAGCGCCCTGTCTTCAGCTTGACGCATCCAGCATCTGCCAGCAGTCTTTGCGGTAAAACATTGTGATATGGATAACGAGAAGACTCGACGTAGTTTTCCAAACGGATCCTCCTCTTGGCCCCCTTCTCGAAATTGTTTTTACCCAACTGCATAATCTGCCCAAGGTAAGTACTCGGAAACGATTTCGAGAAGGTGGCCTTCTACGACTACCGGTCCCGGATCAATTTGGCAATTGGTCATGACTTTGGTTTTTTCCAAATTCATGCCAAGACCGATGCGTCGCGAGGTTGATGCTAGGCCGTCCAGCATGTGGGTCAGCTCCTCTAGCGACTCCGCCATTAAGACTATGTCATCAGCGAATCGTATGTGTGAGATGTAATTGCCGTTTATGTTTATGCCCTTACCTTTCCAGTCCAGAGTCTTAAGCATATCTTCCAATGCGCTCGTGAACAGTTTCGGGGATATGACATCCCCCTGCCTCACTCCTTTGCGCAATTGGATGGGTTTAGACTGCTGGCCCTGTACTTGGACACTCATAGTGGCGGCTTTGTAGAGACACCTCATCACCTCTATATAACGATAGTCTACTTGGCATCGCTGGCTGTAAGGATTCTAGAACAGCCCAGGTTTCGACGGAGTCAAAGGCCTTTTCATAGTCCACAAAAGCGAGACACAGGGGCTGATTATACTCTTCGGACTTCTGTATAATCTGCCGCACTGTGTCAATGTGGTCTATGGTGTCATATCCTCCGCGGAACCCGGCCTGTTCCGGTGGCTGAAACTCGTCGAGTCTCCTGGCGAGACGATTCGTGATCGCTCGCGAGAATAGCTTATAGACGTGGCTCAGGAGTGTGATGGGTCTATAGTTTTTGAGGAGGGTTTTATCGCCCTTCTTAAAAAAGAGCACCACCAAACTCCCGCTCCACGCCTTAGGAGTTCTCCCACTGTGAAGGACGGTATTAAAGAGATTCTGTAGCTTCTGTATAACGGGGGCTCGTCCTGCCTTCAGAAGCTCTGAAGTAATACGGTCTTAAAAAAAACAAAACTAAAACTTCTCGGTGCCCGCCATGATTTGGATTGGATTAGGTCGGAGCGTGGACTTCATCAGACGGTTTCTTTCAAGCTTTAAGTTGATATTCAGAGTGCCTCGGAGCATTCAGTGATCAGATCCGGTATTGATCACTGAGACATCTCTGAATATGTGCTTGCTATCCGTCATGATAAAGTCGATCTAATTTTTTGTCACGGTGTCGGGGCTTTACCATGTCCACTTCCGCTGAGGCTGTTTCTTAAAGAAGGAGTTCATTAAGAACAGCCCCTCTTTCTCAAAGAAGTTGACAAGCATTTGCCCCCTGTGATTCCTAACTCCATAACCATGCGGGCCTATTCGGGATACGTTGCCAGTCTGGATTCTCACCTTGCCGTTAAAGTCCCCCATAACATAACAACGTTGAAGTGAGGCTTAGTGGTGTTGTGTAAGGCTTTGGATATGTCTTCGTACATATCCTCCACTTCATCATCCGGGTGTGCCGAGGTCGGTGCGTAGACCTGAATTACCTTCATGCTATACCGCTTAGATAGCCAAAGGATCAGGTACGCTACCCTGGTTGACACACTGGAGATTTCTTGAACGTTGCTAGAGAGGGCCTTATTGACGAGGAAACCTACGCCACCCTGGGATGTTTTATCACCCTCGCGAAAGTAGAGAAGATGGCCCGAGTCTAGGGTTACGGTGTCCTCCCCTTCTCTACGGACTTCACACAACCCTAGAACATGCCATTTAATATTCTCTAACTCCACTTCCAACTGCGCTAGATGATTGTCAAGCCTCAGAGTGCGTCCGTTGTACGTTACCAGGGTCAGTTTAGGAATTGTGTGGTAGCCTGCAGGCCAGTGATTCTTAGCACCCCCTGCCCCGCCGTTACCATGGCCACTACCATAGCCAGGAATAGCGAGGCGACCGGGTCGGGCCTTTTTTATATCTAACTTGCACATTATTACAAGAAATATAATAAAAATTAGGTTTTACTACACAAATATAATGGATGTTTTGAGTTAGAATATTATCTCACAGACTTGACTTAGAGCTTTAGTCTAGTAATAAAAAGTGTTCATTTTGTTACACTCTATTATAATATTAAGTTTAAATCAGGTGGCCGGCACTTTCAAAATTAGCCCAAAAATGTATGGGAGCTGGGTGATCTCCTTTGTTTTCTTGAATCGTTTAACATTGAGATTTATCTTACTAAGTTCCCAGTTAATCATATCAAGAGATATTGACGAGTTACACTAACCGGATAATTTTATCTATAGGTACGTTCTCCATGTATAGTGAGTTCGCCATGAATGAGCCTTAATGGGTAGGTCTTGCATTTCTTTCTCGTACTAACTAGGTAGGTACCTACTTAGTTTTAAGAGAAGAAAAAATTGCTCGCTATCACTATCACTACATAGTATAAAATAAAGTCGCTTTTTCTGTCCCTATGTCATAGTGTCCCTTTGAACGCTTAAATCTTAAAAACTACGCGACGGATTTTGATGCGGTTTTTTTTAATAGATAGAGTGATTCAAGAGGAAGGTTTATACGTATAATAAAACCGTGCGAAGCCGGGGCGAGTCGCTAGTTAGGTTATAAAACAAAACAGTTAGCGATGTTTTTTAGGATGAAACTATAATAAATCCTTATCCTTGTTAATATTATAAAACAAAAAAATTGTGTGGATGTTACTCTATCACGCAAAAACTTCTGAACGTATCGGGCTGAAATTTCGAATAGACGTAGTTCTTAGCCCCGGAATAAAACATGGGCCACTTTTCATATAATTATGAACATTTCCAGAGGGTAGAGGTTATTCTACTCTATGGTTTTAGTTTTTTATCTATGGTGTTGGGGCTGTCACGTGAAATGAACATCTAGGTTTTATTAGAACCTACTTAGAAACTTAAAGTTTATCATTTATAAGTTTATTAGGTACTCTAGTGAGATTACACAGGAGAACGTAGTACTTGATCTTAGACAGGAGGTATTTTAATAAATAAATAATTAATATCTAGTGGTCTACTATCTGTGGTCTGAGCTAGAAAAACGGCGAGCACACTCGGTCAATTAGTTCCCGATGTCTTAGAATAATCATGTCTGTGGGACGCTTTCTATCCAATATGCTAGGTGTCAGAGATATCTAGGTTCTATGGCTTTGAGTTGAGCTGTATGTGACCGCGGCCCTGTGGCTCAGAAATGGAGGAAAGTAGACCGGCGGATTGTCGTATCTAGGGTTATTTTTCAAGGGGCCTCTACTAGACAAAAAAAGATCCGTCTTAGTTAAAAAAGTCCGAATTATACAAATATTACCTATATTTGTATAATTCGGAGTGGTTTTATAGTTACAGACACGCTATCGGTTATTTGTTTTTTAAACACGCCGAATTGTCCAGCTAATATAACCCTACAAGGTGATGAAAACTGTCAACATTATTCTCAACTAAGTATAAACATTGGGACCACAAAAACTTCATTACAGTACCTAGTATCTATTAAGTAGTAAGTAAATACTATCATGGTTGTTTCTTCTAATAGGAATATAAATCTTAGCAAACAATTGCAGTAGATAATGAAAAAATCTTGCGTTTTGGAGGTAGCTGTAGAGCTTATCTATCTCATATTTTATTACAGACTTTTATGCGTGGGAGTTGAAATCAAAGAGGCACCAACAAAAGAATATGACTTGCCTACAAAGAGATTAGCCGGCAGTGAGTGGACAAAGAATGTCAATATTGGTTTGTATGGCGACAAACAAACGTCTCGGCGAACAAAGTCCCAAGAATCTATCGTGTTCCGTCCACTTATTATGGACTTTCGATTGTTTCAGGAACAAAGACTGTCCACGCTTTCATGGAATGTCTATGCACACCTATTGGATTACCTAGGTGCCTGACATTTCAATGCCATATTGATAAATCTATGATATATATCCCTATTTATGTTACCTACATATTTTAATCATAAAGGTGATGAATTGTGTATTTCTTTTGTCTCTTAATTTACAAACTGAAATGAGAACCAACTGAATGATGTACCTAATACATTTCTTTTGTAAACTAACTCAGAATGTTGCAACGTCATAATAGGGTTCTCGTAGTTTCTGCCAAAAAGTGTAAAACCGTGTTATAGACATAAATGCAATAAATTAATAAAGAAGACAATTATTTATTTGCAGGAATGTCGAAGTACAACAGATCGTCTTTTCTAAGTATGTACCTACCCCGCTATTTCGTCCGCTTTTACTAGATTTTTTTGACATCAAATTAAAAAAAAATCTTTCTACTCCCTTTATCATTAGGACCTTTACACGAGACCATACTTAAGTTTAAAAAACTAATAAGGGTGATAAAATAAATTTATTAAAAGAGTTCTGTAATTTACATATTACTAGCGACCCACCGCGGCTTCTCACGGTTTTATTATACATATAAACCTTCCTCTTGAATCACTCTATCTATTAAAAAAACCGCATCAAAATACGTTGCGTAGTTTTAAAGATTTAAGCATTCAAAGGGACATAGGGATATAGGGAGGGACATAGGGACAGAAAAAGCGACTTTGCTTTATACTATGTAGTGATATCATCATGAAATAAAGTTATTATCTATCTATCACGTTTTAAAAACATTTATCGGGGAACAGATAGGATATTTTATCTTCTAAATTTAGTCGGACATCTGAATCTTCTTGTCTTGAAATGAAGCTTGTGGTCAACCAATAACTTCCGAGACTCACATAATTGTTTTTAAAACAAAACCTTTGTGTAACAAGTTCTTAATTGATTGCTTAGCAAATTAATACGAGCTAATCTCGCATACAGTTTACTTAGGATAGCACCGCACAAGTAGGTTGTATTCTAATATTCTATTGCTACGAAATGTTTATTGTTAATTTCAGTTCGTAGATTTACAAACATGAGGTTGGGAAATTAGGCTCTAATATGGACTCTAGACCAAATAAACCCTTTAAATTTATTTGATATTTCAAAATATTTGTACCTTAATTAATACAGCTTTTTTATTAATTTAATTTCATTATTTCCATTCTATTTCTATTTTATTTGATCATGCAAAGCAGATTCCACTATACCTAACTATGTATTTAAAAGGAAGACTCTAAAGAAATTATCAACTTTATCAACAACGAAAACTACAATCAAGGAGAGGAAAAAAATACAACCAGTAATACAATGGAAACCATTGAGGTAACTGTGAGTACCTATCTGGCTCAGCGCATCAGCATTGCCATACAGCAGCGTGGTAATACAGCCAGTGTCTTGGGGAAGCTTCCGACTGGTATTGAAATGGATCAATTGAGGTACCTTTAGACTGTTTGCAACCGTCTAAAGATTAGATTGATGAATTATTTTTGAGAAATTATAGTTTTTATGTTAATTTTTTTTTTGTTATAGTTATGAAAAATGAAATACTTAAATCAATGTTTTCTTGTATCGAGGTCTACAGTAGGTATTACAGGTCACTTGAAAGTCACGAGAAAGTGCAACAGCTAAGTACTCTATGTGTTCGTTAAAATAAAAAAGATAAACAAAAATTAATAAAGCTCAAAACTAATAAATCTAAAAAGTCTGACTTTTGTCTAAAAAAAAACTCTATAACTAAGTATAAAGCTTTGAAAAATATAGAGTTATAAATTCATTATATAAAATTTTTTTAGAGTTATTTTCTTTTAGGTCTATTTTCACTGATTCTATTTTGTTTGGGCTGCATAAAGGAGCATCGCATCCGATTGCAATAAAAACACATAATAACACAGCAATAGAATTCTAGTGTCTGATGTTCTGTGCCCAAATACAGAACAAGGAATGAGTTCTTATACAGCAAGATTATGCGAAGAATATGTGCACAATTACTCATGTTTGTTTACGATATAACACATTTAGCACGTTCCGTTATATGCAATCAAAACACGTGCAGGGAACAAAATAACATTTCGGATTCCATCGTGTGGTTGTGTGATTTTAGGTAAACCAAGTTTGGGTAAAGGTTTATTGAATTCATGGTTTTTGCGGGAAGCTAAAATCATCACCAGTCATTGATTTTATATAAATGTACCGTGGTTGTTAAAGGTTGATGTCCATGCTTCGTTTTATAGCAAGACCGCATTACAGTGCCCATATATTCAGCTTATTCCGAGTTTATACCAAGTGATAAGCGAATAATGGCTTATTAATAATTTGTGACCATAACACAAGCTCTGCTTAGCTTGGGGCTAGATGATGCTGTGTGGATTGTCCAGCATTATTTATTATTTAATATTATCGTTTATTTTAGGACGAATGGTAGGTAGGTACCCACTTATAAATATTCATTGTTAGGTACCTAATATTAATTTACAAATGAACATGGTTTATTAATTTCAGGAAATAAAGTTTTAGTTTTTTAATAGACGAATTTAATGAAATAAAATAAATAACATAATAAGTAGGTAACTAACATTTCTTCATCATTTCATCGTTATTTTGTAGCTGCGTCAAGAGCCACAAAAGATAACAATCTCGAAATGGAAAGTCAATGTTTTATTTTATTTTTTTTACTTAATAATCAATAATCAATATCTTTATTTCTTTAGGCTTACAAAATAAGCACTTAGACAAGTCAAATTTAATTCGCCTCAATTTTTTTGTAATTTTATATCCTATTGGTAGAAAAAGATTCTTGAACAGTTTATAGAGTATAGTATAGTATAGACTAGAAACAGATTATTTCTACTGACTCTAGAAATAGCTTTGCCTACGACATTATCCGTCAAAGAAAAGTCACTAAATGGTTTCGGCCTGATAGTGATGGCCGCCCGACACTTAGATAATTGCATCGGCTCCGATTTACACAGACGTGGGCAGAGCTTTACTTCGTTAGGTAATAGGGAGAATGCGATTTAACAGCTTCTACCTTCAAACGCCTTTGATAACGATTTGGGGATAGTCAAAGGTACCTTTATGAAGGCTCACAAGCATAGCTTTAGGCGATAAACTAGAACAAACTGGTTATGAAATTCTGAGGGTGTGAAAAGGGTTTAATTTAGTAGGTAGTGCCTACCGAGAAAGTTATCCAGCCTGACAACTTTCACTAGTGCAGGAATCATTCAATGCCACGGCAGGTCCTGGTGAGTTTTCGCTATAAACATCGAATTTCAACGCTGAACTTTCATGAAATAAGAGCAATAAACCTATTCTTTAATTCACAAGATATTAAATCCGGCGATGGAATCTTTTAATCTCATACCGTTTATTTCCTCGGGATCCCGACAGATAGATATGCTAAACAGTCTCTAACAAAGACTGACTTTCTCATGAATCAAACATCACCTGTATTATTCCTAAAGGTAAAGAAGCGAGTCTTGAACGGTCTAATGTTTACATTGCAGTACTTAATCCTAGTAAAGCTGAACTTGTTGGTAAACTATTCATGAAAGTTGCTCCCGACACAAGAATGCTAGTTGGCGCCGGTCGCCGTGCCTATACAAGGTACCTACACCTACACCTACTTGAGGTAGTTACACACAACAATGTTACGCAAAAGTGCAAAGCAAAACTTAACGTTTGTCGATAAATGTCCTTACAGGGTTTTTAAGGCGTAAGGTATAGCGATAGCCTGTTTATTGAGGTTGTCTTGTCACCTATCACGTAGGTACTTGCCGGTTAAACAACCTTCACTTTATGCTTTATGTGGGCATTCGATCGCCCACGAAAATGGACCAGAATTTGCCCAGAGTTGCCCTATAAGAGTCAACTGTTGTGTGTAAGCAAATGTTGCTTCTTTTATGAAGTACCCGGATCTGCCCGCGGATTAGCACGTGTTGTTTCTATGGAAACGTTTCAAGGCTCCCATGGGATCTCATAGGGATGAAAAGTAGCTCATGTTTTATTCCAGATTCCAGGCTATAACTACGTCTATTCAAAATTTGAGCCCGTTCAGTAATTTTTGCGTAAAAGAGTTTCAAACATTCATTCATACATAAAACTTTCGAATTTATATTATTAGTAGAGGTGATAATATTACTTTTTCCGCTCGGGTATTCACTTGGAAGATAAGTTCGTTTATTTGCGATTCCTATTTCTTCTTATAACCAAAGCAAAAGTGGTTTATAATGTCAGTTTATTCATATAGGAATGCGAACACAAATTGTGCGTTAGGTCTGCCCGGTCATTCATCTTCGTAATGCCAACTGAATTACGATGAAACAAAAACTCATCGAGCTTTTGAATAATAATCACAATACCCTATCGTATAATAATACAATCTAACTGTTGTTTTCACGGTTATCTTGCAAATCATTTCTATTTGATGGAACTGTATGAAACGTATCTATACATGAACATCGAAATCATCTAGTCATTGTTCTGGTAGAAATTGAAATGGAATTTGATAATGATTTCACACCTCGATTCTCTAGTCAAATCATTGCCTGGTTTCTCGCAATCGAAGTAGGCAAATGGCTATCTACCTAAATTAAAACTGTCTACGGGTCTTTATTCAGCCGACAGGCGGTCAGTTACTCGTGCTCAATCGAAGACCTAAATCACCAGCTCAACTCATTAGTCCCGATGATGCACTAGACAGTTTTTGTGTGATCGGGCGGCTAAATTAAAATCTTAACATCTTGCAAACAAAGCAGCTAGGTATACCAGCCGGGGCAGTTAAGCACAATAAAAATTGTTGCGAAAGTTTGATATCTATATGTTTTTAGGTACGTCAAAACTGCTAAACGATTTTTTATCAGGCTGGTTTATTTTCTGGATTAATTGGATTAACATACACCATATCTTTGGGACCTGGGAGCAAAGCCTCAAGGTGAAGTCATTTAGAAAGCCCTGGTTGTCTTAAGATAAGTCTCACTTTATCTCAGTACTTTATTAGTTTTTATTTCTCTTTCTGGTTATTTGGTAAAAATGCCAACATTAGGGCTCTAATTTCAATAACTAGTAACCAAGCTGACAAATAAGTTTTCATAATAGTCTTTTAAATTTAGGATTCTTCATCAGAAATAAAAAATATCTATTGATATAAATACATATACCTATTTCACATGTAACGACGCGACGACGACGCCGACGCTGCGCTGTATCTCTCTATTTTTTAGTTTCGTTATTGAAAACGTTGGTGTGAACAGGACGTAGTTAAGCTATCCATCCACCATTGCATTGGCTTGTCAGTCACGTTAACCAGTCTTTATATCTCCAGTCACATTCTATTGGATCAGTTTGACACATAAATAAATGCACAGACAGCAGCTCAACTAAGACAGGTGTTCACCGAAAGATAATCGGACAATGAGGCAGCTTCGTCGGTTAACTTTTATGTGTGTTTTTTTTTTGTCAGAAAAGCCTAAACGACCTTAATAAAATGTAAAATCTATTGATGAGCTCGGACCTAAACAGGAGATTGTGTGGAAATAACAGAACAAAGGGTTGTTCTAGCAAAGTTTTAAGACTTTCTTTGAACTCTACCAAAAGCCAATGGATAATTATTGTAAACGGTACCAAAAAACAAGGTTCTTCCCCTGTTTCATGAAAATGGAAGAAATAAATTAGTAGCTAAACTAGAGTGAGCTCCTATTTTTTAATACAACCTACCAATTAAAAGCTTCTTTAATGCGTTCAGTTTTAGTTTTGTATAATTTGTGGCCAGCGATAAAAAATAAATAATTTAGCATCACTGCCTATTGCCTAATCTAAACAAAAAGATTACAAGGCAAGTGATTAAGCGCGTTTTAAAAAACAAACAGTACAAAAATTTAAAATTTAATTGTTTTTCTTGTAAGCCGATAGCAATTTAATTTTTGCTATACTGTTGATGCTCAGTTACTGTGGCTTCGATCTAAAAGGGGCGGGTCGATTACGGCACATCCGACAATGCTCACTTTTACTCTTTGCCAAACAATACTTATTATGACATAATCAAATTACAGTCTTTAATTCGAGCCTCTTGTTGAACATGGTCGTCTTTAACCACTAGGTATGTATTGACTCATCTATATATGATAATTTTAACAAAACCTTCGTCTCTTGTTCAGCTTTCCGCATCCAGCATCTTTTTGTGGTCTCATGTAGATATATGCCTCCCTGGTAGGGACCTAAACATTTCAAGGTCCAAAAGAATATCTTATCCAAAACATTATAGATTCTTCAAGGGTCTATAACTAAAAACGGTGTATTACACTTTTGCTATGGGTGTGGTATAAAAAAAAATGAAATTTCATCAAAAATGTTGTGTCGTGAGTGGCGACTGCAAAGACCAATAGAATATTGCTAAAATTCATCAACTGAAGTTATATAGACGCGTAGGTTTACATATCTACGTACTAACGTGTCTACAGAATTGTTATGTCTACATGTTATTAAGCCTGGATGGGCAGAAGTAAAACAAACAGTAGTCGTTTTCACTTTCGTAGACAAATGAGGTGATTAACAATTCCGCCCGCGGCCAGCACGCAGCTTCCGCACTGCGTCCCTTGATGGATGAAACTATATGACAGTGTGCACGAGCCTTTGGAACGAATGAGTTTTTGCGAACAGACATTAGGCTGGGTACACAAAAGCTAGATTTAGGACAGATGGCCAGAAAACGCATACCTAGCTTTCACGCACGCCCTGCTTTTGTTTATTTTCTGTTAATTACCGCCAGATTTATTTCCGTAATAAATCAATGCATTATGCCTGAAATTGTTTTGTTTTAGTATTGAAGCCATTCTCAAGTTATGATATGAGTCGTAGACATTGTGTAGCACAATCGTAGATATGCGTAGCAGAATCGTAGGCAAGCGTAGCAGAATCGTAGGCAAGCGTAGCAAAATCGTAGACATGCGTAGCAGAAAAGTGGACATGCGAAGCAGAATCGTAAACATGCGTGCGTAGCAGAAGCATAGACATGCGTTACTGAATTGTAGACGTAATATGTGTAGTAAAAGCGTAGACTTATGTAGCAAGGGTTACGCAAGTCTCCGTTTTTACACCAAATCCTAGCAGATCGGTGGACTGTATTTCTGACACTTTGAAGAGTTTAGATATATTTACGTGGTGACATTCCTTGATTAAGATATTCAGCCAGAATTACTCGCAACGTGTTAATGCAAAACATATTAATTTCTTCGAGAAGATGGTTAAGAGACTTCTTGTTGAACATACGTTTCGGCTTCGTTCAACGATCAGCCTAGGCATTAAACCGAATCGCGCCGTATTGTAAACTGCCTAGCCTTTACAAAAACAAGCTAATTCAACGTTCCGGCTGCGACATATACGCAGCCTTACACTTTCTACACCACTTTCTGCACTCGATAATCATTGCATCAGCGTTGACAGTTTATTAATAACTAGTATCTAGGTATATTAATAATTAGCCTATAGGTATATTTACGAAATTGCGCACGTGGGCGCTACTTACTTTCACTGATACAGTTTCGTAACAAACTCACTGTTGACAAGTTGATACGATCAGTGCCTTAAGAGCCTTCTTTTGTTTTATGCCTATTGTTTTATTAATCCGATCGAATCCGCCGTGTTATTGCTCATTTGGTATTCTATGAAAGCGCCGTTTTACTTCCTTCCGCAGTAGTGGAGGATGTGAGTACTTAGTTATTTGCTTTAATGCGTAATTGTTTAAGGATCTACTTGAAGTGCAGGAAATAGATAGGTACCAATATAGGGGCTATAAGCATAGTGATATCATATAATGATTTTATTTATTGGCAGATAAAAAATTACTTGTTTTGGTCAGTAGTGTCTTGAATACTAAATAAGGTTTATATAGACACTAGGGTACTCTAAAAATATCATTGAAGAGTAAACGGTTGGCAGTTTCTCATACAAATAGGTACAGCGGTGTGACCACCATCCTGATTTCGTGTAGTTGGTAGATGTTTTACTAAAGGTTTAAAGCCTTTTTTGTTTACAAGTTTTTGTTCGCACACCTTAAAGTCATAACAATTTTATTGGCAGCGAAATTAAAGCGTTAAATTACTATAATTTTAAGCCGCGACACCAATAAAAGTGAATTCTACTTTCTGGTCTTTTATTATTAATAAGCCGAAATACCAATACTTTGTTTGACAAAATTATTGCAAAAACCGATTGACAAACCGGTAGTCATTCTTTTAATTGCTCTTATGGTGTATTTACATTAGTATTGATTTCATCACACAAACGGAGCCCTCTTTATCTCAGATAGTTTTTAATGACGCGATCAGCATACATAATTTGAAATATTGTAACAAATAGGAAATTTATTTGCAAAAACACCTTAAAACTTTTATCAAGTTTGAATTTCTGTAACATCTACAGAAAATCCACACAACGATATAAATAGTTATCTGTCTATAATTATTTAATGTTTTTACAAAAACGATCAACCGAATAATCAAGAATATCTTAAAAAAATACTGTTTGTTCACCTCGACCACTTCGGAATTTTCCTAAATCAATATATTATGCATTATTTTGCGTAAAGAAAAAATCTGAAATAAATCCAGAAAAAATCAATCAAACTCACCATTATTTATATATGTTATGGGATAGCAGTCGAATTGAGTGCCTCCTCCTTTTTGATGTCGGTTGATTGATAAAAGATGTACCTTATAAGAATTAAAATTTATTCAAAATCAACGAACCGCACAAATAAATGAACGAAATGCTTTTATATAAATTTACTATGTTCAGTGTTTCGCACCTTTATGTTAAAAATACTTGACAATAGCTGCAAAACTCTCGTTCAAACGAGACCGGATAGCGTGCAAATCTGGCGGTCTGTCAATCAACTTATGTACGGGCATTCCACTTTAATGACTCCAAGTTTATGTTTAGACTACGATTCAATTGAAGTTTCAATCGATGCTGCACTAAAGCTTATTAATAAACTAGCGACCCGCCCGGCTTCGCACAGTTTTATTATATTATACCTACGTACAAACCTTCCTCTTGAATCACTCTCTCTTAAAAAAAACCCGGATCAAAATCCGTTGCGTAGTTTTAAACATTTAAGCATACATAGGGAAATAGGGACAGAGAAAGCGACTTTGTTTTATACTATGTATGATACCTACTACATAACCACTGAAACTTTTATGCTAGTAACACAGACGAACTGTTTCTATTCTTTTCTACTGTGGAAATCTAGTTAGCTGCTGTCAGCGACCTTTGGTATCGATGTGTGAGAAGCTTGCAATTTAACACAAACTTTTAAAAGTTAGATTAGGATCTTATTCTAGGACCTTTTCTATTGTGGAAAGCTAGTAAGATAATGTCAGCGATCTACGGTATTGTAGTGTTATGCACGAAGCGTCCAATTTTATGTTATTTTCACACAAACCATTAAAAGTAAGATAGAGGTTATCTTTTCTCTTGAGAAAAGCTAGATAGCTGCTGTTAGCGACCGTCGGTATTGATGTGGCAGAAACTTACAATTTTATGTACTTTTCAACAAACTATCAAAAGTAAGATTGGGGTTATTTTTTCTCATGTTGAAAGCTAGTTCGCTACAGTCAGAGGCCTTCGGTATTGATATGTCATCATGAAGCTTACAGTTTGACGTACTTTTCACACAAAAATTTAAAAGTAAGATAGAAGTTAAACCGTTTTTTTAAATATACCTACTATACATACATGGACAATTCACACAGAAAGGTGCCAACCCTGCATTCCCAGACGCGAGAAGTAAACCAAACTGCAGTATTAAATAAATAATGAATGCCTGTATGAACCGTAACAAGTAGTAATTTATCAATATCTCATTATATCCTCCTTTCCGTGTTTCTTACTAGCAATATAGTGCGGTCACAAAACAGCCAAACTAGACTCATTAATTATAGCCACATAATGGGAATCGAAGATATCAATGACCGGTTCTGACCGCACAGGTGTGGTGTGGAGCAACCAATTTATGAAATTGAAACAATTTATTAGGTTTAACTTGTAAGTAGGTACCAAGTATACGGACTTACTTTTGTTTAGAACTTAGGACTTTTTTCTTTAGGCTGCTTTAGGATAAAATATGCACTTACATGAGTCATATTATAAATACTAGTTGTAATTTTATTTATAAATAAAAATTATGTATAGGTATCACTCACTACATAGTATAAAACAAAGTAGCTTTTTCTGTCCCTATGTCCCTATATCCATATGTCCCTTTGAATGCTTAAATCTTTAAAACTACGCAACGGATTTTGATGCGGTTTTTTTTAATAGATAGAGTGATTCAAGAGGAAGGTTTATACGTATAATAACCTTGCGAAGCCGGGGCAGGTCGCTAGTTTAACTATAAAAAAGCAATTTGATTTTCTTATCGCTCCATTTTTTATTCTCTTGTGGAAGAAGTGAATAAAGAAAACCAGCACGCTTATAATGTTATCATTTTATGTGATTAATACGTATTATTTTCCTCATATATAAATCTAAACAATACATTTATGATGGAAAGATATAATTTTTTAAAATAATCGCACTATTCTTAATATATTACAAAATTCCATTAAAATAGCAGTCAAATTTTAAACCTACCAAGTTGTATCATTTAATGATACAGCTTGGTAGATTTTAAATAGGCACTTGCTTGGTATAGTACCGACAATTTATTTAGGCCACAAGCGATTAGGCTAATGTCTTGACCAACCAGAGATTTAGTTATAATTACACAGCACAGATTATTTGAAGCGGTTAACGAATAGGATAAAATAGCTAAGATAACTAAACGGGCGCCGCGTGACTAACAACAGTAAGCACCATACATCTACTTACCTATTTCTATGACTACCTTCTACCTAATACGTTTGTAAGGATCTGTATTGAATTTATGACTATATATATTTTTTAATTTATGCGTGGTAATGCAGTCAGTGTCTTGGGGACGCTTCCGACTGGTATTGACATGTATCAATTGAGCTACCTTTAGACTGTTTGCAACCGTCTGCAGTTAGCTCAATGGTTTCAATTGTAAATACTAGTCGTAATTTTTCTATTCCTTGCTTGTAATTTATGACTAAACTAGCTGCATCTAACTGCTGCGCTTTCTATGGAAACCTTTCAAGGCTATTTCTTTCACATGGGAACTGGTTTATGGGATGAAGTAGCCTATGTGTTATTCCAGGGCTAGAACTACGTCTATTCAAAATATTAGCCCGATCCATTCAGTAGCTTTTGCGTAAAAGAGGAGCAAACATCCATCTATACGAACTTTCGCTTTTTTAATATTAGTTATGATTATTATTGCAGTTATTCTTATTATCTAAGTAGGTCTAACTTTGACAGAGTGGAAACAATTACACATCATTATTTACTGTTTAGTTGGGTTAGGGTACATCTCGTCCGAATGAAAACTTGTCCGAGGACGAGATGTCCTTTTCAGTTTTAGATTGGGGTACAACTGGTCCGAATCTAAAATCAGTAGTTTTGGGACTCGGACGAGTTGTACCCCAATCTAAAACTAATGAGGACATCTCGTCCTCGGAGAAGTTTTCATTCGGACGAGATGTACCCTAACCTTTTACTTTTTACTTTTACTTTTTTTTTACCCTAACCCGTTTAGTTTGAGCCTTTCCCCACAAAACCATACCTACTTACTAGGCATACTAATGAAGGACTATAGTGACTATTAACCACTAAATAAGTACTTACCCATGCAAATTAGTAAATGGAAACTGATTCGGCGGTTTGAATAAGAGACCTAAATGGTGTCAAGGGCTCAGTTAAACGACTCATAGGTACTGTTTACATCATAGACTTAAAATTTTTCACTACATCCTAACTTTATGGTTTACATCATAGACTTAAAATTTTTCACTATGGTTTACATAAAAAGTACCTACAATGTGTGAGGGAACTTTGAGTAGGTAAAGCTATGTATAAGGTATTTATTTATTTATAATAGGACATCCAACATCAGTTCATACGGTGTGGTAAATAATTGTATCATGGTTGTTAAATAATAAATATGAATATAAAACAAATATTTACAAAATAAACAAATAATAATGTTTTTTTTTAACTGGACGCTACAAAGTAGCTATGTTATTCATAATTAATTAAATAAATACGTTATCAGATAAGTTATTTGTAGTTTAGAGTGGCTCCGCTGGTGGCCTAGACGGCCTTTCATCACAACACCTCAAAGATTTAACATGTGCTGGTTGTGGTGAAACGGGCGAAGGCCTCATCGTAGCTATTACGTCGTTGGTGAACAAAATGTTATCTGGACAAGTCAGTGCAGAAATCATCGATATTTTGTATGGTGCAAACCTATGTGCGCTTAAAAAAAAAGATGGAGGCATCAGACCAATCGCAGTTGGTACGACTTACCGCCGGCTTACAGCTAAAATTTGCTGCAGAATAAAAAGCTCAGATCTGAGATCGGAATTTCAACCCACCCAGCTGGGCTTTGGATCACGCGGTGGTTGTGAGGCGGCGGTACACTCGCTTCGATCGTTTATGTCGTACCACAAAAACGATCTGTTATTGAAAGTGGATGTTAAAAATGCATTCAATTCGGTAGACAGGGGCGCCCTCCTGACACAAATAAAAGATAAGCTACCTGATATTTACCCCTTTCTTTGGCAATGTTATGGCACACCTTCTAAATTAGTATATAAAGACAAGTTATTGTCCTCTGAGGTCGGTTGTCAGCAGGGTGATCCGTTAGGACCGGCTATTTTCAGTCTCGCAATACATCCAATTATAAAACGTTTGGAGTCAAAATTTAATGTTTGGTACTTAGATGATGGCACTTTAGGAGGCGAAGTCGACACGATATTAAAAGATCTAAGTGTTTTGATAGACGAATTCAAACAAATAGGTTTGGAGCTAAACTTTTCGAAATGTGAGTTATATATTCCCGAAACCGAAACAGCTTCTAACGTGTTAAGTATAAAGAGTCAGTTTGAAAGTTTAGCCCCAAACGTTAGGTTGATAGATAAGTCTTCACTTTGCCTCCTAGGATCTCCAATTATGGATGAGTCTTTGCCTAATTTTATTAATGAAAAAATTCTAAATTTCGTTTCATTTTCCGATAAATTGCAAAATGTTAATGTTCACGTAGCTTTTGTTATTTTACGTTTCTGCCTTTTTGTTCCTAAATTTACCTATTATCTACGATGCTCCCAACTCTGGAAATTTCCCAATCTTACACAGCAGTTGGACAGCATCATGCGCGACACTTTAATCAAAATTTTCAATATTCCTTTGGATGACCGAGCATGGCACCAGGCCACTCTTCCTATTAGATTGGGTGGTTTAGGTGTTCGAGAAATTTCTAGTGTTTCACTGCCAGGTTTTTTATCATCAGTTCATGGTACTAAAGATCTTATTCATAAAATTTTGGCAAAATGTTCTCAAAATTTTGAAATTACAGGTTACAACGAAGCACTAGGCTTATGGAAAATAGCCTGTCCTGACACCAATCTTCCAAAAGTCCTGTCTTCTCAGAGGCTATGGGATGAGCCACTTTGTGAGCTGGTACGGAAAAATCTTATTAATACGTCTACCAGCTCAATAGAACGTGCCCGTCTACTCGCCGTTTCTGAGTGGGAATCAGGACTTTGGTTACATGTTCTGCCTTCTAAAAATCTAGGTACCCTTTTAGACAACAACTCATTTCGGGTGGCCACCTCCTTGCGTTTAGGTTCCCCTTGCCTAGTTGCACACCGTTGCCAGTGTGGTGAAACCGTGGACAAGCTTGGTCACCATGCATTGGCATGTGTATCTAGTGCAGGACGTGTGTCCCGCCATAATTCAATTAACGATATCATCCGTCGGGCCTTTACCAGCGTCAGTGTAGCAGCTACACTTGAACCACGTGGCCTTATGCGAGATGATGGTAAAAGACCTGACGGTATGACTCTGATTCCCTGGAAGATGGGTCGGCCTTTAGTTTGGGATGCCACGTGTGTAGATACTCTAGCGCCTTCACATCTGGCAGGGACATCAGCAAGGGCTGGCTCCGCAGCTTCATCAGCGGAGTCCCTCAAACGGCGAAAATATGCTAATCTTGACCGAGGTTACCTATTTGAGCCATTTGGGGTGGAAACCCTTGGTCCTTGGGGTCCTGGGGCACACACAATTTTTAAAGATCTGACGAAACTTCTCATAGAGTCCACAGGAGATAAGAATGCTGGCTTCTATTTTGGTCAACGAATTAGCATTGCCATTCAACGTGGCAATGCTGCCAGCATTCTGGGTACTTTGCCTTCTGGTGACGGCTTAGATTTTTAAGAGTTTGTTATAATTGTATATACTACCTACTTAAGTTATTTAAATGAAATTTGGTTTGTAGTTATTCAATTATATATTCTATATAATTGAACATATTATATTTATACCTAATTAATTACAAAGATGCTTATGCAAAGAACTGTGACGGTTGGTATATTACATCAGCATGATCAGACAAACGTTCTAAAAGAATCTATCAAAGGAAACCTACCAATACATTGATTAGGAAACGAGGAAAATCTTATATAAACTACTAGCGACCCGCCCCGGCTTTGCACGGGTGTATTCCATTTAAACCTTCCTCTTTAATCTATCTATAAAAAAACCGCATCAAAATCCGTTGCGTAGTTTTATAGATCTAAGGATACATAGGGACAGACAGACAGATAGCGGGAAGCGACTTTGTTTTATACTATGTAGTGATTTATTCCACTTTGGCAACTATCAGATCATTTGAGAAACAGGAGTTTTAAACCGGAAGCACGGTTGCGAAATTCATTCAAATACCTTCTAACAAAAGGGAAAGCAAAGAAGCAAATAGGCGTTTAAGACCAAGCATTGTTTGGAAGTAGGTAGGTACTTTAATAGAGATGCTTTTATAAAGTCACCCGATTTGTCTATTTTTTAGTCTCACACAAAAGTATAATTGTTTGTTGCGAACAATCACCTTGTTTCAGAAATTGATCACGACGCGACTTGACCTACAATGAAATGTGACGCAATCCATTTATTGGCTAAAATATTGTTTGGACTATGTTCATAAAATATTCGAACCTACCATCGAAGCTTCGCTAAATGATTTCTCCTGTAAATAAATCTAATTAGGTATGTTTAGAGCTCCAGTAGTTTGAGAAATCCATTTTTAATTATTTAAGGAAAATAATGTAATGTTGAGAGTCAGAGACCTATAAAATGCTAATATTCTACCATAAACTAAATCAGTAGATTAGTGACCAACACACACGCGACACAAATAAATTTACTTTTAACCGACTTCTAAAAAGCAGGAGATTCTTCCTTTCGACTTTATTTTTATAAGGGTTATTAGTATTTTTACTGAGGGTACCGATTTTGATTAAGTATTCATTTTTATTTGAAAGCTGGTGCTTCTCACGTGATTTGATATGATCTGAATGTAGTTTTCGAGTCAATCATTCTTATCATTGTGTATTTAATTCCCTTCGAGTACATTGATGATGTACATTTTCGCTTTTAAGAATTTGAAGTCACTTTAAAGTTATCTTCACACCAGTCCATAAATTAGTTGAAAATTTGAGAGAGCATAAAAAGTTATGTCCATAAGCCGGAGTAATTCGAATCATCTTGACGTATTTTCCTAGTTTAAAAAATCAAACGCATATTGAAAGAATAAAACTTAACAGTTTTGACAGTATCAAGCGAATTAATGGGTAAGTGGGTCATGTTGTGTCAAGATGTCTACCACACGGGAAATTTCCCGTGCCGTAGTCATACTTTTTCACAATTTGACCATACTGCATACGAAAGAAACCCTATAGAATACTAGTATGATCGACAGATGACGTGACGAGGGTTCCTTTCTGTGAAATCCAACAAGCATCCAGATTGATCAAGATAAGTATCTACCTAATATTTTAGAACAAAATTAAAAAAAAAATATTTTACAAATTAAAACTAAAGTTCATTCGTCACCTTGATGCCTGCAGGTATTTTATAAAATTAACCCGTTGCATGCCAACTCGACCCGAATCCCCAAATTGGGTCAGTAGAAATGTACATTTTCAGGAATACCTAACGGAATGGAATGCCTATGCCAATTTACAGGAATATCTGTAAAATGGCAGAGGCATCAATGGATGCAGATTTTATTAACTAGTTCCGCTTAGCTTCGAGCTTTTAGAATAGGCCAATCTATTTTTAAAAAGGAGGAGGTTCGTCTGTCTGTACTTATGTTTTTTTTTAATTATTTATGTTCATTTATTAATAATTTTTGTAAAGAGAATGACCCCGAGATGGTCCTAAAAACTTTATACCCAGGGGCAGTATTTGCCCGACAAAACTAAAAAAAAACACTGAAAAATTAATTTTGTAGTCTGTTTTGAGTATTCTTTACAAAAATTTCCATTCCGCCCTCTTGCACTGCTGCCATCCTGGTACCTACTGTCAAGTAGGAGACCGCTTAGCGCAGCTTTGTTATTTACTCAGACTTAGGTTTGAGGTAAGTGTAGACATCCCCGAATAATAAATAATACTGGGAAATCCACACAGCATCATCTAACCCCAAGCTAAGCAGAACTTGTGTTATGGGTATGACTTATATACTTAATACAATACATTACAAAAGTGTAATGGACTAGAAACCCCGACATGACACCGCACAATATTTTCTGCGTCACGCTTGAAACCCAAAGCCCTGTTTATATGTAACTCTTTACCAATGAATTGCCCAGAACCCACCGGAAATTTGTAATTCGTATCGAGCAATCGTATGTAATTGCTTTTCAGTAAGCGGTTTGCATATTTTTCTACGTTTTAGGACAGATCAAGATTCAAATACGGAACTGAACCTACATTATTGGTACTTTTTAGATCAAAAGCAAAGTAGAACTAGTAAAACACACACCCATTATTCAGTATTCATCCAGTGCAATGCTGGGTGCAGGCCATTATTTGCCACAAATTCTACAATAGGATTATTTACCTAGTCTTAAGTTCTTTTGTGATTTAGGTAAATTAAAACTTTTATCAGTATTTATAATAGAGCAACTGCAGATGGCATACAGAATTTTGGAATTGGAATACCGGGATAAATTATAGTCTATGTGTAACAAACTATTATCTATCTCTGTGACAAATTCATCATCATTCATTACCTGTTTAGTAGATTTTGCGTGAAAGTTTACATCCATCCATCCATACTTACAAACTTTTGCGTTTATAATATTAGTAGGATTTTTCCAAACGTTCCGACAGGTTTGCACTTTGTCGTGGTCACGGGATACTGCTAATAAAACGCTAGGTAATTAACTATAGGTAAACAAACGCGATAAATACCCGTGGATATTTATAATGGCATGCAAGTTGTTTCCGTTTTTGTTTGTATGATCAACCGGTATTCCCAATTCCCATTTTCGCATTTGCATTTGGGAGACTAATTAAAACATCTGCATTTGTTTGCTCTGATACTCCATATTTGGTAAAATCCAAGATTTTAAATCCTGAATGAAGCATCTTGAAATATGGCATACCGTAAAGAATACTCCGTACTACTTTTAATATTACTGAGAGCTATCATGTCCAAGAGACTGTGTGTAGATTCAACCATGCTTTCTACCTTGAATATTTGAAGTCGTTACAGTGTATTGCCCTCAGTTGTTCCCCACCTGTAGTAAGGGTATCTGTAAGGGTAAGGGGAAAAGCGGAGATGTTTTCCCCCAGGGAGCAAATGCACACCTATAACAAAGGTAATTTTGTGGCTGAGAAGTTTATCTTTACTAATAATATAAACACGAATGTTTGTATGTATGGATGTTTGTTACTCTCCCACGCAATAACTACCTACTGCACGAATTTACCCAAAATAAAATATATGATCAACCAGTTGGTTTCATTGGGAATAAACCCTTCATCGAATTCCATTCTATACAACCAGTTGATCGGTTTAGTTGGTCGGAGTGGAAGGACAGGAATCGAGCTGAAATTTTGAATATACGTAGTTCTAGCCCTAGAATAATAGGCCAATTCTCATCCCATAAATCAGATCCCATGGAATAGATACGACCTTGAAACGTTTCCATAGAAACGACACGAGCTGAGGGCAGATACTAGTCTACCATATTCTTCATCGGTGAATCAGCGATGTGTAAGGACTGCATAGATAGTTTGTCCGGCACCAGCATTTCATTGGTATTGTGACAAGTAACTTTTGGAAACATCCAAACAATGGTTGTGTATCTACATTGAGTATTGTTTACGATGGAAGTTACAGCAAAATGTAGTTGATAGTTTTGTAAACATTTCTCGAGTTGGCCTTCATTCAAAATACTACAAGTCTAAACATTTTATAAGTATTTCCATTCTCCACAGACAGAATATTAAATAAATAAATCACATCACACTCTTCTCGCTAAAACTGCTGAACTTTGAACAGACGTAGTTGTAACGTAGCCTGGAATAAAACATAAGCTAATTTTCACTGAGACAGATAATTTAGTGACCTGTGGAATTATCGTTATGTTTGGATTAGTTAGTCTACATTAGTCTTATCATTTCTCTCTAGCCAAAAAATAATTCTGGTCATTTCCCTCATTTTGTCAAAAAATTTGTATATGTATATATAAGATAGAAGTTTATTTGGTGAAATGCTCTGGGCGATGGTAGTCGTATAATTAAGAAAAGTCGTAAAGGAAAAACCCTTACGTAGCAAGCAACTCATTTAACGTTGGAGTCTCGGTTGTACATAAACACTCGTATTTCTTTAGGTTCGGTTGTACTTTTCTATGTTTGTGTATGTGTATAGGTACACGAAGAGGGTGACCAAAGGGTGATTTTACTGCTTAGATGAATATTTGATAACTTATCTACGGTGTCGTGTAGGTTATACTGGTGTTCGTAAAAGAAACTTTGTTGAAACTGTCAAACGTAGGTAAAGATAATAAAACCGGCAAAGGGCGAGTCTTCGGCGAATAGCCCACGAAGGGTTCCGTACCTCTATAAAAACGGAAAAAAATCATGTCTGTAGTATGGGAGCCACCTTTTATATTTATTTTACTTATTCTGACATTTAGTATTTTTTGTTATATCGGCAACAGAAATACATACCTAATCTATGAAAATTTCAACTGTCTGACTATCACCTGCGGAGTCTTACTAATATACCTAGTCTCGTTTTACCCTTTGGGTACTGAATCTTAAAAATAACGTGGACACTATAGAAATACATTGATAGCTATTTATTCTTACCTACTAAAACGCTCAGGCCGAAGACTAGGTAGGTACCTGTCATAGATCTAAATCCAGATAAGTTATGATCGGCTTAGCTGAACTGTACATTATTATTAAGCTAGGTTCGTGAAGCCATTAACCAGCCCGGAATGGCTTATAATTAATACTTGAGATCACCTGCAAAACGACATCATTAAATAAGAAATTTGATATATTTTATGGCACACTTTATACTCTCATGACTAACTTGCGCATAATCACTTTCCTACTAAATCTTTTAGCTTCTAAAAATGACTTCTACAAGAACGTGCAATGTTTTAAACATAGTTCATTTATGGACCATGTATAATTTATACAGTAAGGTCTTAGCACCAAATAATGCATGTCTAGGTACTTACTAGGTACAAATCGATAACATTGTCATGTTTCAAAGCGTCGCGAGTCAAAACGCAAAATATTTATACAAGCCTGTCTGCATAGGTATTCAAACCTAAGTCTTCAATAAATGTCTTCAAATATAGAATAAGTATATGCACTTTCTTTCATAAGAATAATTCAGTAAGTACCTACGATACTATGTTTGTATTTATTTTATCGTGTTTATACCTACTTATAAACACATTTTTATAAACACATGAAATTATAATTGAAATTTTATATTGTTTACTTTTTTCTTTCTTGTAGTTTTTGTTACCTTGCCTACTAAATTGTTGTCCACCCAAAGGTTAACTGGTAGGCAGAGATTGCAGATAGCATTCTCTCGCCCATATACAAATTTCGTGCAATAAAGTATATTCAATTCTATAAGTTTCTAGGTGCACTACATAGGTTAGCTATGTCTAAGCAACAGGTTCCTGTGCGATGCCACTTCTGACACCGACGCACTGCTTGCTACCGATCAGAACAGATTTACTTTCTACAAAAGGAAATCGAAATTAACTCAATACATGGAGCATTCCATTTCTCTTTCGGTAGTTTTGATAATTGAGACCCCACGCTTGATTCACTTTAATCGCGCTCACGAAAACCATCTCCATCAAGATTCTTTTAGTGCGCTTTGAATTCCAGTATGTTACGGCGTCTTATGTAATCGGATTTTTTGTTAAGGTGCGAAGGCGGTTTTGCTACATTCCGTCAGTCCCATCGGGAATTTTGGGAGCGAGATCCGATTGTATTAGGCACACTCTCAATTGTGTTCACTCGCTTCTGGGACTCAATCACTGGTACCTACTATCTGCTCCATTTACTTTGTTTTGCCTCTGACCTGACTCGCTTTATTGAGTTGGGTCCTATCAGGTCATAGCCGCGAAATTCGATTTCCCGTTTCTATTAGCTAGAGAACGGGACTCGATTGCTTTATCTGCCCTGCACCCAAACAAGAAAAACTGTTACAGTAAACTCTGACCGCAAATACACTTAAGCCTACAAATCTGGTGGCATTGTTTACTTAACAAAGAGCCTTTAAAAGGGTCGTCGACCTCGTGAGCATTATAAAAAGTGACTTGTGTAACGCCATGAGGATATGGAAAACAAACATGCCGATTGAGAGAGACAAAGAAATCGAACAATATATCTGAATGTGTCTTACATGCGGATAATCGCAGAACACATACTAGTTTGCCGTAGATGGAGGCAGATCTTCGTCCAAGTGATATTAATAGCGGCGTGCCGGGCAGAAGCAGAATCGACACCTGTTTAGAAGTGCTCGTGTCTATTTCGAACAAGTGTAAATAAATCAAACGAGTCACTTTCGTGTTGTTACTTTCATTGTCGGTTATGTTGGTCGAGCGAGGGAATTCCAACACACTTTTTGGCGGTATTTTAAAACTGTAGGTTAAAACTTTGGATTGCATATTTCATGATGATTAAATTAAAAGCGCTATAATCATCAGTAGTAGGTCAACTGATGGCAGCTTCCTCATGATAGGTTAATTAATAACTTACTGATAATCCCTGGCATTAAGCACCTAATTAAATGATAAACTTGACTTGTACCAATGATACTTTGCAGTGTCCATTTGAAAATTAATCATTATTGAGCAAATACGGCCTTCGTCAGCCAAATAGGTTCAATTATGCTCTATTGCGATTCATAAACTAGAAGTTGAAAAGTCCAATCCAAACAACAAACACATTAATTGGGAGTTTTCTATGTAATAAAAAATATCTATCTAAATAAATATTGTATTAAATATATTGGTCGTCATAGTACCCATAACACAAGCTCAACTTCGCTTGGGGCTCGATGATGCTGTGTGGACTGTCCAGCATTATTTATTTATTTTATTTATTATTGGATTGGATTTTTTAAAGTAGAAAAGCAGCCGTAGAGCTTGTAATAAAACCAGCAACAACAAAGTAGCTGGCAAGGCGCGTGTTAGCACTGAGGTTACATTTCACTTGTCAGTGAATTCCTCACGCATTGCGAGAATCCTTCCCACGGCCTTGCTTTATATTGCAAACTTGGTCACCTCTCAAATACGAGAGAAATTAAAGAGGTCTAGAAAGACAATTAATCTGACCATTAACACAAACATTACCAGGTCAGACGATGACAGAGAAAGGGTAAAGCAAAGTATCACTTCAGTAGCTCAATTGTGAAATTGAACAGTAAAATATTAGAATTATTGCGGTTGTTAAATGTTTGCATCAGACAAAGTAACGAGTGATGATATAATAATGGACCTATTTACTGATGACTTCAGTGAATGCACGCTGTACTGTGTCCGGTAGTAAACTAAACTCAGACCAAAACAAATGGACAGCACACCGTTACAACTTCGCAGAAAAAAAATAAGCAAGCAACGGTATTGTAAGGTCGAAAGCCCGTGTTCACGGTAAAGCAATGCAAATGCTCAAGATGTAGCGTTGCTATATCTGTGTAATTAAAATCAAAGCGAACACTGAACGCAAAGCAATTTATCTTCCAAGCACACAGATGTTCTTGAAGTACTTGATCGGCTTTTAATGTTTTAGTAATGCCAAAAGAGTCTGCAAAAACTCAAGTGTTGCCATATGTTTTAAAGCGATACGCTATCTAACCGAGCGCATTCTTTGTCATCTTGCGTTCCTTTTCCCTACATGCGCAATCACAGGTTGAGGATTGGTGTAGGTAGATACTTCTTGAAAGAAAAGGTATCGTACGTATCGTAATAAAACAGGTGAAGTGTGAGTCGGAGTCGTGCACGAAGGGTTCCGTACCGTATATAAAAACGGCAAAAATATCATGTTTGTTGTGTAGGTCACCTTAAATATTATATTTTATTCTGTTTTTTAGTAAATTTGTTGTTATAGCGGCAACCCATATTATTCCTACTTCTGTGGTGGCAACAGAAATATTTGTGAAAATTTCAGCTTATTAACATCACCTTTTATAAGACACATGTGACAGACAACAGACAGGCGGATGGACAACAGAGTCTTAGTAACAGGGTCCCATTTTACCCTTTTAGTACACGGAACCCTAAAAATAAAATGGATTATCATTATGTTAGTCTGTGATAAAAAGGACTAGAATAGATTGATACCGTAGCGATCTATTCTGCAATTTCTCCAAACCATGACAGAAAAAGTAGTTTCACTTCCAGGAATGGTGCAAGATCATTAATGCAAACTAGAGAGCAAAAACGAATCAGTAAGTTAGCTATTGTCCGTGAGGTGAAGACGGAAGGGAGTCGTGGGATCCAGCCTCGGGAAAATCTACCTCTATGGTATGGCTGCGCTTGTCTATGGGCACCGTTCACATGCTCTCGGCAAAAACAACACATGATCAAAATCATAGAAAACAACTAAGTTCACAGACGTAATTTATTTCTGTAGGAAGCAATGCGGATCTTGTTTTAACGACAGTATAACGTGTCGCATTCATTTAATTTATTTATTTCGGTTATTCACCATATTTTTTAGTAATTTTTCTTATACTGTGTTAGTAATCATACAAATAAAATAGATTTCAAAATTCATCTCACATTTCACAAACCATTCAATAATTTTTAAGTCAAATGTACTTAGTTAATTAATGTCAACAATTAAATAAATAAATAAATAAGACTTGGAACCTACTGACTGATAATTTAATTGACGGACTCATGTGCATTTGATTGATTGGAGGGTGCGAATTATCAAGTGAATTTAATGCGTTCGAAAGCTTTACGGATGCTTTGATGTTAAATCGGTTTACGGCATTTAAATTTTATGGAGAGAAGTAAACTGCGTGTCGTTAAATAAGTTATTTAGTACTCTTTATTGAAAGGCTTATAAAGTTTTTTATCAGGTTTATCAGGCTACGGACTACGAATTTAATTTTTTATATGTCGTTGAAAAATGCTACACAGAAAACAGAATAATTTACAGGCAGTAAGCACGTTTATTAAAAAAAATCGCCGCAGTTAAGTAATATAAGCATAAAATAATTTCATGTGAGTGACAAAGCAAAATTAAGCGAAATCGGCCCAGTCTCTTGATTTACAATCATCAAGTAGTTTTCTCATAAAACGCTTTTCTAATTTGTTCACGTCCTTATTCGTAAATTAAAGTTTCACTCTGTAATTGCCATAAAACGGTGATCATCTACCAGTTGGTTGGTTTTGGGCAGGTGTACATCGATTTCGCTACTGGTTCGGAACGCCTCGGGCTGGTCTACCAATGTCAGATACTTGACCTTGCTGGCCTTACTTTGCTTGTAACTACTTTTTATTTACCCACGCAACTATTTTTTTAATTTACGACTACTTACGTTACGACGACTGATGTGGTGCGGCGGGTGAAGGTCTGCCTGCGACTCAGGAGGTTATAGGATCGATTCCCGTCTCGGGACATATATGTTTGTACGATCTGTACTGATATAAATATATTTGTTCCGGGTTTATGTATAATAAAAATATCTATCTATGTTATGTATTGCTTTAAGTAAATATGATAATAATCTTTATTAACAACGAAAATTACAAGCAAGGAATAGAAAAATTACAACTAGTATTTACAATTGAAACCATTGAGCTAACCGCAGACGGTTGCAAACAGTAAATTAATTTTAAGTAAATCAGTATTTACTAGTTTTAATTTGTTTCTATTCCTTGATTGTCATTTTTTAGTAGGTATATCAGTCATCCATAACACAAGCTTTGCTTAACTTGGGGCTAGATGATGCTATGTGACAATGTACCTACATACATTTCGATGCTATCAAGCGACTAGATAACATCGTACGATTTTACTTCCATGCCAAGCCAAGCCTATCCAAGAGGCACTTTCGACAAGCAATTTCGGAGTGGCTTGTCTGCTAATTGAACTTCGGTATCGTTTGAACGTTTATCGTATATATATATCGTATCGTTTTTATTTTTATTTTTATTTTTATTATCGTTTGAACGATGACGATTGTAGAAAAAAAATCGCTTTGAAGCGAATGATAGTTGGCTAGGCCTACTGTGCAGTTTAGTAAACCACAGTCGTGCGCTTGTAGCTCAATCAGGTCCGCTTCCTTCCTTCTCTTCAGCGATATCCCAAGATACCTTACTTCACTACATAGTATAGGTAAAACAAAGTCGCATTCTCTGTCCCTATGTCCCTATATCCCTATGTCCCTTTAAATGCTTAAATCTTTTAAACTACGCAACGGATTTTGATGCGGTTTTTTTAATAGATAGATTGATTCAAGAGGAAGGTTTATTCGTATAATAAAACCGTGCGAAGCCGGGGCGGGTCGCTAGTATATTATAAACGCGAAAATTTGTATGCATGTTTGTTACTCTTTCATGCAAAAAATATTGAACGGATCGGGTTAAATTTTTAATACACATAGTTTTAGCGCTGGAATATCACATAGGCTACTTTTCATTCCATAAATCAGTTTCCATGCGATATATGTATCACTACATAGTATAAAATAAAGTCGCTTTCTCTGTCCCTATGTCATTATGTCCCTTTGAACGCTTAAATCTTTAAAACTACGCAACGGATTTTGACGCGGTTTTTTTTAATAGATAGAGTGATTCAAGAGGAAGGTTTATACGTATAATAAAACCGTGTGAAGCTTTTTCCACAGAAACAACGCGTACGATGCCGCGCATAGGTATACTAATAATTCATAACATCGTTATAACCATCCTGGATATTTCAGAAAATATTATGATTGAATATGAATTTGTTCTTGCTCTTGCCAAACGTTAGTGGCTTGTTGAATGAAAACAAACAATATCACTGTTGATAGCAACAATTCTCAATAAGTATCTTCCTATTTAGCGTATTGTTGATACACGTCTGAGTATCTGGATTATCTCTGATCTCTTTACTGCTTTGGCCTGATCAACAAGAGTTTAACACAATTTAAACTTTTAAACTTTCGTAGTTACTAACACTTAAGTCACTTAGAACGGGATATTTACCATTTGTTGATTTGTTTTGAGTTTTCTGACATTTCGGCACAATTCTGGTTCTTTCGAGATCATGGCGCATGAAACTCAAATCAATATCCCATTAAAAAAATATATACAATATTCTTGAAAACATCATGTTTTTATTTTGAACAGGCCTATATAAAACTACGTCTATTAGAAATTTCATCCCAGATTCAGTAGTTTTGGCGTGAAGAGGTAACATAACAAATAAACACCTAACTAAACTGTCGTAGTTATTATATTATCAGTGCGATTGTTAGATTGAGAGCCAAGAGCGTAATGATAGTGACAAATCAAAATGCATGGCTCTAAAGAAAGAGAACTTCAAGGACAAACAACAGTAATAACAAACTGTAAGATAGTATAGTTCAAAACGTTCGTAGTAAGCTAGTTAGTAACGTGGAAGGCGAACAATGATCACATTCTCATTTACCTGGCCTTCTGTAATCTTATCCACGGTAATAAGATGGAGACACGTTTGACTCATTGGCGTATCTAGGGCTATAATTTTTGGGGGGCCCTGGGCATTTAGAAAACAGCAAGATCCTTTAAATGCGAGTGTGAATCGTGCGCCGAGGTTTTACAGATAATCCTTTGTTACAAAGCATGATTAAACATTAGTTCTTAGGTAAACTTATTTTAATTAAACAAAAACAGGTAACAGATAGACTCTGCTATCTTAAATATGAAATTTTATTGATGTTTCGGCAGAAATGATTTGATTTCAATGATTTTTGTGTGATGTTTCTAAGGTGTCTTAGTATCCAGCCTAGAATTACGAATCGGTTACCCAACCACAATCTAACAACCTGTCGTGGGCACTACACTAAACTGGATGCGGCACTACACTAAACTGGATGGGGCACTACACTAAACTGGATGGGGCACTACACTAAACTGGGGTGGGCCCGCCCCACCCGGCCCTCTCTCTATATGCGCTCATGGCTTGACTGTTCAGAACCGAATACAATAGCAGCCGTTTACAAACAAAGTAAAAAATGTTGACAAACTTTCTGTTCGATGGGTAATATGTGAATCAATAATATAGTTGCGGAGAGCAATGTAAATAAGAATTATTATTCTTCTTATCACAATAGGCTAAAATGTTATGTAGGTATAAAAAACAAGTGCAAGTAAGACTCGCGCAAAGGATTCTGTGACATTATTTATAAAAACGGAAAAAAAATCATTTATATTGTATGGGAGCCACCTTAAATATTCATTTTATTCTGTTGCTTTAGTATTTGTTGTTGTAACAGCAACATAATTTCAAACTGTGAAAATTTTAACCCTCTAACTAAAACGGTTCATGAGACAGAGGGACAGCGGAGTCTTAAGTGATAGTGTTCTGCCTGTTTGACACTTTGGGTACGGAACCCTAAAAATTACTTATAACCAGCTATTAGGTACATACTTTCAGCTATAGCAGTGATTAGGTAACTATTAAAGGTACATATTTCTTATTAACATTTAATTTCAATACTCTTTGTAAGTCTGATAAAGTATAATAGAAGTTCATTTTCCTAAGTGGTCAATCCAGATGCCACGTAATTCCGTACACGTAAGAAAATAGGTACTGAATGATAAATGACCAGTGAGATGAAATTGAAATCTTTTATCTATTCCGCGTCAGAAACGATGTATTTATAACTCAGGGATTGCTGATTTTATGGTATTCTGCTAGTTGAATAAATTTCATATGGATGGATAAATAATAGGTACTGATTTTTGTTTTAAAATCTTTACATATTTACAAACAAAATAATTTACAGGAATATAAACAAACTTAAATCTTATCTTACTATTATAATAAGTTTAATTATTTAGATGAAATTTGGTACATAGATATTTTAGGACTAAGAATAAGACATAGGCTAATAAAATTGTTAAAAAAATTACCTCTGAGGGGTCAATTAGGGTGATAAAGTTTGTAGGGAAAATATTTTTCCTTGGTTCGATTTACTCATAACTCGATGTAAATAAAGTATGAAATAAATAATTAAACACATATATTTTTTTATTTTTACAAAATAGGGGGTTGTAAAATAAATTTCTGAAATTTGTATGAAAACTAAACTCTGGTTCGCGGGCAAAGCCGCGGGGCGCATCTAGTAGTACCTATTTACAGGAAGTATAGAATATCAACAAATTATAAATTGTGTTTACAATTGAAACAATTGAGCAACGTCCACACGTTGCAAACATTCTAGAAATAGCTCAACTGATCCTTATTAATATCGTGTCCCCAAGACGCTGGCTGCATTGCTACACTGTACGGCAAAGCTGATGCTCTGGGCCAGATACTCACCAGCTTTCTGGTCACGCGTCATATCGACCAGACGCTCAATTAGGTAGCGACCCGCCCCGGCTTCGCACGGTTTTATTATACGTATAAACCTAACCGCATCAAAATCCGTTGCGTGGTTTTAAAGATTATAGGGATATAGGGACATAGGGAGAGAGAAAGCGACTTTGTTTAATACTTAGTGATTATTAGAGCTACAACATTTTGAATTGCGTCGAAGAAATTTCTGAAATCTGTAAGTCTAGCTGTCAACATACTATTATAAGAAAAAAAACAATGCGTGAAGCTGAGACTTAATGAAAGAGCAATCACCTGATTGATCTTTCATTGCCCAGAACTGGTTCCCCACGCTTTGTGATCATATCATGCCATGTATGGCAGGAACGTGCTCTTTATAGACGCAGAAAAAACTACGCCTTGGTTTCTACTGTGGCACAGGGCAATTGTCAACAATTTAACAGAATAACAAAAATCATAAACGATATAAAAAAGTAAAGGACTTACACACATAAATCTGATTTCTTTAATGTCGCATTTTTTCTTGTATCTAGTTACCATGCTTAACCGCCCTCGGTTTATACATCAATACCTAATTAGTTACTAGCGCTATGTTAGAATTGATTAGGATTAGGATTTCATCATTGGACGTGGCTACAAACATAATTATAGCATTGTGTTTTGTTTATGGTTCTTTTAATTACAATTTCAACATTACAAACGGATTCTTTACCTTATTTTTTTTTAAACTTACTAACAGTTTGTACTAATTTGATGTTTTTTTTACCAAAAATTACTACAAATTTTATAAAAAAATGTACATTCCCATAAACATGAAAAGATGGTCAGATCATAATCATGATCAAGTATAAATGAGAAGTACATGAGAAGCACCCGCTTTCTATTAAAAAGATTCACCTAAATTGGTTTACGTAGATTTTTTTTCTGATGTAACAAACTATAATAGATTCTAATTGATAACCTCCTCTCTTTTAAAAACGGTTGAAATCAGATTGATGTGCCTCCACAATGCCCGGGAACTGTATTTGGTGTTCGACCTATCCAGTTTGCAAGATTAAATCATATTTGTGATTTCCTATGATTTGAAATTCTTTTCTACCATGTAGGCTTAGGCTAGGCCAAACAGCATTCAATATACAGACATACTATTTCTTAAAATCGTCATTGCTTATACGATAGCGATTCGATTTGGAGACCACTTGACTAGGCATTTGTATGGAAGTAAAATCGATCGATGTCATCGATTCGTTTGATGACTTCAAAATGTATGGACATTCTCTACGATTGATCTATTCTTTAACAAAAGTCACGTGACACTATATCTATGGGATAAGTCCAATCCATACACTTTTGGACTTATCTACAATCGTTATCGTGAATCGAATGTTACGTTGTCTAGACCTTCCGCACTCATTCACTTTTTAACAACTGTTTTGTTTTATAATGAGAAATGTTATACGTCACTGTCACACTTGCATATTTTAATAGTGCCACTAATTTAACCTCTACGCCAGGTAGTTTATCTCATATACGTATGTATTTACTTATGTATAAGAACAACTATATTTGATAAAAATATTTGTCTTAAAAAGACCTATCCTTATTTGTACGGCTTGGTACCTCTATTTAATATCTTTGTATGGCAAGTGTGCAATCAAGGAATAGAAACAAATTTAAACCAGTATATACCTCTACAATTTAAACAATTGAGCTAACTGCAAACGGTTGTAAAAAGACTAGAGGTAGCTCAACTGATCCATGTCAATACCAGTCGGAAGCGTCCCCAAGACACTGAAAATGATTGAATATTATAGAAATATAATATGCCGAATGGACGTGTATCTTAATTTCATAATATTAGGATACATTGATATTGTTGTCAAATACAGCTTTTGACATGTTTCTATACAATGGTAATAGTTGTTTGATTGCGGTTACGTGTCAATGAACAAGACTAACTTTAATCAATTGATACATTCTTCTTAGAATTTATGGATAAAAATAATAAATTTTTTTTCTATTGAGAATTGTGGTCTCAACAGATTGTCCTTTCCAAAATACAATAATTAGTATTCGTTCTAGTTGTATTTTTTTCTATTCCTTGATTGTACTTTTCGTTGTTATTAAAGTTTAATGTGTTAGTTATTTATTGACAAAGAAAATTACAATCAAAGACTGGAAATAAAACTAGTATTTACTAATTAAACCATTGAGTCTTAAATTAGTTAACACGAGTTAGAACATTTAAATACATAAAATACATTCGAAGCTATAATATGTACGTTTTAAAACATTGCATTCATTATTTTGATATAGCGGAATATACGTGAATATACGTATATAATATGGCTATGGATAAAATTATCAGATTAAATAGGTAGGTTAGGTACGTTGTGCAGTAATAAGATGATACGTAATCATTATCTAAAGGGTACAAATTACGTTGTTAACGATAAAACAACAAGAGGAAGGAATATTCCAAACGTAAATAAAAGTAACAATTAATGAAAAAACTACGTATATAACGTAGGTTCTTACGTAAACAAAAGATCACACGAGGCACTTGGCCTTTGAGAAATCGTTATCAATCACTGAACTGATTACAAAAAGGCCATCCAGAACAAGGTAAGCACTATGTTATGCATGCATCACTGTAAAATATGTATTTCATTATATGTATTCATTATTTGTATGTAAACTTTTATAAAATTAATATGGTTGTATCAATAAATCAATGTATGTGTGTATTGATAAGTAATTGAACAATATTTGTTTTCATTAATTGTAATCCAAATTGTTTACAAACCGGCAGATAGCAGTCGAAACTATTTATTAAATATTTTGTGTTCGCTTGTTAGTAATTCAGCATTTATTTTCTTAATTTATATTCGAGTTTCTTACCTCTGTTGATATATTGATTGAAATATTGAAATAAGAGGACAATTATATGTATAGTTTTGATTTTCATGTCATTCGCCTTTCTATTTTTTTAATTGCATCCATTAATTTATTACTGCATGTGTCCGTCTTATTTATTGATATGCAAGGGCGGTTGATAATATTGATAGTGGAACCTATAAACAAATTCATATGTTATGTTTAGGACTTGGTTTTGTATAGGTACTTTTTAGTTTTTACTACCAAAAGATTTCAACGCGCTCTTGTTATTGAATATTTTGGCTTTAGTTTAATTATTTACTTGTTTTAGTGGTAAATCTTGGTTTTTGTTCTTGAAAAAAATTATTTCTATATCTTTCTGGTGTCTATTAGGTTGTTATAAAAACAAAACTCAATAACATCTGTTTAAAATATTATTTAAACTCTCCTGTCCCGCCCGTCCCTTCATCTGTCACCAACTTCTGTCTAAATGTCATGACACCTGATGCAATGGTACATGATTAAATGCTGTTGTAATGTCATTTAAAGCCTAATCAAATAATTAGTTACTGCTAAATCAACTAACGACGAAGAATCATCAATGCAGGTAAACAAAGGACTGATAAGTGAACCACTTTGACCCAATACTGGTTCTGACATAGAAACGGTTCGATTGCACTCTGACGACCTTCGTCACACAAAATGCAGTTCACGGCGGGATCTTCTTCGCATAATGCGCTGGACGGTACACAAATAAATCAAAATTCAACGCGTACTCACCGTAAACAGTCGGCAGAATCGAAAATACACCGATCACCTCCAAAGTGAAGACACAATAAACAATATAAACAACACAAAACCAAAACAGTCTGTCGCGATGCTTTCGCGAGATTCGGAGATGAGTCAAAAACTGCACTTCATTCACGTTTAGTCGTACAGAGAGCGAGTAAAGTTTCGCTGTTGAGGGCGATCGCGGCGTGCGTGCGTCGCGCTCGGCGGTCTCGCAACGAATGGTGGGCTTCTGTGCAGCGAAGCCGCGCGACCAGCGAACCTCATCCGTTCGAGACCCGCCGTTTCCGTACTGCGACGCATCCAAAAAGAAAATTCACTGCATTCGAACTAATATGCATATAATCGGACATCTCCCGACATCCGGTGAACCGATCTGATACTTCACATTAGCATTTCGCTTGACATGTTTGTCGCTTCTTCCGATGACTAACCAGTTAACGCTTGATTTGCTTCAACTGAAAGAGCTTTTACCTGATTTGTTTTTGATCTTCTACGTATAGATATAGAGGTTCACAGACATTTTGAATGAACCTTGCATTTTATTTCTTATTTACAATAATAAAATAACGTTTTCTGATTATCCTACATGTTCTATAGGAATATTTGTAACTATACATGTTCATCTATAAATTAATTTACTCCGGTAAACTGCTTGTAAATTAAAATTTAATTGCTCATCACAAGAAAACAAATTTTAATTATTATTATACTCTGTTTGTTTTTTTACTGAAACTCATTATACAGAAAATAAAGATAATTAACCCGCCAATTTTATGATTGTAAACATTTCAGAGGCCGGAAACAATAAAACACGCGTTTTCAGATTGAATAAAAATGGTTTTATCGCCGCGGGCATTCAGTAATGTCTACACAAAGAAAACATCAACCAAATTCATTTTTAGCGCAATAAAACCACCTTAACTGGACAAATAAGTTGCAAGAGTCACTTAGAGGCCAAAAGGGCCTTTTAATTTTCATTCTTAACCAGATTTCCTTGAGTTTCCTTACAGCCTCTTGGGTATCCTTGATTACAAATGTAAAATATAGCCTTGCAGGGGAAGGTCAGTTTTGACACCCCCTTCCAAACTGGACCTATATTTATTTAGGCCACGAATGCCAAACAGAAAGTACAAGGATGTAAGACTAGTAATTGCTTCCTTGAACTTCCGGATTTTCTGATACAAATATTTTGACTCACAGAATTTCTTCGACCAGTTGTGTAAATATGAGGTTTCTTAAAGATACCTACAATTATGTAATTAAAACTCGTCATTGGATACATAAAATACCAACATTATCAATACATATTGTGCTCTACAAAATGGCGATACATTCAGAAGTAGATACTTATCATAGAAGTATTATTCAAATCAAAAGGCATACGAACAATTCAAGTCCGTTTCGTAATAACATAAAATGCCAGTGCACTTTGATTACATTCACCATCCTTGTAGAAAGAAAATATTTTCATATCCTTATCTTGTTGAACAATGGATGTAGAAAACATTGGATTCGGGTCAAAAATAACGGTGGCAGCCAAACAGTTTTATAGTATAGATAACAAGCGCCTGCGGCTTCACTCGCGTATCATTCCCATTTTCGTGAGCGTTACTTGTCCCATCAGTTATCTACCAATGAGTCTCATCAAAATAGTTGCAGCTTTTTTCAAGATTACCCAAAACAAACAGCGATTTTAAAAATTGGTATCTTGATAAAATATGTATAATTAACATCAATTTATCCCGGACGACTAGATGTACGTTGATCGGTGCGACGACGCGATGGTAACATTCAATAATAAAAACCAGCCAAGTGCGAGTCGACTCGCGCACGAAGGGTTCTGTACCATTCTCTAAATGTCTGTTGTATGGGCACCCTATTAAATATTTTTTTTAGTCTGTTTTTTAGTAATTTGTTGTTATAGCGGCAACATAAATAAATCATCTGTGAAAATTTCAATTGTCCAATATACGGTTCATGAGATTCAGCTTGGTGACAGACGGACAGATTCAGTAATAACCCTAAAAAAAACCTTAAAAATAATGTATCTTAGATATTATGTCTCCAAATCGTGAACGTTTAAAAGTTACAATTTTTTCCATTTTTTTGAAGCTTTATGAAGCTGTTATTTTAACATTACAAACAGACATTCTTATTTTGTTAATTCGTATTGATTACCGTACGTGTAATGTTATGTGTTTGGCACGTGGAGCGAATCGCATGCTTTTTGCGACTTGTTCACTATAAAGTGATATTCTCAGTTATCGCCATGCCTGGATATGTGTCAATAGAATCATTTGATTTAAATAATTTGTTACCATTAATGTTGGGGCCACACTAACGGGAAATGCCATTAATTAACGCGATAATGGACGTTTACCATAGGTGTAGCCACAATTTAACGCGATAATTTGACAATGGCATTAACAATGCCGTTTGGCGTTAGGCGATAGCTCAAGTGGCGGTACATCAAAGAGATTAACGCGAGAAAGAGAATTGATGCGATGAAGTGGCCACACTACGTATTGTCAGTGTGCGTCGAGAGCGCAAGGGGAGCGGACGTGTTTACTATGGCGACGGAGTGGAGAAACGAGAAAGTTCTTACTTTTCTCGAGATTCTGATTGATTCGAGATTCTCTTTATTCGGTAATGATTCAATAAAGTCAAATAATATAAATTTACACTCATGAAATATAGAGCTCTGTCGACGTCCATCTTGCTTGAATTGAAGTAAATTCAACGCCGTTTTTATCGCCAATAATGGGCATTCACGTTGACCGTTGAAGTGTAGCCACCCACTTTAATGCGGTAAAAATTGTTGCAATAATTAACACGATAATGGGCATTGACGTTAAACGCTAGTGTGGCCCCAACATAACGGATAGCTTTGAATTTTTGATATAAATGATGAACATCATAATCAAAAGACAAAATTGGCATTAGACGTAAAAACGTAAAAACTAACATAATTTTCTGACGTCTCAAATTCAAATTGAAACTAGGAAATATCGTGATCTCTTTGACTTTTTGTTTTAAAGTAAGAAGTGAACTAGAAACCTTTAGGTTTTTTTTTAGATTGGTAGTTTTCCAGTTGTAGGGGAAAAATCCGTCCCGATCTTTTTTAACCTCGATATAATCTGATATTTTTGTAGTAAGCTTTTATACAAAGAATAGCTTGGACATTTTGTTTGAATTTATTTAGATACTGATAATTACTGCAACTCACTTGGACTTTTGTTGAAGAAGCGTAGGTATACATTGCCCTTTAAAAATACATTAATCTTGTTTAGCTTTGTTGTGGGCAAAGCGAGTTTGTTATTATTTTTACTTTAATAATATAATCGACTTTTTCCATCTGGTTTCAGCCGAGTCGGTCTTGGATTTGATTTACTATTGATTATTTATAGATTTTGAGGTAAGTCTAAAAGTTTACCTTGTACCTATAATATAAAATTAATTATATATTTCTATATATATTTAAATGAATTATTATCAAAATATTATCAAACGATACTTTTTTGAAACGATTTTTTGTCACAATTAAGCGAAATCGATTGTAGTTTTCGAATGATTTTGTGTGACTCGTTCCTTTCTAGCAGCAATAAGTTATTATATAAAATTAATTATATATAAAATTAATTATAAATTTCTATATATATTTAAATGAATTATTATCAAAATATTATCAAACGATACTTTTTTGAAACGATTTTTTGTCACAATTAAGCGAAATCGATTGTAGTTTTCGAATGATTTTGTGTGACTCATTCCTTTCTAGCAGCAATAAGTTATTACCGCTAGAATGGAACGAATTACATGTTTTGTTATTAATAAGCGATTATTTTTTTTGTTTATACGCAAACTCATACAGGCAGATCCCACATTAGGTAGGTATAAGTATAGTGCAAATGGGAGAAGCTGCTAGTTGTTTTCAAATCATAAGCTATCTAGAACCTAGTTACTTACCTAACTAAATTATACTTAAACCTAAGTGTTTATAAGGCTATTCGTTTGCTTTATTACTTGTCTTCACATTACGTCACCCATAAAATTGACCACAAGATTGCGGTTTGATGTCATGTCTCAATATTCGAGTTTCGAGAGTGGTGATAAACTTGATAAACATGAGGGGGAAATTATGTTATACAGGGTGATTCAGGCAGGCTTGATCTAATGGATTGCGGGTGTGGGCAATGCGTATCGAATCTTGTATTATACATATTAAATCGTAGTTTATTTAACATTAAGCTTGTTTTTGTACGCGCTGTTGCGGAAAAAAGTAGCGTAATTTTCCTTCTCGGGATACGGTTTCGATTAAATTATGTAAACACCAAATTTCAGAGAAGAGAAGACTCGTTTCATTTAGGGTTGAAAAGGTAGAGAGCGAGAGAGAAAGTTAGGTACATTTATAATATTCGTATGGATTTGTTTTGAAATTTCGCCAGCGTATTTGGGACGATTCCGACTGGCATTGATATGGATAATTTGAGCTGACTAGATAAGTCTTGATTGTTTGCAACAGTCATATTGTTTCAATGTACATGCTAGTTTTTATTTCTATGTTTTTTTTGTAATTTTCTTTCTTAATAAATTGATTTGAATCATTAGATTAACTATAATATTTCCGAAAAAAATACGAAAAACTCTCCAAATGTAGAGTAACGATAGGATTTTGGAGAAAAAGATTATGGCATAAAGTACATAAAATATACTTTTTTATTTCTGGACCGCAGCAATATCCCACTTATAAAAAAGTAAAGTAAGTATAAATGCGAAAGTTTGGATAGATGGATGTTTGTTACCTCTTCACGCCAAAACTTTGAACGTGTCAGGCTGATTTTTTTTTTTGATTTTATAGCCAGATAATCATAAAAATCAGACAGCGCATTAAGAATCCTACTGTAAAATGTGAAAGCAATAAAAAAATAAATTAAAGACAAAATACATATTTAAATTCATAAATTCATGAACAAGACTAGGTAACCTACTTTAAAATTAATAATTTATAATATTTATCTAAATTAGAATAGGTAATATTTTTTTTCATTCTTATATTTTCTTCTTCCTTATACTAGTACCACTAGTGTAAAAGGTTAGTTAGACTCCTACGATGTAACGTCAAGCCAGTGGGCCAATTTTGATGGATGAGGTGTCAAATGATTCGTCATTTGCTCGCCACTGACCTGGTTTGTTTATTTCCCCTTAGTGCATCTGAACTGATCGTCAAATGGCGTCAGACATAACCTTCCTTCTCTATTTGCTATGTGCCTTGTTACGTAGCTACTGTAGCGGGTCGAACTCTATTTATTTAGGCTCACAAAATAAGCACTCTGTCATGTCAAATTTTAAACTGTAGGTAATTTATTACCATTTAACAAATAAAGATTGATTTTCTCTTCAATGTCTTTTTCTACATGTGAAAAAAAAGCATTTATAGAGATGTGTCTGATGATGACTCCAATATCTTTAAAAATATGTAAATTATAAATACTAATAATTAAGTATAACTTAAAAAACTACAGCTCTGACCAGTGGGGTCAGATTTGTCAGAGCTGTAGTTTTTAAATAAATAATAAATAAATAACGCTGGACATAAATTAAATTATTCTTTTTCTATTCTATCATTTTTCAATTCATTTGAAAAGAGAGTAGAAGCCCTGCTGTTGTGGTTTTTATTACATCCTATATAATTATATTCAGCCCAACGTTTACATGTCGATGAATCTGTATCATGTCAAACTGAAAACTTCCTGCAAGTTATCTTCGCTCCAAGAAGCCCATAAGCCGCCGCCACGCACATACATTTAGTGTCTTCTTCATCAGGATCTCAAGAGGCGCAAATATGCAGGTGCTCCCCTTGGAGTCGAGACCCTAGGTCCGTGGGCTACCGAGGCTCTCCGGGTTTTTACAAAATTATCTAAGCGTCTGGTCGATGCGACGCGTGACCCGAGAGCTGGTGAGTATCTGGCTCAGCGCTATAGCCTTGCCATACAACGTGGTAATGCAGCCAGTGTCTTGGGGACGCTTCCGACATGGATCAATTGAGATACCTTTAGACTGTTTGCAACCGTCTGCAGTTAGCTCAATGGTTTCAATTGTATGTAATAATTGTAATTTTCGTTGTTAATAAAGTAACTTCCGAACCATTTCTTTATCAAAGGTACACTTGGAAACTGAATCAAGCCGTGAAAATCGTATTCAATGTTAAATAAGTGTCTCACAGTAGTGAGCTGACTGTCTTTACTTATATTAAAAACGCGAAAGTTTGTGTGTATGGATGATTGTTACTCTTTCACGCAAAAATTACTAAACGTATAGGGTTGAAATTTTGAACAGGCGTAGTTCTAGCCCTGGATTAAAACATAGGCATACTTTTGCCCATAAATCAATTCCCTTGGGATAGAAATAAGCCTTGTTACATCTCCATAGATAGTTTCGGAGAAACAAGCTAGACAGCTAGAGGTAAAGACATTTCCCCGCCCTGCTAGCGTTCGCACGGAATGTAAGATTTAAATGTAAATATGAACGAATTCATGGCCCACCCTTTTAAGCTTTTAAATTGAAATAAAGATGCACTATGCTATAAATAATTCAGGAGATAGAGAATGCACACTATTTACAGCGAATACTGTATATTTTCTGGAAAACAAATAAACCTTTGTTATGTTATCTATTTCTTTGCAGTGTAAATTTAAAATAAATTATTGTTGTTTCTTTTCTTCTAGAAATATTTAAAGTTTTTGGACACCTATGCTATATATTTCAGGATGGGAAATTTTGATGGTGAATTCTGGACTTTTTAAAATAATGTTCCCAGTTCTCCCTCTAGAACTTTATTTGAAAACTGGAAAAAGCCAAATTTAAGGTCATGAAACTTTTATGAAGAAACGGTTTTATTTCCTACACTCTGTATACTTAATTACGTTCCTAGGTTAGTTAAGTATTTGTAATATGGGTAATGAAAATTCAGGGTAGGTTCCTAAATGATTAGATTGATCGTTAATTACAACTCAATTTAATAACAACGTTAATTACAAGAACTAACAAACGATGAAGATTTAAGGAATATTAAAGATAACTCAAAACTTACTGGTTAATCATATTTTATATGAGACATCACAACAAGCACTAGCTTTCACGTCACAAAAGAATCATCAAAACCGAACCACCAAGGATAAACATATCGCAGCACATAAATAAAAAACAAAACAATCGAATACTTTTACATGAAACTCCTCCTTATTTGAAGTCTATTGAAAAATTTGATATGATGCATGCTAAATTCTGTTACGTTTCACATCCAAGCGGCTGAACGAATCGTAATGAAATTTGTCAGCGACGTAGACGTTAGGTCCCGGGGACGGATATAGGTTACCCTATATCACCCAAATACAAAGGCGAAGGCGCAGACAGAAAATAGCGTCATGATTTACTAGCCATACTACAACATAAAATACAATCGAATATCCTCTTTTTTGAATTTGTTTTAAAATGTTCCCATACTAAATAAAATAATAATTACTTTAGAATGATTGGTGCAATAAGGCTTGTGAGCAATAAGTCGATATATTCATTAACAATAACAATGTAATTACCTAAGAATACACCTACCTACTCTACACTCCTAATCCATTTATAAAAATACTTATTAAAAATCTCTCTGAGCCTAAACAAGATCCATAATTTAGCCTTTTTAGTCGCATTTTCGATGATATTGAATTTATTAATTTTATATATTTCAGCGCGTATGTCTAAATTGGGTATCAATGACGATGCTCAGACGTAAGGACATGAAATATTCCAACGATATTGATTGCAATAAATAAGCAATTTCGCTTCATTGTTTTGTATTCTTCAAAGAGACGTCCATTGAGAATATTGGGATTCATGACTTTATCATAAATCAACAAAATATGTGACTTTGAAAATCTCTACTACATCGGCACGGTTCCTTCTTTCTTGGTAATATACACATCATATACAACTAATTTGAGTAGGATTTTATTTATTCATAATATCTGCCCACGGCTTCGCTCGCGCTATTTCTATAAAACGTTCTAGAATTTCTGTCGCATGGGCACTGATTTGTGGGATAAAAACTAGCCTATGTGTAATTCCAGGGCTAGAACTAACTATACAGATAGATACTACTTGTATTACATTACATCCCTTAAAAACAGGAAGTACTAAGTTGAACAAAGTCTAAAAAAAATTGCGATCTGTTCAGTAGGTTTTTACATGAAAGGGGAACAAACATCCATAACTACACCCATACAAACTTTCGCGTTTATAATATTAGTAAGGACTTCGTTAAAGCAAACACAACAAAACGACAAATCAAATCTAAGATTTACACACATACCAACATGCTAAAAATCTAAGTAGTCACCAGAAGGCAGTGCCCAGTATGCTCTCAGCATTGCCACGTTGAATGGCAATGCTAATTCGTTGACTGAAATAGAAGCCAGCAGTCCTATCACCTCTAGACTCTATGAGAAGTTTGTTGAGATCTTTATAAGTTGACTGTTCCCCAGGACCCCAGAAACTAAGGATTTCAAATGGTTCAAATAAATCTTCATTTTATTAGAAAACTTAGAATAATGATTGATAGTTTTCTCGTGAAAAGGTTTAGTTTCTCCGAGTAAACCACGGCCCGAGTGTCACGATTGCACTTTCATCTATCACGCACAGTATTTCTGGAATCTGAGGGCCTATACAAAGTTACATTCGACTAACATAATAATATAATTAAAACGACAGAAGAAAAATCAATGAAAAAAATCAAAAAAATCATGGGACAGAATCACTGAATTACTATCACTGGACAGAATTAATAATCTTGATACGTTTCCATGGAAACATAAACAAAGTGTGCTATTGCAGATTGGCAGATACTATTTTACATTAATCTAGGGATTAGATAATTGATAATTGTGTGTAACTTAATAAAGCTATTACTGAGGTTGGATATCCCAAATTTCTACCGGGAATGAAGAATCGCCAAGTTATGATCAAATCGTCAATTCATCTAAAGAATATTGATTAACAAAGCGTAGAAACGTTTGCTCGATGGTTTTTTCTGTTGTAGCACGCCCTTGGCATTCAACTGCTCTTTGTGCCACTCGGGTAAAGCTCAAGGAAGAACGTCTACCTATATTCTATGAATATGTGAAATTAAATTTTATTGTACCATACATGGTCATAGATTTATGTAGGTAGTCAGGTCTCTTTGAGGTAAAGTTAAGAAATAAAATGACCGATCGAAATAAATAAACCTTCTCTAAAAACGATCGATGTCTACATCTCTTTCACATTATGTTAGTCGAAATTGGTAGGATTCAACTTAAGTATTGGATTTTTTCAAAAGAAAAAAATCACATAAATTAAGTGTTTTGTTGTCATCCATCAAAGACATTGTAATATTTTAAAAGCTATCTGCGAGTTAAAGTTAAATTATGACCGATCGAAATAAATAACTTCTCAAAAATTCGAGATGCGATTTTTTCATTTTCTTTCATTTATGTTAGCACAAATTGGTATAAACTTTGCCAGGATAGAAAAAAAAAACTAATTAGCTAAGTGTTTTGTAGTCAGCTATCAAAAACATTATTGTAACGGTTTACTTAAAACTAATCCGCCGCATAAAACAATTTAATGGTCACACTGCATTAACATGTGACAAGTTTATCACGTCAAAGTAAAGTGCAATTTTTGCTAAACCCCTTATGGAGTTATCTGCAAGCTTTTACAATGGCTGACCGTTACACCGATCAGTACCTACGTATGTTCGGTGTAACTTACACCGAATTATGTTCGCTATGCAGTGTAAGTTGAGTGTCATCTATTGTTAATTACCTAACTAAATATTTTATGACCTCTATCACGACGATCATATCTCGATTCTATCGTTAGCCGGATTCAGAGGGCCTAGACAACGTAACATTTTGTTAACGATAACGATAGTCGATTGTCCATAAAATTTGACTTAAACTACAGATATGTCACGTGACCTGTTGTTAAAGAATAGATCATTGGTTCTTTTAATAAGCGACTTCGCTAAGTCGCTTATCTACTAATAGAAATCGCTACCGTTTGAACAACTACGGTTGTAGAAATAGGATGACTTCGTAGCGAATGGTGGTTGGCTAGGTAGGCCTACATAGTCGAAAACACTTTGTATGTAATCTTTGGAAATCAGTAAATATGATTTATTTTGTTCTATTTTTTTCAACCTATTAAAAGTTTAGAAACCGTTAGTTATATGGAAATTGGAATTAAATAAATATAACTAGGTTACAGTTCAGTGTGACTGAAGGTCGGTAAGTGACAATGGTCAAGGGCGACCATGTAAACCGGCCAATTTGTCTGCGTCACCCTCAACACATTGTTCGATAAGAGCAGATTGAGTGCAGCGAGCTTCTTATCATGTTTCATGGAAATAACAAATGAGTATATTGCAATGGATAATCTTACTTTGTAAAATGTTTTAAATCATAGGAAAAGAAGTCGAGTAGGTAAATGCCAGCCTTTCAAGTCTCAACCATAATAGCCGGGCTCTGGTTTCATAATCATCACTGTCATCATTAACCTATATTAGTCTACTGCTGGACATAGGCCTCCCCTAATGAGCGCCATAGCGCCCTGTCTTCAGCTTCCAGCATCTGCCAGCAGTCTTTCCCAGATCGTCATCCCACTAGGTTGCAGGCCGCTAGGACGACTGAGCCGAATTTCGGCGACGGCGGCGACGGCGGCTAGTCTCAACGGATATTAGACAAATGCGCTGGACATACTTATTTGGGTATAGTGCACAAGTATGTGTAGGTACTCTTAATTCTCTCACTCCGAGCGCAGATATCTAATATATCTAATACAAAAGACAGAATTTTTTGCGCAAAAATTTTTCATTTAAGTGAACACGACAAAAATGTAAAATGGAGCGGAAAACCAGGAAATTCATTAAAACTAAGAGTTTCAGCTTGCATATGAAACTAGCGCTAGCTCCTGACGATGTCCAAGTTTTGTAGAGATTTGTGTTGATCGTTAAATAAAAGGTATTTTTACTTATCATGATTCAATTTTTACTAGTCCACGGCTGGACATAAGCCTCCTCTTATACCTTACTTATAATGCTGGACGATTCACACAGTTCCTATGATCTAGCCCTAAGCTAAGCAGAGCTTGTGTTATGGGTACAGAATAACTGATAATCTTACTAAATTACTCTATGTAATTTTATTTAACACTAGCGACCTGCCCCGGCTTCGCACGGTTTTCTTGTACGTGAGAACCTTCCTCTTGAATCACTCTATCTATTAAAAAAACCGCACCAAAATCCGTTGCGTATTTTTAAAGATTTAAGCATACAAAGGGACATAGGGATATAGGGACAGAAAAAGCTACATACTTTGTTTTATACTACGAGTATGTAGTGATATAGAAAACAGCCAGAACACTCTGGACAAATTTACAGATTGTAGAAATATTTGTCCCGAGGGGGATTCGAACTCGCAACCTCCTTGTATTAATGTGGATAAGTTGAGCTACCTTAAGACTGTTTGAAACCGTCTGTATTTAGCTATATTGTTTCAATTGATATATTATTATTATTGATTATATTGTTTTAATTGATTTTGTTTGTTTAGATTTTTTCTATTCCTTAATTATAATTTCTTTGTTGATATGGCCATCGGTGGAGAAAACATGTCGGACGAACATTCAAACTAAATATTATGCTATTTGTGTAAATGGTGGATGGAGAGAGCATGGAATTAATTCAGTAGAGTGAGTGGGGGCAAGATCGAACGCTTTTTTGATGAGATGATCAGTGTTGTTTTTGAATCCTTGTAGAAGAATAGATATTGACTTTAGCTAAAAGTAAATTAGACATAATTAAAGGGTAAAGACTAGATTTTTATAATATGTCAATAACAGCCTGGAAAAGCTGTCCAAAAAGTAGAAAACTGTAATTAAAAATATATTTTTTACTTAATTGAAACAGGGGGAAGATGAAAAGGTGACGGGGTAAGATCGAATAAAAATCTAAAATCGTTAAAACGTATCTTAGGCAGGTCTTAGGCAAAGTTTATGGTCCTTAGTCTATAGTGTTAAGTAATTTAAAAAGCTGTAACTGACTGTAGTGCCAAAATACCTATTTTTAACAAAGATATAGCAAATTTAAAAAAATATATATTCCGAACTTACCCCACTGGGGGAAGATTGAAGCAGAGATTCTCAAACTTTGCAGCCAATTTGCATAAGATTTGACTGAAGAAAAAAATATTATCTTGTAATGAAAAATCAAATAAAAACTGAAAACTTTTTTATTTCACATGAAACCTATATGAATATTCTTTTTCATCACCATAAAATATTTGTTTATTTTTTACTTTTGTAATTTTTAACGTAAGTATTTTCTTTTTCTATTGGATTTCTATTTTTATTTCACATTTTTTAGCATACCTATTCTTGTTTTTTTTTATTTTACTACTTTCAGCATTTTTTGCTTATTTCTTATTTTTCTTGCTGAAACCTACACAAAAATATAGTTTGAGGACCTCTGGCTTTTAGTATGAAACCTGAAAAAGGGTCAATAAGAAAACTTTGATATGTTCGTCTTACCCCGTTAAATCTAAATGGGGAAAGATAAAAAGTTGAAATAAATTCTAAAATACGAGAAATAGATAGATTTAGAAGTAATTACATAAATGTCTACGAAAAATAATACGCAGATGTTTCAATTAAACACTCGTACCTGCCTTGTAATTCAATTTACAAGACACGGGGCAAGATGAAATCACTTTTGTGAATCCTGAAAAAGACACTGTCTTAGAAAATTGCACTTTACACACAACCAGGCGTTCTCATCGGCAACCGCTGACTGAGGTGTGTAACGTATTGAATTTGTGGCCCTAACGATGTAGCCAGCACTCCAATAAGTACTATAAATCTGGTGTTATGGAAGACTTTTTGTCTTACCCCTTTTTTCATCTTCCCCCCACTCACTCTACTAACTTTTAACGACTGCAATTTGTAGAGGAATATGATCTGTGCCAACTTTTTACTTGGTTGAATATGCAGAAAATACATTTTACGTAGGAATTAAGACTTATGTAAGTATCTATACCAAGCTTTTTGTTAGCACGAACTCCAAAACAAAGTCAACTCAAGAAAGCTGGAACTGTTTTTAATGAACTATGATTTGTTAGAAAATAATACTGACGACCGATGTGGCGCGGTGGGCGATGGTCCGCCTGCGACGCAGGTGGTTGCGGGTTCGATTCCCGCCTCGGAACAAATTTGTGCACGATCTGCAGAAATTTGTTTCGTTGGTCTGGGTGTTTAATATGTATAATAGAAAATATCTATTTATGTATTAAGTATATCAGTCATCTAGTACCCATAACACAAGCTCTGCTTAGCTTGGGGCTAGATGATGCTGTGTAGACTGTTCGGAATTATTTATCTTATCTAATAATTACCCGGTGTCACGGGCACACCAAATATTATTTGTTTGCACCGATCCCGTTTATTTATTCTGCTATTTGGGACAAAGAGGAATCCAACAAAATCTATGGTGGCTTGTGTAATGAAATTGTTATTTACTTTATTACTTAAGCTATATTATTATATTTTTTTCTCTTGGACAAAGTCTTTATTAGCTACAACAATTAGAATCAAGGTATAGAAACAAATTTATACTACCTAGTATATGCAATTGAAAAAAAATTGAACTAAATTCATACGGTTGCAAACAGTCTAGATGTGAGCTACTTTTAGACTGTTTGCTGAAGTTAGTACCTAAAGTGCGAAACTGCTATGGAAGACGTGAGAGCAACTATTATATATGAGCTCCCGCATAACTTAGGTAACAGTGCAACAAGTAAAAACTCGCTGAAAACTATCTTGAAAAAGCATTATACAATGTGATTTTTCGAACCTTGATCAAACGAAATGTGCGGATACACGACACATATTTATCGATAAAAACGGAGATAAAAAAAAATTATTGTTATTTTTTTTAAACACAAGTCAAGTACAGATATCAACAGGAATCTCAACTGATTTAATCTAAATGGCAGAAAGTACCTAATTTAAATGGTGAATAACATGACAACGGAAAGAGATAGACCCCCAGTTTTTGAAGGATTTGTAGAATAAATTATGAAGTTTAATACAACATGCAAAAAAGTACACCTTAATTACCCAGTTTTAAAGTTACAGAGAAAAAATAAAATAAAAATCGTTTTTTTTGTCTTATTTCTAAAAAAATACTGTTTTTACTACGCTTATGTATCGTATTTGTATTTTTTATTTATTTTATTAGCTAGGTAAACTATCTAGCTTTCAAATGAGACTACTTCGAATAAAATACAACATTTACTCAAAAAGAAACGAAGAAAAAACCAGATGAAGTAGTCTTCATTTTAAACATTATTAAAACTGCTTTGTTTTTGAGATAAATAACATATAATTTTTTTTATCTTGATTTTTACCGATAAATATGTGTCGTGTATCCGCACATTTCTTTTGATCAAGGTTCGAAGAATCACATTGTATATCGCTGTGTCCATAGGGGTTGAAAGCATTTATATGGAATGTCAGTAATTTTTAAAATTTGATTACTTTTTGTGTAAATGTTCTCAACTTTCATGCTCCTCCTTGTAAATTTTTTTTTTTTTTAAGATGTAAAACTACTATCGTGTCCATAAATGTTTTTGTTTTAAAATTTAAATAAAACTATCATTATCTATCTTTATATAGTACATAAGTGATAAGTTAGATAAGTTAAGTACAATAATTATGTACTCATTGTCCACGAGAGCTACTGCCGACAAACTGCTACACAGTTTGGCAGAAACGTTGTAAGGAAATTTACTGTTTTTTTGAAAAAAAAAAAGTTAGTTCAATTGTTAACTGATACAACTTAAATTATTTATCATCTTAAAATTTAGAGCATTTTCATTATTTTTCTATGTGCAGGATGATAAAGCTAAACCTATCTAATTTTGTTCTATTAGAAAAAAAATGTCCTGCGTGATACATACCATGGTTCTTCAATTTTCATTCAAGCCGGCAAAGCGGTTTGTAAATGATTCATATCAATAAAAACATGGCATTCAAATGCAGAATTCAAAACGGTTGCAGAAGTAACTGCTTATTGGAACTTCCTCAATTGATAAATTGGTCTGTCACCCATATATTGTGCTGTCTTCGTGGATCGCTCAACTGATTACTTACAGATACTATACTTCAGTTCTAGGGTTTAGAAGTAGAACAAAGTGAATAAATAAATAATGCTGGACAATCCACTTTTCATCATCTAGCTCCAAGGTAAGTAGAGCTTGTGTTATGGGTGCTGCTAGATGACTGTTATACTTAATAAAATACATTCGAGTTTTAAACTAATCTAAAAGTTGAACAATTTAATTCGAACGAGATGTACCTAACCCAGACTTTTAGGGGTTCAGGTTATATCACAGAACACAGAAAAAAAAGTTTTAAAACAAAGTCACATGCTTAAAAAAACAGTACCTACATGTGAAATAATGAATAAATAATCGCAACACTAGTTAGACAATGGACTGGTGCATTTGCATTCGACTATTTATTTAAAGAGGCATAGATATAAAAAAATTCATTTAAATTATCATTTTATTTTACGATATTAATTACAAGACCACCCAAATACCAATGATTACACGTACAATTACAATTTAATGACTATGAATGAAACTTTTTTTTATGAATAGGATTTCTATATTATATCACTGTGTAATATTTAATTATACATAGTTTATTATATTGTTTATAAATCACAAGATTTTTTTACATTTTTCCATTATTTTTCCTTTGTTCTTCGTTGGCTCAAATCCCAATATAAATTCATTGTTTCTTTGGATTTCTATCAGTTAACTTAAAAAATAAAAAATATTCGTATCTAAGCCTATAATCTAGGATCTTATCGTAATGTTTACAATACATTTATTCAATAACAAAGTTTTCATTCATATACCGCACGTGTTTTAAACTTTGGCCAAGCACGTGTATGCATCTATTGATATCAAGGCAGTGATATCGCATGAATCGCTTAATTTATTTGAACTGATTGAGAGCCATTGATTGCGCTTATTGATTGTTGAAATGAGGTCAGAACTAGCTAATTCATTATAACTGTGAGCAGGTTTACTATTTTAAATGAATAAGTATAGTTTTTGTATCCCACAACAGTCATTTGATATCGTCGAACTACTGTTTTTAATTAAAAGGGTATCTACTCTATGCTTCTACTGCCTTTGTACTTGCCAAACCCCAATTATGCAGGGTGTAAAAAAACGACTAGGTACCGAAAACGAAGAGGGGTGAGAAAAATCCACAAACCGAAAAACAATTTCTAAATGTTGTACTTGGGGAATGAACCTAGAAAAAAAACCCGGGAAAGATTAAGCTTTGAGCCATTTTTTCGAAAAATATATTCAGCGTATGGTCTCATTGCTATCTGTTATTTTTCGATAGTACCTAGTTTTTTTACACCTTATGATGGCCTTTATACTACAGAATGATACTTTACTGTCACGTGGCTCAGCTCTCAGAAGTCTTTCCGAAGGGCATTTAGCCAAGCTTAAGTAGGCTAACCCTTATGCTACATAAAGGGGTAGCCTACACGCTAAGCTTGGCCTAAACTAACTCGGTCAATTCCTGAGACACGTGACCATTGCACAACAGAAGTTGCTAATAAGAGCTTTGCTCTAAGCCACTGCGACCACAGTCATTGAAAAAACTGGACTGATCGAGAACAAACCTCGTTAGATCACGTGTTTGCTTGCATGTAGGAAGTTCCCCGTTTGGTGAGAATGTGATAGGATGAATAAAGAATTTCAAAATACGAAGGGTTACGAAGGATTAAGGAGGCATTTGGCTAGCATTTGGCTAGGCCGAATGCTTCGCTGGTTTTCCGGGCACGGGAGATCATTGATTGAACGATTTAAATCAAAGAAACAAGGCCAAACAACAGGCCAGATCTTAACTAAGGATACAAAAACAATACAACAACGAAGCAAAAAAAAAGATAATATAAAAAAAAATCAGAATAACAGGGGGGCAAATATCACAGGATCTTTAGCTAACCTAGTTAGCTAAGCCTGAGTACTGAACCACGAGCCAGTCACGTGACCAAATGCCTCGTTTATGTTTTACAAACAAAAGGCAAAGTTGAGCTCCGTCGATACTAAGAGCCGGTGGCGGCTTTCTTACGATATAATACTACGTTCGAGATTGTAATACAAAATGAAGTACCTCCCGTATCTTCAGTCTTTACCTCGAGCTCGACTTAACCTCAAATCTTCACATGCGTTTCTGCTTGATAGTTATAATTCCTTCACCCAAATTTACCTTACTAAAATTCCTTATACGAGTGGTGTAATGAACTGTCAACTCAAGTACGTCGCGAAGCGACCTATGAACGCTCCTTGAAGGGTTTGTTATGATTGTTACACAGGTTTGTTCTAATGGATTTTGAAAACCATCTTGATTTAAATTTACCATGATGAAGGTATCTCTGAGATCCTGAAAACCCTATGAAGGTTTACGAAATGATATGAGTGGAGATTGGGTTTTGAGATTTAAAAATAATAACGACTAAGCATACCGAACTCGAGTGAGTTTTTTTAGGAATGCTGGAGGCATTTTCAGGCGTGTTTGAATATAAGATTAAATTAGGGATTATCAAAAGATGTCTTCAATTCACGAAAGTTGCGATTGTGAATGGTATTAAGATAAAGCTTATGTTCGCCTAAAGATAATCGGTTAATTTGGCAGCATTGTCGGTGAACTTTGATGTTTGGTGTATGAAAACTTGTGTCAAAAACGTATAAACAACTGTTACAATTTAACCATCTGATGGTGAACTCGGGTCTTAGTATCTCCGGATCTCTATACTTATAGAAGCAGTTGAATTTTGTGACAGATTATTCCTCCCTTTGTAAATAGATAATTACTTTATTTAAAAATTAACTAAGGAAGCATGAGTTTCTTTTTGAAAAATGATTGTCATTTATTTCAAACTATTACCTATCACGTGACGTTTTTATGGCAAAATTCAAATCCAAATAGTATTGGAGTTTTCTACTATCAAATTACTAGATCTAGGCCCTCAGGATAGGTAATAAATTAAGGTCATAATTCAGGAGACAAACTAATGAATAACCTTTGAATAAACGCAGTATAAATGCACGGATGACGTTTTGCAGTAAAAATTTTTATTACTCGCTCTTCAAAGAGCAATTTTAATCTCAGCTTACGTTGCAAGATCAATCTGGCTTTGAAACTGTTTTTTCCTATTTTGTAATTGCTGCCTGAATTTCAGAATAGGAAAAAAAACAAATAGGAAAGCAAACGTTATTAGGCAAGTTGCCAACGGAATATCTACCATCAGTGATTAGTTTAAAAAACCAGATAAATGAAAAAATCCATGGTAAAACTAAATAAAATTAGGGAAAACTAGTCTTCACTTTTTTGATATTAAATAACATGGTATATTTTTACGCTATTTTAAGTTATGTGCCAACAGAATGATTCTGTAACAACTTAACTTAAAATAGCGTCATTTATCAGATTTTTATGGAAGATATTCAGAATCACTACCATTACTGGCTTTTTAAAACAATTGAGTTTGACTACTTAATTTTTTGAATTTAGTTTTCACCTGATAGGTGCTGCTTGCGTTTATGAAGTACTAGTTGCGCCCGCGGCTTCGCCCTCATGGAAATTTATTTGTCAAATTTCAGAAATTTATGACATGCCTCCTAGTAGTATCGTAAAAATAAAAAATACTTTGTAGTTTATTTAGACCGAGTTCTGAGTAAGTAAATTGAAACAAGGAAAAATATTTTTCCATAGAAACTTTACCACCCTATTAAACCCTGTCAGAGGTTAAAATTTCGAGTCGCTCCCAGCGAGCCCGGTGGGCCGGCCCCGGTACCGGGGTCATTTTCAAAATTTGATTCAACGAGCCCGGTGGTGCCGACCCGGTCGCTTACCGGGCTCGTTGGCACAGATCATGTTTCATCGAGCCCGGTGTCTCTTAAAGGAGTGGATAGCACGTATTGAGTCGCTCCCAATGACCCCAACCCCGGCACCGCGCATGCGCATAAGCCCCGTTATTGTTTAAAGCTGGAGTATAATATATTATTGTATTAAACATAAATGACTTATAAATTCTTAATTAGACTGAAATATACAAGGATAATGCTGTCTTAGTTATCAAATCAATAGCTTTAATAAAAAAAATATTAAATCAAGTTTTATTATTAAGATGTTAGCCGTTAGTTACCCATCATTTTTGTAATTATATTTACCTAAAATAAATAAATAGAGTATGACTAGATTCACATTAGTGACAGATCGCGCCACACCCCAACACAAGCTACTAATGTGAATCTAGTCATACTAAATCTATGAGACCGATAGCGTTCTGTCGCGCCACAACACACCCCGACACAGCAATATGAACCTAGCTTCAGTGGATCCGCGATGAATTAATACCAATATGGTGTGTATTTGGGGAGCGTCACAGGTAAACTAATATCCTTGAGTCTTGGCACAACAAAATTAACAACAACAACTACAAGCAAACATCGTGGAATTACTAAAAGCGCTATATAGCGATGATTCCTTTCATGAAGTCATATTGCAAAAAGTTATGTCTATCGGAATGTGGTAATCGTTTGCAGAAGTCTTTACTTTGGGACAACTTTATCCGTGAATACAATTATATAGTTAATCAATAATATTAACAAGTTAAATGTTAATATTATTGATTAACTTTATAATTGCACGTATACGCTATGATGATTAATAATTATCGTAGCGTTTCTAGGAAATGTCCTATTGTTATTTGTTTATTTTTTAATTCTAAACTTTTTTCACGGATAAAGTTATCCCAAAGTAAAGACTTCTGCAAACGGTTACCACATTCCGATAGACTTTCAACTTTTTGCAATATGACTTCATTAAAGGAAGCATCGCTATGTAGTGCTTTAGTAATTCCACGATGTTTGGTTGTTTTCTCTTAATAACCTTGTTGAGTTTGTTGTGCCAAGACTCAAGGATATTGGTCGTCCTGTGACGCTCCCCAAATACACACCATATTGGTATCAATTCGTCGCAGATCCACTGAGCTAGCATATATTTCCGGAAGAGTTTGCTATTATTATCTTCTGGGCTCTGGGCAGCTATGTAGAACCAATAACTAAATAATAACCAATAATAACTAACAGCTAGGTAAATATAATTACAAAAATGATGGGTAACTAACGGCTTACATCTTAATAATAAAACTAGTAATTTAATATTTTTTTTATTAAAGCTATTGATTTGATAACTAAGACAGCATTATCCTTGTATATTTCAGTCTGATTAAGAACTTTAACACATTTTCGTACATTTTATTTATAAGTCATTTATGTTTAATACAATAATATATTATACTCCAGCTTTAAACAATACCGGGGCTTATGCGCATGCGCGGTGCCGGGGTCGGGGTCATTGGGAGCGACTCAATACGTGCTATCCACTCCTTTAAGAGACACCGGGCTCGATGAAACATGATCTGTGCCAACGAGCCCGGTAAACGACCGGGTCGGCACCACCGGGCTCGTTGAATCAAATTTTGAAAACGACCCCGGTACCGGGGCCGGCCCACCGGGCTCGCTGGGAGCGACTCAAAATTTGAGTCCAAATTTTAATAGCCTATGTCCATCCTATTCTAGGTCCTAAACTATCTCCGTACCAAATTTCATCTAAATAACTTAAGTATCTACGGAGATTTCTTAATCCGTAAGCCGTAATTAGCTAAATCACGGCTTGCTCTTAGTCTACGAAAGCTACGGGCGCGACCAACACGCGTGAACAGTCCTTAATCTTTACGACCGTGTGTTCGATCAGAAATCAAGCTGTTGTTATTTAACTCCTCTATTTTGGCATTAAACTGATTGCTCTCTTCTAAACATTGCCAATAGGAAGTGGTTTAGCTTCTTTTGCTGTACACTTCTTCAAATAAGAGGTAAAATATCAGCAAGTGTTGTTATAAGAAGTCATAACACCCTATGCAATGGTACAGTTAGGTTCTACGGGATTTTTGTAATTGTGTTGCTATTCGAACTATGGAGAGCTAGCTTATGCCTTGTATGTAAATCATGATTTCTAAGTAAAGTGGGCCTATAAATAAATTATTCAGAATAATCCATACAGCATTATCTAGCCCCAAGCTAGAGCTTGTGTTTTGGATACTAGATAACTTAATAAAACACGATACGATTAGATAAATATATTGTTTTTTAATGGAATATACTCAGAATCAGAACACCCGGAATAAACATCTGTAGATCTTACAAACACTTGTCCTGAGGCGAGAATCGAACCTGCTAATTAAAACTAGTACCTGCTAAGTAAAACTGAATTATTGAACTAACTGGATTAATCTATTGATAGATTCAGTAAGAAAAGACAACCTTATGGATGGATTGTATCCAATTTCGGAAAACAAAGTGAGTGTTAGTTACCATTACAATTCTATAAATAAAAAATAACAAAATGACTTCTGTTATTTATTTTCATACTTTTGAAAATCCATGTTTAGATTTCGGATCAGAAAAGTGATAAAGACGTGTGATAGTGAATACGAGCAGTTTTATTGAATTTGGAACATTTTGTAAGGTTATTGAATATTTTCATGATTCTTGACATGACGAACTCCAGGTCCTTGGGATTTCTCATGTGTCCGATAAACTTTCATACAAGTTTCAAACTGAACCCAATAGCATGATAGAATTTAAATCCAGTTCTACCGATACAAATGGATTTACTACTTTTTTTAGTTTCTTCTAGTTGTCCGAAGCAGATGACAGTTCACGTGAGTCACTGCGTGTCTATCAGGTGCAGGCTGGCTCGCCTAGGTTGCCTTTAAGGTCACTAGGAAATAAACTTTGAATATCTATGCACTTTAAGAAAAACATGGTTTAATTCCGTAGAAACCGACGGAATAATTTGGCGTTATTGTCTTGTTTTATTTGGGAAATAAACATTACTTAATACGTAGAATTAAAAAGTCTGCATCCAAAATAAAGTTTCGAAAACCTGTGAACTGATATGCAAAAATGATATCATCATCAAAGTAGTCATGTATTGTTAACTAGCTGCGCCCTACGGCTTCGTCCGCATGTATTAGTATATAAGTCCTAGTATGTATACATATAACATGTTATGTAAGGGCTTAGCTGTAAATTAGAGTAGGTAATGTGCAGTGATTAAGATACGTATGTATATAATCTACGATCCTATAAAATTTACAATGAACTATACTATTATTATAACTATATGCCTATGCCGATGATGATGATGATGATGATATATAAAACGAAGATAAAGTCTCGTCACATTCAGACAACTCGCAGATTGTATGAGAATATTTAGTTTGATAAGATTTCAACTTTAAACCCATACTGATCGCGCACGGACTAAACTTACAGTGAAATCAAAATCGAATAGAGCCAAGAAAATTAATTAGATACTTTCCAAATTAAGGAAACCAAATCTCGCTCTTTCATTTATCCCCCTTCTCCCCTGAGGAGCCGTGACCTACTTGTTGATTGATTGCTTACCGTTTTAAATAGGTAAACAAACATACCTATAATTCGGGAAAAAAACCTTGACCCTTGTAATCATGAAAAAATATTATTTTCAACAATAAATTTAATGGATTTTTATTATACCGCTGACTGATTCAGCATTGCCATACAGCGTGGTAATGCAGCCAGTGTCTTGGGGACGCTTCCGACTGGTATTGACATGGATCAATTGTGCTACCTTTAGACTGTTTGCAACCGTCGGCAATTAGCTCAATGGTTTCCATTGTATATAGTATATACAAGTTGTAATTTTTTCGATCCCTTGATTGTAATTTTCGCTGTTAATACAGTATTAGTAATAAAAAACAATATTCTGGGTTAGAATTGTCTGTAAGATTTCAGAGATACTGTCTTTTATACTGAGTTTTGTTAATTTATATGATTCAAGATAATAAAAGGTCTAACTCAATCTTAAAATTCATCATCAACTTATATACCTACTAGTCCACTGCTTATGTCAAGTATGTACTGCTGGACTGGTATAGGTTGATGATGCTGATCTTAAAATTGGTGTGAAATGTGAAAGGTATCTGGTGCAGCTAATCAGGATTGTCATAGAGTGGTAATACAGCTATCCTCATGGGACTCTTCAGGTTAATCGTTTCGATGAGTTCGTTTTCTATAGGGATATTGAAACAGTCTACATTTAGCTCATATGTTCCAATTGAAACTTTTCGTTTGAACTTATTTCTGTAAGGTAAATATCTATTATATTCTTTTTAAATAAAACCATTAAAACTACATTTATAAACATTTTCGTAGATTAACGAATTCTTTAAAAATCGTTGGTGTTTCTCCAACACAAACTAGGTTCGTAGCTAACCCGTTAACAGTTATCCATAATGTTTAACATATGTTTGACAATGTTTAACTTATGTTATTTTATTCTGAGGTTTTTATAGTTTAGAGCAGAGGTCGTCATAATTTTCTGGTCAAGTGCCACATAGGACAATGTGACATACTACTCCGGGCCGCACTATACCTATAGGTATATTGTATACTAGCAACAGGTGTAGTGCAAATTATTATATATTAAATATTTTTCGTTACTCATACTCGGAAAGTAGGTCTGAAGTTGCCTGAAGAGCGGGTTGAAAGTGATACTTCTCAGCCCTAGGGAGAATCGTTTTCAACTTACAGCTATCACGTTACTATTGAACCATGATATTGGCACAATGAGAAAAAAAAAGCTGAAGCTAAAAATTCGTGTTAGCGGCAATTAGGGGATCGAGAACCGGCCATATTTTGGTCCTCCCTCGCTATATTCGGGCGCCAAACCCCGTCTCGGGACTAAATAAGTTACTTTCAACCTTTGGGTAACATTGTACTATTATTACACACTTTATTTATTTTAATACTCGTTAAAAAATACATTTTTTACTATAGAAAATACAAAAATATTATAAAACTAATCTACAGTAAAAAATATATCAAAACGGTGGATCACCGACCGCGAAGCTAGGCTCAAGCAGCCGGTGACTAGGGTTGCAGACAGAGGAACTTCCTGACGATACGCGCCGAATCCAGGAGAACCGCTTTTTGGATCTGGCCCTTGATCCAACTTCCTAGCGAGAGTCTCTTGAGATGTTTATCGAGGCTCTTCGCTAGTACCCTGTTAACAGAAACGACTATCGGGACGATGATCGCTGAATCAACATCCCACATGCTGACAACCTCGTTAGCCAAGTCAAGATATTTACTGAGTTTATCTTTCTCAGCTTTAACTATTATTACTATTATTAGAACAGTTGAATTTCAGTTCAATAATCAATTATTCTTGTGCTTTTTTACGTTCGCATCATTGGGACTACATGCAATCCTCATTGCATGTAGTCCCAAATGTCCCGTGTAATAATTGAACTGCCCCGCACAGAAAATATTTTCACAGTGCTTGAAAAGTACATAATATTTATTTTTCATTACTCATACTCGGAAAGTAGGTCTGAAAATGCCTAAAGAGCGGGTTGAAAGTGATACTTTTCCGCCCTAGGGAGAATCGTTTTCAACTGACAGCTATAACGTTACTATCGAACCATGATAGTGGCAGAATAAATGCTGAAGTTCAAAAAAAAATTCGCCTTTGCGACAATTCACGGAATTCAAAAAATACGAAAGACAAGGCAGTATGGCTTTATGGCTTTCGCCTGTCCTAGATGGACTAATAAATAAAAAAAAAATAGCGGCAATTTGATTAATTTGTTTTCTCATGTTTTTTATTTATATTTCCTTGTATTCGTCATGAAAAGCACAGTGTTTACCTCGGGTGAAAGTAACTTATGTAGTCCTACGAACTATTGGCGCCCTCTTTACACTCGGGCGCCAAACCCCGTCTCGGGACTAAATAAGTTACTTTCAACCCTTGGGTAACAATGTACTATTTTTTACTCATACTCGGAAAGTAGGTCTAAAAATGCCTGAAGAGCGGGTTGAAAGTGATACTTTTCCGCCCTAGGGAGAATCGTTTTCAACTGATAGCTATAACGTTACTATTGAACCATGATAGTGGCAGAATAGATGCTGAAGCTAAAAAAAAATTCACCTTAGCGACAGTTCAAAATTAGCGGCTATTTGATTATTTTGTTTTCTCAAATTTCTATTTATATTTCCTTGTATTCGTAATGAAAAGCACAGTGTTTACCTCGGGTGAAAGTAACTTATGTAGTCTCTCGAACTATTGGCGCCCTCGTTACACTCGGGCGCCCCGTCTCGGGACTAAATAAGTTACTTTCAACCCTTGGGTAACAATGTACTATTATTTACGCTGTTCTTGAGTCAATCACCGCGGGCCGCACAAAAATGGCTCACGGGCCGCAAGCGGCCCGCGGGCCGCAAATGACGACCACTGGTTAGAGTATATTAACAATTAAAAGAAAGAGCAATAAGTAAATTGAAACTAGTATCGATTCAGCCAACTTGTGCTTACTGGTAACTCAACTGATCCATATCAATACTAGTCGGAAACATCCCAAGACACTGGCTGCATTACCACGCTGTATGGCAATGCTGATGCGCTGAGCCAGATACTTACCAGCTCTCACATCGACCAGACCCTCAGATAATTTTGAAGATAATAATAAGTTGTTTTGGTTAAATCTTGGGCATATCTAGGGATGACGCATACACTAACCGAGGCGATGCGATGGCGATGGTGAGCTTAACGACAGGTGATTCCTGTAGGGTGACGCATCGTCGTCAGGAGTGCTACACTGTTTTTGAAATATATGAATAAAATAATATATGATTTAGGTACTGTTACATAATAAATTATGTCAACTTCTGATTTGGTACGAAGACAACCAAAAAGGAGAATATAAATTAGAGATTCTGACTGTAGATAGAAGTTACATCTATTAACAAAGAAAATTACATTCAAATAATAGGTACAAAATCAGAGTAAGTACATTGAGTTTATTTTACAATAACTGAATCATATCATTCATCACCAGGTGGAAGCGTTCCAAGATGCTGACTGCTCAAGCTCAAACTCAACATGTCACTTCCAGACGCTGCTGATCATTTTTGAAACCTGACTGAAAAATTATCGTAAATAAGCGTTTTTTGAAATCAGTATATTTAAGCACTTTGAGTCATTAAATGACTATGTCCGTCCCATAGACATTTTTGTCACTACTTTCCCGTATATTACAAACATAAATATCACAACTAAATTAAATTAAAAACTAACCTAAATAATTTTATAATTTGGATAACACCATCCAATCCATAAGACCCATAAGGTTATGGCATCCATAAGGTTAACTCTGCATTAACTCAATAACTAAGCTCTGACCACAAAATGACTTCGCAGTACGAACCGCTCCCTGCGGGTGCTCAAGTTCACTGCGGAAGAGGTCTTCCTCATAATAATGACTAAGATTCCGAGGAAACCCACACGAGACATCTACGAAATCTCGATGGAACTTCTTGCCTCAGCCGCGGAACCTCTAGCTTGGTGTCTAGCCGGCCTGTTCAACCGCTGCATCGAGACCGGAAAGTACCCAAAAACTCTAAAGGTGAGTAAAATCTCACCTTTATTTAAGGGAAAGGGCAAACGCGACGACATTGATGGATACCGACCGGTGTCTATAATCCCTGCCGTCGCGAAGATTTTTGAGAACGGTCTGAGCACTCGCCTCACCGAATACTTAGCGGCCACTGGAGCGTTATCTGAGCGACAATACGCGTACCGTGCCGGCTGCTCGACCACCTCGCTCACCCGCGAGGTCTTGCGGCGAGTGCTGGAGGCTTGTGAGGCGAGACTGCAAGTCGCACTCCTGTGCTGCGACTTATCGAAAGCCTTCGATGTCGCAGACCACAGCGTCCTCGCCTCCAAACTCGGGCACTACGGCATTCGAGGCCCGGCGCACTCGCTCCTCACAGACCTGTTGCGAGACAGGACGCAGATGGTGGTCGCTGACGGTGGTGAGACGAAGTCCGACCCTCTCGGGACGTTGATGGGCGTAGCGCAGGGATCTTCGGTGTCCAACATCCTGTTTTCGCTGCTGCTTAATGACCTGCCGGAACACGTGACGGAAGGAGAAGCGTACATGTACGCGGACGATGTGGCCGTGGTGGTCAGCGCCCCGTCACTGGACCAGCTCGAGCAGCGGTTGAACACGGTCGCTCGCCAGGTCGCGCAATGGTTTCAGTGGAACGGACTCGCTCTGAACCACAACAAAACGCACTTCATGCATTTTTGCTTATCTGGGCGTCAGGTTAGGAGCTTGTCCGTAACCATAGAAGCAAACACCATTGTACAGGTTCCGGCGACCGTGTTCCTGGGATTCCACATAGATCGTGGCCTTACCTGGGATAAGCACATAGACAGTTTGTGTGCCAGGCTGGGTAGCGCATGCTTTGCTCTCCGCAGACTATCGCGTGTGGTGTCCGCCGACGTGGTCCACACTTGTTATTTCGCGACCGTTCACTCGCTCCTCCAGTACGGCGCAGAGCTCTGGGGGCGCGCTGCTGATCGGGAGCGCGTCTTCCGCAAGCAGAAACGTGCTGTAAGAGCGATCGCGAGAGCAGCGTGGGACACGCCGGCGCGGCCGTACTTTGTATCGCTCCAGATCCTCACGGTGCCATCAATTGTCATACTGCAGGTAGTGATGCACGTGAGGCAAAACCTGGAGCGATTCAAAACGCGCGGAGATCACCACACGCGTTATTACAACACCCGCGGAGCGAGCAAGCTGTCTGCGGTGTCGCACAGACTGTCTAAGTCGGACAGACTGACGCACGTGCTGGGGCCTTCCTCATAAAATAAACTACCGGAGCAGATAGTATCTGCACCTAGCCTCTCCTCCTTTAAGCGCAAGCTTAAATTGTGGCTCGTCGAGAAGGCATTCTACAATGTCGAAGAATTTTTACAATTGTAATTAATATTATTATTTTAAATGTAATGTAATTTAATTTATGAATTGTAATTTGACTTAATATTGATGACTTGTAAAAATCTTACCAATAAATTGATTATTCTGATTATTCTGATTATTCAAGGATCCGACCAGCTCAAAAAACAAAAATAAAACAGCTAGCTACTTCCGAAATGGACGGAAAATTTATCTAGCTATCATAGCTAAAAGCACTCGTTTTGAAAACATGGAAGTAAACACAGATGGTGCCTCGGTTAGCGGCGCAATGTCTGCCAAAATCAACATTAGGTATACTATCAACTGTTGATACACCGCCTGCTCCCAGCTGTCTAATAGATAATGTACTTCAAGTGTCTTGAACGAATGCCAAAATTTTGTAGGTATACGTGGATTCGAGGAATCGGCTGATGAGAAAATTAGCGGCAGACATATTGACACCCTGGTCTAGTGAGTGAACAATGGTTATGATATCATTTGAATCAACAGTCTAAGTGCGTGTCCTTTAGACCATACAGGACTCCTGGTTGGAGACTCTAAGGGTTCTGTCTCCAACATGCACTTAAGGGATATACCAGCTTGACAATGCACGTATTCTCCATGCAGGCCTCAGCGTTCCGGCTTTTTCTACCCCTGCATTCCCGCTTTAACGGCTCGCATGACAGATGAGTGACGTATGACAGTGGCAGCTTCCTAGGCGATACATTGACACCGAGATGGCTTACTTAGGTCTAAAAGGGGTATCACACTACACTTATTCAGGGACCCTGACTACTGGGCCCTGAATATCGTCCGGGTCCGGGTCCGTCCCTTAGGGACCCTAAATCTTATTACACCACTCTTAGTTAGGGTTAGGATCCCTGAATACCGTGTAGTGTAATACCCCTTTTAGGTAGAATAACTCTTTTCTAAGCATTTGGACTCCGTTCGGTCCATGCCGAGATGGCGTACGCATGCTTTGGTACATACCTACTTAGTACCTACATACGTGATTTTGAACCACCTCTATTCAAAATTTCAGCTTGATCCGTTTATTAGTAGGTACCTAACCTACGGCATAAAGAGGTAAAAAACATCCGTCCATACTTGTAAGTGAAATTAGTGTGTTAATTGTGATAAACTTAACATAGGTACCTACTATTTAAATTGATAACCTAATTCCTCGTATAACAATGTAAATACCTTCTTTAAATTTTGCGTTTTCGAACCAAAGGATTCTTTAATTTGGAATATTTTTTAATGCATCGTTCACCGATTTGGAAAATTAATTTTTTTTTGTACAGAAGTGCTTCAAAAGTGTTTACATCCAGGGTATCTGCTATGGTGAACAACTACTTCCTGGTGTTATCATTACCATGGTAACGGGAGTAAACAGTGCGCGCGAAGTTGAAATCTTCAAAGCAACTTCAAAGATTCTAGCATTCTAGACTACCATCTTTGGAAATCTTATATTTTTGAAACACGTGTAGACAACCTGTGTAGAGCCTAATGTTCTTGAAATCTTGGTAAAATTGCTTTTTGTCTGAGTCATAAGCTGCAGGTATCTTGCTAACCTATAAACTTTTAAAATCGATGCTGAGAGATTTTACTCTGCATGTGAGTCATCCAACCGCGAGCTATCATTGATTTATCTCAATCATAATTTAAATGGAATTAGTTGGCATCATGACAAATGGTTTCCTTGAAGAGAACGCAATTAGAAATTTCAAGGAATACAATGGCCTAGAATATCTGCAAGGTTTTTTGATTTATGTTTTAAAGGATCCAAAAATTGATTTTGGTATTGTTAAGTTTAAAACTAATAATTTGTCGAAACTATAGAATGGACAAAGGAATTAAGTTTTATTCCGTAACTAGCGACCCTCGCACGGATGTATTATACATATAAACCTTTCTCTTGAATCACTATCTAATCACTATCACTAATATATAAAACAAAGTCACTTTCTCTGTCCCTATATCTCTATGTCCCTTTTTGAATGCTTAATTCTTTATATTACGCAACGGATTTTGACGCGGTTTTTTTAATAGATAGAGGGATTCAAGAGGAAGGTTGCGAAGCCGGGGCGGGTCGCTAGAAATGAAATGAAATGAAATGAAATGAAATGAAATGAAATTCTTTATTAAAAAAGAACAGCATAAATACAAACTTGTTTACCTAGTTGGTAATATGCGATCAATTTCTTGTCAGGTAGGTAATAAATAACATAAAATAACAATTTCAAATAATAACAAAATTTTCAAATATTACAAATAAAACTTAAGAGTTAAGAGACAAGCTGCAGGCAAGCGGTCACATAGTAACAAGTTTCTCCTCTTTATTAAATTGGCTGTAGTCGTTATTTAAAAACTCACTTACATTATAAATTGTTTTGTCAAGTAGGAGAGTCCTAACTTTATTTAAAAATGCGTTGTCATTTTCTGTCAACCTTATACTAAGTGGTAATTTATTAAACAATTTATAACCTATTATATTAGGTAGTTTTGTGGATATATGTAGTCTATGTTTATTAGGTTTTAAGTGCATTTGATTTCTGTTACTACGTTTACTTTCAGTCCCTCTCAATACGAAGTGGTGCATATTATGTCTGACATATTTAAGAACTTCATAAATGTATACAGCAGATGATGTGAGAATACCCAGTGTTTTAAAATGCTCCCTACAAGAGTCTCTATATTTTGCTTTCACGAGGGTTCTGATTGCTCTTTTTTGCATTTTCAGAACTCTTTCGCAATCCGTTGAGTTGCCATACATAATAATTCCATATGACATCGTAGAGTGGACATAAGCATAATATATTTCCCTCAGATTTTGTTCAGAAGTAATTGGTCGTAGCTGCTTTAGTGCGTATATTCCCTTTGCCATTTTACTACACGTAGAGTCTATATGCCCTTTCCATGTTAACGCTGGATCAAGTTCAAAACCTAGTAACTTTGTTTGTCTTGATGTCAGTAATGATTTTCCATTGCTTAATGGTACTTTCAATATGGGCTTAAGGGCAGATTGTGCATTAAAGATCATAACGCTGGTTTTTTCCTCATTAAGCGTTAGTCCGTTCATTTTAAACCATTCACCAATTACTTCAATTGTTTCATTTATTTTTATTAGCAGTTCCTTGTCAGAGTCAGCAGATATTATTACTGTAGTGTCATCGGCATACTGTATGATTTTACCTGATGTTTTTATAAATGCAATATCGTTCATGAATATCAAAAAAGGGTGTTTCCTAGCGCCGAACCCTGTGGCACTCCTATTTTTACCGTTTGTGCCTTTGATCTAATTCGTTTTTCGTTAATTTTGACCTCAACAGTCTGCTCTCTGTCTTCTAGATATGATTTTATAAGATTTTTAGTCTGACCCCTTATCCCATAGTATTCTAGCTTCTCCAGAAGAAGCTGGTGACTGACAGCATCAAATGCCTTGGAGAGGTCGAGGAAAATACCTGCGACTTTTTTCTTATCCTCAAGGCATTCAACTATATGTGTAACAGAGCTTCGAGTTGCAGATGTTGTTGATTTTCCCGGCCTATATGCATGCTGACAGTCAGAAAGTAGATTGATACTTAGCAGATGGTGCATAATAGATTCGGACATAATAGACTCTATCAGTTTAGAAAAAGTAGGAACTAGAGTAATCGGCCTATAGTTCTTGACATCTTCGGTTTCACCTTTGCCTTTGTACAATGGCGTGAGCCTAGACATTTTTAATGTTTTCGGGTACGTGTTTGATTTAAGAATATTGTTAATAAGAAAACTGAATTGGTTGCAAAATACAGAAAACATTTGGTATAAAAAGGCGCCCGAAATATCAAACAAATCTTTGGTATAGGATTTACGTATCTTTAAGGCGGCTAATTTCATTATATTGATATTGGATTGATATTTAAATTCCAGTTCCGATTGTGTGCTAACATGTACACTCAGAAAGTCTATAGATTTTTTAATGTCTGGTTTATTAGACACTTGCAATCCTTTACTGATCTGTACAAAGTGGTTGTTTATATAGTTTGAAATATCTTTGTCCAGTACTTTTTTATTATTAACGCCATCCACTAAATTCCAATTCCATTCAGATATATTTTTGTTAGTCTCTTCTTTTATTACTGACCATATTTCCTTTTTGGGGTTTTTTGCATTATTGATGCGTTGCTCTACATAGGCTTTTTTATTTGATAATATGGTAACATTACGGTATTCAATTTTATCTTCTATAAGCGATTTTATTTTAGACAGTTCGGGATATTGTCTAAGGAACTGATACAAATCATTAATGTCTAGTTGTGCCTTAATTATTTTACCGTCGACCCATGGGTATTTTTTTGTAGTTTTAATTTTGAAATTTTTTTTAGGTAAATGTAAATCCATATTGTATAATACTTTTGCAAAGAAATTGTCCAAAGTTTTATCATCATAGCTACCCAGTATTTCATCCCAGTCATATGATAGTAGAGCACATAAAAAGCTCTCCATACGTTGCGGACACATACAGCGTTTTTCAACATCTCTAGTCCTCGCGTTCGGGTTTCCCCTTATGGGTACAGTCGCAATTTGCGCATCGTGGTCAGAAACACCAGTTGCCAGTGGCTCTACTTTTATTAAATGTGGGTCTATGTCAGTTACAAAGCAGTCAATCGATGTTTTAGTGTCATTCTCAATTCGCGTGGCAAAGTCAATAATATTTTCAAAAGCACAAGGCAACATAATATCTAAGAGTTCTGATTTTTGGGTTGAGTTTTTACTAAAATCCACATTCCAGTCACCTAATATAATAGTTTTTCTACCAGGAGCACTTGATAGAAAATGGAATAGTTTACTTAAGGTATTAGTCAAAATTTCAAAACTTCCTTTACCTGTTCTATACATACCTATTGCCAGCAGCTTGTCCGATCTACAATTAATTTCAATTCCTGTCAGTTCACAGTGATATTCTTGAGAAAGCTTATCTACTGCAATACATCTCTTATAGTTTAGTTTTGACTCTACAAATATAGACACGCCCCCATGTAAACGGTTTTTTCTTACAAAGTAGTTAGCATGTGTATACCCATGAAAAACAATGCTGTGTACATCATTTATGCTTAAAAAAGTTTCTGATAAAATAAGTACATCTGGTTTATAAGTGCTAGTAATGGCATTTAATATGAGAATTTTATTTTTTATGCTTCTACAATTTTGGTGCATGATAATTAAATTTAAATTAAATTAATTTTTTTTATTTTTTAAGTTGTCATGACCTGAATTGCAGATTGCCCTAAAAAAGAGGTATCTGCTCCTAACTTGTTTGTTGATTTTTGTGGGCTGTCAGTTAAGGAAAGCTGAATCAGGTTATTATAAACGTGAGTAAATTCATACATCAAATTGTGTACAATTTGGTCACATAATTGTTTGATAAAATGGTTTTGACTCATTCCGAAAAAAGTGTACCTGGACATACAAGCATTCATTTCAATTATAGACATTCCAGTGGAATTATCACTTAATTTATACAAAGATTGGTTTAATTTATAAATAGTTTGATTTATAGTATATGTTAATTTATTAGTACGGTAACGGTACGGCAAGGTAGCTATCTGAAATTTAATATTTTTTGAAGTACATAGATCCCTTACAAATCGCACGGTGTTAAAATTAAATTGACGATAGTTGGACGAGATGATGATGATGCTATCGCCCTGAGAAAGTTCCTTAGAGTATGATGTTATATTCTTCACAATCTCGTTCAGAGGAGCGCCGGGCTTGGAAATAGTAAGTATGGAGTTATATTCACTGTATTTTGCGCGTATACACTTTGCTATATTTTGACCATATGAGTCACACAATATAAGCATTTTCTTTGAAAGCTTTTCTTGCTGTTTAGTACATTCTGAATAAATTTTAGTTGACGTGATTTTCACGTTTTTAGATGTTATCAATTCTGTTTTTCCCATTATATTATTATGACGTGTATCTTGCCTTTGGTCTTCCAGACCTAGTTGTGATTGAAATTGGGCTTCGGATGATGATGATGATGATGATTGAAGCAAACTTTCATTTGAAAATGTTGTGATCTGGCTTTTTTGTAAAATTCTTATATTTTCTGTTTGTAGAGTCACGATTTGCTTTCTCAATTCTTCAGTTTCCTCTGTATGAGTTTTTATTTGCTGTTTATTTTCAGATTGTAGTTTATGTTCTATAATATCCTGTAGTTTTTTTAATTGTCCTTCTAAAAAGCACACTTTGTTCATTGTTAATTCGTTTCGTTTTAAGTCTTGCTCGTATGTAAATATTATATCCAATAATTTTTCACTTTCAATCTTAAGTGCGGTTATTGTTTGCTCTCTATGTTGTAGTTCTTCTGATAAGATTCTTTTCATGTCTTTTAGTTTTTTTATTCTCTGTAGATTAATGCTTTGTTTGTTTTTGATTGTGTACTTTTTGTAACTATTATGTTTTTTGTGCCGTTTATTTCCAATTTTTTCCCTTTTGTTGTTTATTGATCTGAGTAATAGATCACTATATTTAATTTGAAGTTGTAAAATTTCATCATTTTTCGATTTGATTATTTTATTAAGATCTGTTTTACACAATAAGTTTTGTGACCATTCTTCTTGTTCTAATAAAATCTCTTTATTTTCCTTAAGTAGAGCTTCCACTTCATTCTCTAAGTAGGTATTTTTCGTTTCTTCTTCAAACACTCTCTTTTTAAAGGTCGTCACTTGTTTACACATAGCTTCAAATTCCTTGGAATTATTGTCAAGCTCTTCCAAAAGCTCTTTATTTTCGTTGCATTTGACATCTAGTTCTTTTTTTAATAACTCTATATTTTTTATGTAGTCATTTAGATACGATTTTAAAAAATTATCTGAGCGTCTGGTCGATGCGACGCGTGACCCGAGAGCTGGTGAATATCTGGCTCAGCGCATCAGCATTGCCATACAGCGTGGTAATGCAGCCAGTGTCTTGGGGACGCTTCCGACTGGTATTGACATGGATCAATTGAGCTACCTTTAGACTGTTTGCAACCGTCTGCAGTTAGCTCAATGGTTTCAATTGTAAATACTAGTTGTAATTTTTCTATTCCTTGCTTGTAATTTTCGTTGTTAATTTAGATACTTTGTTTCTCCTTCTTTGATTTTCGTGTTTACTTTAGCTCTAGATCTCGTATTCATCATGTTGTTTTGATTTTTTTTTTCTTTTCAAAATGTGAAGAACAAAAAATACAAAAATAAAGTGCAAAATATTTCCTTACACTTTCTGATTCGAACCACGGGTTTCCTGGTGTCAGGCCGTGTCACTAACCATTCGACCAATGATGCGTTAAGCGGTCGGTCGAAATTAACGTATGTTTTATTTTGATTGTAGGTTTTCAAATCAAATAACTGTGGGTACACAACTCAGTAACTGTGCTAGCCGTAAAAATAATGGTTTACTACCTTCAGAGTATTATATTGTATTCCAATTTTGTTATTACATGGATATGTAAGTAACGTGAAATCCATAGCTGTTTCTCCATAATCTTTGTTTCTTTATTCTTCTGTTTTAAAATTTCACAAGCACAGACACAGTTTTTTTAGAAAATTTTGTTGATCACTCATATGTTGTTTACGTTTTTTAACTTCGACTTTATTCTATTTGTGGCGGTTTGTTTTACTTGATAACACTTGTTTGTATGATTTGTTATATAAATTATGTATTCCTTTTGTATTTGGTAACTTTTGATCACTTCTACGTATTAATTACAATTTTTGTTACGGAGCTACTGATTACTTGACGCCAGGCGCCATCTTTTTTTTTTTAATATTCCAAATTCTTTTTCCAAATTTTTTTAATATTCCAAATTCCAAATTCTAGTATATTAATATTCCAAATTCTTTCCTTCAACATATAATGTGTGATTACTTAATGAGGCAGTATCATTTTTGTCTCATCTATCCTAAAAAACGTAATCGCTGCGCGTGGCCTGCAACGATGATTATCAGATCAATGCAAATGAGAAATCATCAGTCAATCTGCACGCCACCGTCTGTCTTTCAGAATACAATCCAATCAGTTTGGTCGATAATATAGTGTAGCCCACGGAGTTGAAAAAAAGGTGTAGCCTGCAGGCATTTCCGTCCCCAGGATGTACTTTTCAAATTGTCAATATATTACGTAGGTAGATTCTATAAGTATCTATAAATATAAAATAAAATGTAATATGGAAAAGGTTCATTTTGCAGTGATCGTCGCAAAACCTATCGGATTTTTCTAAATACGATTTTAGTGATAAGGAATTTGAGAAAGTTGACCCCTTGAACTATTGGTTGAAAAAGCTACTGGTTGGCAACGAACTCCAATCTCGCCAGGCTGATTGTAAGTTCTTATGACTTTAAATACGGATCCCAGATCCGTTTTCATTAGCAAAATTCAAAAACTACCTGCCAGACGAAATTCATCAAGCTTAATGATTAATCCATCTCAAATGGAATGCATAGGTATCCAAGTGGCTACATCACGTCCAGCCGTTTTAAATTTGCCTGTTTAAGCAAGTTCCTGCAACGAATAAGAAGTGATCAAGCGAAAACCATTATTATCGCATGAAGGGTATCTATAAAAACGGCAAAAAACATGTTTGTTGTATGGGAGCCCCGTTTAAATATTTAATTTATTTTGTTTTTAGTGTCTGTTATTATTGCGGCAACAGAAATGCATAATTTGTGAAAATTTCAGCTGTTTAGCTATCGCGGTTCTTGATATACAGCTGGTGATAAACAGACAGCGAAGTTAGTAATAGGGACCCGTTTTTACTCTATGGGTACGGTACCTTAAAAAATACTGGAAAAACACACCAACAACTCGCGGGTAAAAAAACCAATGGTTTTGTCCATGACCATAGGCTACAGACGTCTGACTGTTGAAATGCCTAATTTATTGATGTTTATTCACCGGTACATCAATTCTCGTCATAATTCGGTGTTAGCAGTGAACATTCATGTAGCATGTGGAATGCAGCTTTGGAATGCGAAACATTCCATGAAATATTGGAAATCCGGTATCCGGCCTTGTTTGAATTGCTTCTAGAGAATAGACTTAGGTTCGTAACTTGACATATTTTATCGACAACCCATATAAAATTATAATCAAGGAATAGAAACAAATCAAAACTAGGTCTAGACTCTAGCAAGAGTGTCTGCAGTTAGATCAATATAAACAACTTTAAGTGATATTACTTATCTATTTATTTGTTGAGAATATAACATACCCTAACTACCATGTATCAGTTTTTTTAACCTTTAGGCGATGCTTGGTCTATGTAGGCACATAACTTATTTAAGGTTAAGGATACACACACTTCGATCGCGGGTAATAGAGGAGAATGGAAGAAAAATACCTACATGTTGTGCCCACACCACTTAGCGTGGGATAAGGTCCGGAAGACGAAGAACATCCTACTAATATTTTAAACGCGAAAGTTTGTATGGATGTTTGTTACTCTTTCACGCAAAAACTACTGAACAGATATGGATGAAATGATAGATGATGATCATAAACTATGGCTTCCGATTGCGTGCGCGCATTATTTTTTAAGTTAGATCCGAAATTTGTGAAATCGATGCCTTCCGTCGATTGGCATTGTGAAGATTTTGAATTTGATGATCGATAGGAAGTGTATTCGTGTCTTCTCCGATCAATATAGTTCGTGTTTCCGGTGGTGAGCTTAAACTTAATCGGTTACAAGAATTCATTTAAATATCAAGACAAGATAATACGTGATAATACCTACTACCTACATTTACGAGTATGTCTAAAAACCAGCGTATGTTAGTGCGGCTCAGCTTTCTGGTTTTTGGCATGTTATCGTCTCCACATTATACGAATAATATAATCCTAAATTTTGACCTTCATAAAAGTAACTTTGTATTCAAATTCTTTGGATTTATTCAGTTTAAATTAAAACAAAAAAACAGTCTACAGATCGGCAGTTATTTCAAATTTGGAACAGAAAGACCTCCACATACTTATACAATCTTTACTGTTAATGTTTTGAACTTGACAAAATATGGATCGATTTTGTTTTCCGAAATAAAAGAAAGAGTTTTTATTCATTTTAATTTCAAAATTGTTCTGCGTGTTTGGCTGGATGCAGGCACCAGGGATGTTCCCTTCCGAGATTAAATTCGAATTTCAAAATCAACTGCATGAATGCAACCTGGGACAAACGCCGGGGGTGATCACTTCCTTGTTTTATTTTTATTGCAACCTTGTTACGTGAGCCATTCCGTATTCTAGACAGGCAGTATTTTAATACCTTTGGTATATGTACACATTAGGCGCTTTGAAACGCACTGTTTGGTACCGCGCGTTTTAAACACCGTCTGTACCTACCACAACACAACACAACGCAAATCCAAACGCGCTCTTGAATAATGAAAAGCGCTCGTATAAATGTGTTGAAATTAGGGGTTGCCAGATAGACAGTAACCACGTCCGGGACAGCTAAAAAAATCGCCAGTTCAAAAACAACATGGTCCGCTAATGCGAGTGGTCTAATTTTATGAGCTGGGGCTTCAAGTCCACCTGTCCTAAAAATCTACATTTCTAGTAGAATTTTCGAAATCCGGGCCTAATTCAATCAGGCCTAATTACTGGACACGGGACAAGACGCGAAATTCCGGGACAATCCCGAAAATCCCGGCGATCCTAGTTCAAATGTAGAACGCGACGTGAAGGCTCGTTACTCAATCGCGGTATCAAAAATGCGGCTACTTCCCATTACATCCAAAACCATTGTTCTCGAAAAATTTAACTTTCATACATTAGTTCCCAACCACATCCAAGGACCTTTTTAATAATAATTTTAAAAATATTTTCGTTCATACATTAGTTCCCACTCACATCCATGCAAAGTTGAGGTACCGTCAGCGCGAGAATCTTCTGATAGTAGGATGCTTAAACCTAGTAGGTAAGCTAATACGGATACTGAAGATATTATTTGAGAAGAAAAAAGTAGAGAATTGTCTAAATATGTATTTATTTTGTGATAAAATATCAAGGTAAAACAGGAAATCAGATATATATCAAAACATTAATATATCAAAACATTAATCTAAAATAAAATATAATAAAACTAAAAAAATATAGATTATCACGGTTAATCAGCCTTAAGTATGTTAAATAATTAAAAAACACAGTATAATCGACCCTTAACTAATAGATTATTTTCACATTTCATAAGGTAGATTGGCGTTGTTAAGCCAGGTGTCTACAAAATAGTTGTTAAAATTTGTAATGTTTTCGGTGGTTGCACATGATTCCATAATAACCAACCACCCATCTTCAACATCCTCAATAGGCAAATAAGCCAAAGCGGCACATAATCCCACATGTTTTTTTTCGTTTGTGGTCAGACTTAATGCTTTTGCTAATTAAAAAAAAATTAAATTGGAGCACAGGTACACAGTAGCAGGTAGGTGCAGCTCATTTGCACTTAGCGTCACAATAGATAAAGGTCAGTTGGCCTAACTAATAAAAGGCTGCATTTTTGTTCAATGCAACAGAAAAAGAGAGATGGAGAAAGAGGGGGTTAAGTTGCTCTCTACATGGATAAACAAATATTTCTGTTTTGCTAGTAAGCTTGACTAGTAAACTATATATATTATCTACTTACCTATTTGCTGATTTTTTATTTATAATTTGCGTCGAATTTATTGATATTTTCAATATCTGGCTCAGCGCATCAGCATTGCCATACAGCGTGGTAATGCAGCCAGTGTCTTGGGGACACTTCCGAATGGTATTGACATGAATCAATTGAGCTACCTTTAGACTGTTTGCAACCATCTGCAGTTAGCTCAATGGTTTCAATTGTAAATACTAGTTGTAATTTTTCTATTCCTTGCTTGTAATTTTCGTTGTTAATAAAGCTTTATTACACGTGATAAAAAAAAATATTTTCATATTAAGGTAGCATTATCATTATAAGTAGTACATAGCTAACATTAGATATTTTGGTAGAATCAAGAAAAATAAAGACAAAAGCCGTATGTTGACTGTACTTAAACTTTTTGTGGATGTGAGTGGGAATAAAATTTTATTATTAAAAATGAGCGTGGATGTGGTTGGGAAACTTTTTTGGATGTAATGGGAAGTAGCCAAAAATGCCTATTGTGTACTCGGTTTAATCGTGCACTGGAGAATACGATGCTATATCATCATAATAAATACTCTGGCTATGTCCACTTTTATGTTTCCACAGTACTTACCTATTATATATACTTACTACCTATTTATAAATTGCCTATAGTAGAGTACTTACCTAGAGTCTTCTAAAATGTGGTGCTGCCTTGACAATTGTTTGAATTTTTAGATAGTTTCATTGACGACTGTCGAAAAACCGTTTCTTCAGATGTGTATAAATCTCTAGGCCTAGCCAACCAGCATTCGCTACGAAGTATGCATAACTTTATATTATTTCTCAAATCATCATCCCTCAAATAATAGCGAACCAGTGATAGACAAGCGACTTACCTATCAAAATCGTTTTTCAAAATTGCTCCTTGGCTAGGTATTTGTATGGAAGTCGCTCAAAGAAATAAAGATATTTACTTGAGTAATCGTTCGATTTGTTTGATGGCATCGAAATGTACACATTACCTTTATATACTACCTAGATACACGAACCCAATTGAATTGTTGGACACTATACCTATATATTACAATATATAGGTATATTGTCTAACAATTCAATTGGGTTCGTTACAGACAAATCACATGAGTCATATCGATATTTTTGGACATTTCTTCTATCGATTTCGATAATATTACGTTATCTAGGCTCTTGAATACTCTATCGCAACTCAGAGGTGATTGAGTATTCTAGTAATAAATCACCTATTATCATCTACACTAGCCTGCAAAACCAAGTAGGTTACGTACTTTTATTTACGCTTTTCTAAACCTCTTTGTCGGTTGATAACTAAGACGATAAGAACAACTGTTTTGTATAATCTCCGAAATAACCACCTTATAAGCTGTTAAACCCTTACACAATATTTTCATTCTTTATCGCATAACAGGGCCCGAATTCCACTAAATAAATCGATTCACCATTTAAATAGTATCGGGTCAAAATGTCAATGTTACACTCTTTTTGGTATTCTACTACCACAAACTTTCAGAGATTCATTCATAGCTGTGACGATTACGTTTATGCCTACCAATTTGACATTCTAATTATGAAAGTATCTTCAAGCGCAAAAATGGTATACCAAATGCACAAACGTCATTTTAATCATCTTGATTGAATGGCAGTATTGAGACCTTTGTTTTGAATTTAATGGAATTCGGCCCCAGGATGATGGAAGTGATGGAGTTTTTGGAATAGTTCAGAATAGGTTTGAATGAACTTCGCACTTCCGTCATACATATCTTTCTTCTGATTTTGATTTATTCATTCATCCAGTCCGGCATTTGTAGTACTTTTCTGAAAATAGTTTTTGATTTTTGTGGAAATTATAGATTTAAGATTCTTTATAACCACTTCCTATTCTATTCCCGCCTTCCACCTAAGATAAAATTCTCTTAAGCCAATGTTTCGTGAAACAGTTAGAAGATTATTACGGGACATATGAGAAAGGGCTTAATGTTTACTCTTCCTACATTCATGGAATTGTATCGAAGCTTTGATTAATTTACGGTCGTTTTTATGACTTAACGTTACGTCTACAGTGTAAGGTATTATGGTAATAGAGGAAGGTATGCGCTGTTATATCAATACGGTACCGTTTGATGCCCAACTGTAAATATATTGTGGTAGGTACTTCACAATATATTTATAAAACTAGATGCGACCCGCGGCTTCGCCCGCGAACCAGAGTTTTTTTTTTCGGACAAGTTTCAGAAATTTATTGCACACCCCTTGTGTAAAAATAAAAATAGGTGTTTAATTATTCACTCCATAGTTTATTTATACCGAGTTTTCAGTGAAGCGAACCAAGGAAAAAATATTTTCCATACAAACTTTACCACCCTATTTAACCCCCTCAGAGGTTAAAATTTCTAAATTTAATAGCCTATGTCCTACTATAGGTTCTAAACTAACTACATACCAAATTTAATTTAAATACCTAACTTAAGTAGTTACAAAGATTACTTATAACAAACATTCACACACACTTTCCCATTTATTATAATAGTAAGAAATAATAAGAGGACTTTCGCAGATGTAAGACTTGTAAGTTAGAACTAAACTGTTAAGCAAATTGAGACTCATATACTTAGTACGTACTTAGTAACTATAAAGATAAAAATTAGCATGTTAAGTTGCTCCGTGCCCCCACAAAGAGCGAAAGCGAAACATAAGTCTCAAATATACAGTATCAAAGAATCGACCAAAATAAGACTGATTTTGAAAATAAAATAGAGATACTTACCTAATAAAAGACTGATTATTATACCATATTTGTTTATTTTCGTCGTCTCGCCTTTAAAACTACTGAATCATATAAACACACACTACGAATAACATTGGTAAATATTTAAAACTGAAAATCTACATATTATGTTTAAACGTAATCAAAAAGTAAGGCAGTATTTGTATGGCGTGATCGGATGAAACCGTTTGGCGCCGTTTGCCGTGATAGGATGCCACGTCATCGGTTTTGGCGTAATCGGATGGAAACAACCTATATAAATGAGGCTCTTCCTGCAAATTGATCACTTCAAAATACATGTCAATCGCAGACCACTCCTCTAGGTTTGTATTTCAGTAGTTGTGCTCACTCATTATCTAAATTGGCACGTAAGGCTTGCTCTGGCCAATCTATGCGATTTGCGTAGGTTGCTCTCTGATGGTATATTCTGTTATTGGCAATCCTGACCCAATTTTAATCTCGATAAAGTTGATGATGTCATGTGACTTGCTTTGGGTCATGTCAAGTGTCCATGTCAAAATGCACCACACTCTTGCTGAGCATTTGCTAAATAATGGTCCTTTTGTCTATAATACATACAGCCCAAAATAGAACATTATCCTTTTCAACCGACTTAAAAATGAGGTGCTCAATTGGACTGTATTTTTTTGTGTTAACTATGTGATAGCTTTTTTCTGGGAGCACTAGTTTTAGTGACTCTTTTTTTACTTTGAAAGACGTAGTCTGTCTCTTTTAAATTTTGTCAAGATCTGATCAAGTAGTGTTTGAGTTATCCTTAATAAGACATATTTTTTGTATAGAAAATGATCCTGAGTTGGTCGAGATGATAAATTAGTTTTAGTTATGCTTAAGAAATTTGAAGTCGCTTGTTAGCTTTTTTAAACACATCAAAATATTTCGAAGGCGGTTCAAAAGCTGTGTATTTGTCAAATCATACCCAACTTATTTTAAGTTTGACTATGAGTTTACTAAACGCGGGGATGTCATGATTCGACAAAAAAGGGCCAAGTTTCAGAACCTGCTCTACAAACCACAATGTTGTAAGGTTGTAAGGATATTTATAAGAGAAATGTTTTTAATGTGTATAATTATTTATAATAAGCTACCAGAAGAATTGAAGGACTTGAATGGAAACTTATTTAAAAAAAAGCTAGATATTTGGTTGCTTTCTTATTGTTTGTTCGTATAGTGTAAAGGAATACTTTCATTTTAAGAAAATTTATTAATGATCTTGTTAACCTCATAAAAATAAATTACATGTTATTTTTAACATTTGCACACTTGCTTGCTGGTTGAATATATTGACATCAAATAGCTATGAGATCTTGACATGTAATTTATTGTATTCTGCAAATAAATGATTGATTCTGATTCTGTCAAAAATAAGACTTCATAAAAGATCCACACAGCCCACATCAAGAATCATCAAGAATCTGAATCTTCAATTGAACAGCATATAAAATCCAATTTCAATATCTATTGTATTGGATAAGAATCTAAATCGGGTCAAGAATATTCCCAGTGTTCAGGTGTTGGCATGTTATTAACGCTTGGAGCTCGTCAACCGAGAGACCCGGTATGCAGGCGTCCATTCGACATTGATTGCGGTCATTTCATTGAGTACCTAGATTTATGGATTAAACTATACATCTTTCTGGAATCCTAGATATTTTTTGTAAATAGGATATATAAAATCAAATGCATATGCTATAGTTAGCTCAATTGTTTCAGTGTTATTTTAGTTTATATTCCTTGGTTGTAATTTCTTTTGTTATTAAAAATCATACACATAATTTCAAATAAATATAGAGGTAATACTTTACAATCCACACAGCATTGTCTAATACTAGCTACGCAAAGCTTGTGTTATGGGTACTAGATGACTGATATACTTAATACAATACATTATACATGTATAGATAGATTTTTTATTATGCATAGAAAACTACTAGAGCCCCGGAAAATCCCAAGACGAGAATCGAACCCGGAACCTCCTGCGTCGCAGGCCTATGTTGCGCAGCTGCCGAAGTGCCCACTGTGACACAAAGGTCCTCGTCATAATGTCTTTGTTTACCAAAAATATCTTGAATTATAGGATCGAGTATACAATGTTGTAGAATACAAAATATTTTGTGTGTTTTGTACGCTCAGATGAACATTCACTATTATTATGGGCACATTCATCAGTGCAATCTTTGGTAAGCCTAATGAATGTTGACCCACATCCAAACACCGTAAGAATAATCCTAAGTTATAGCCCAAGTAAAGCTCGTATCGATCAAGCAATGCACTCATTTGTCATCTACAGAATGCAGATAACGGTTTCAGAAAATTGATTATGTCAAAACATGAACGACCTTCGCTGCAATAACAAATGCGCGTGCGACGCGGACTAGGAAATCGATGGAGACTTCATTCTGATGTTTTATTAAAAGATTTCTTTCGACTGAAAATTGTCGTCGCTTCTCTTGACATGACTGAAACTTGCTGTTAGTGCAAGTTTACTTCTATTTGAACAATTTACATATAACCAGACAGAATAACACTATTATCATATTATTATTAAGTTTAACAAAAAATTACATTTTATATTCTTAATAGGAACAATGGCTAATTACATAGCTATTTACACATTTATCAATATGCCGCTAATAGAAATATTACCTAATAATTCTTACCTTTCAACAAGTACCCATTATCCTTACTAATCCTTACTTCTTAACTAATATATAATATTTGTTACTCTTTCACGCCAAAGCTACTGAACGGATCAGGCTGAAACGAAGTTCTTGGCCTGTAATAAAACAATAAAACATAGGATATTTTTCATTCCATAAATATAATTACACGAATTTACACGCGAAGCCGCGGTAGGCAGCTATATTCTGAATATTATCTATCTACAGCTACTTTGACTTCTCTGGTTAACCCCTCAAACGCGCGCGACGTCGACCGATGGCCCTGATGGTGCAACCCGCGTCAAATCGTCGGCATTCCTGATTGTCCACACACCGTTACAGCACCCGGACGCGCTTGCGTAAGCTCTTACCTGCTGATTATGTAACCCCTCACTATGCGGAATACGCAGGTACAACGAGGATCGACTCTTTGGGATCCGGTAGAATCCGGTTCAAATTGGGATGTGCGACAAGCAGGCTGGTGTATTGACCAACTGAGTGACGTTATACACATGATAGATGATTATAATAAATCCTTTATTTGCTTCTTCAGAAACACTAAAACTAGAAAAAAATATACAGTAGTTTTGCCCGCGACATTGTCCGCGTGGCTAGTCCAAGTCACATATTTCTATACTTACAAACTTAATACCCTATTTTTTTAGATTGTGTGCAGCTGTGGTTAGTTCCATTGTTAAATTTTATTTACTAGTTTTAATTTATTTATATTCTTTAATTGTGTTTTTGTAAGTTTTATCATGTCTGTACCAAATGCGCTTACACTCCTACGTAATAGCAAACGCGTATTGTTACGACACTCAATCATCAGAGACACGCGTCGTGACTGTGTGACGTCAACGTGATGCCTTGGCCGACCTTGACAATGACGCTCTGCATTACCCAAGTCACAACGTATTAGTCAATAATCAAAATATTAGATACCTAGTTGCTCCACGCGGTTTCAGTCGCATTAAATTCGAATTAGGTTTCTTTTATTTGGATTTATTTGTTATCAAAATGTGATCTCCCATGGGAATTTGATATTTTACCAGGAAAAAAGCCTATGTTACTCTCCATCATTTCAAAAAACTCTATACCAAGTCTAGGTTGCTTAGTTAGAACGTGAAGGAAGGAGAAACAAACAAATAAACACACTTTGGCATTTAAAATTTTAGTAAAGATTAGGATAGTGGTATTACCAAAATATTAACCTCCACCTTTTGTAGAGTTAAGTAGATCTAGTTTAGTTAGAACGAGATATTACAAACACACCAAAGTAAATGTAACCTTACGACCTTACGATAACGTTTTATGTTCGAATGAAACAGAATCAGGCAGATGGTTGAAAATCTACTACAAGTAGGTACATTCAGTACAAACAAACCGAAGTTAAGAATGATTTATAAGACAAATGAAAAAGGAGTCGACTCTAAAAAGTCTGGTTGTAACAGTAAATCGAATGTACACAATAAAGCAGCTGATCGTTTTATTGGATCCCAGCCAAAAAGCTCAGTGGAATTTCTTGATACCTACCTAAAATCAAATAATATGGTACCTGCCTGCCTGCCTTAGCTGCTTAGTCATTCCTGATTTTCTTCTTCGTACTCATAATATCATAAACGCGAAATAGATGGATGGATGGATGGATTGATGTTTCTTACTCTTTCTCGCAAAAACTACTGAACGGATCTGGATGAAATTTGGCACAAAGATAGTCTGGAATAACACATAGGCTATATTTTATTCCGGAATTCCCACGGCAACGGGAATAACGCGGGTGAAACCGCGAGACGCTGCTAGTACAAAGGTGCGTATTTATTGTATTTTTTAATTATTAGATTAGTAAGGGAAAAAATTTAAATCAGTATATACAATTGAAACAATTGAGCTAACTGCAGACGGTTGTAGTCTAAAGGTAGCTGATACATGTTAATACCAGTCGGAAGCGTCCCTAAGACACTGGCTGCATTACCTTTATCTTACTACCTTAGGTTAGTTAGTTGGCTTAGTCCTAATTCTAGGTGGTACAAGACATAGAGTTTAACTCCAGAGTCATTTCTAACTCTTACTTCTTATTCTTCTTATCTTCTTATTTACTCTGAGTTAACCGTGTTAACCGAGCTTACTGCAAGTGGGCCTTAGAGGCATAAAAACTACTTGTTTATAAAAAAAAAATGTTAGATAAATTGTAGTAACTGGAAGTTTTAATCAGTGAAGATAGAGAACAACTTGTTTTTCTTTTGTTTGTTATTATTGTTTCAATCTGTGAAATACCCGGCTCGCTGAAATTTTGTCGCTTATCATTTGTTGATATTATTAAAATTTCAATACTGAGGTATGTTTAGTGCGTATTTCAGCTAGCTGAAGACTGGTTATTGAAATCAAATAACTACGAATCTAGTATAGATAAAGTATTATTGGTGTTATGGAAAATCCCACTTGGCAATGTTTTGAAACAATAATGGCAACATTATAGTTTGTCTGTACTGAAGTTCAGGGCTCCGCTGCGCAGTCTTCAAGATGTTTTCATGATGTTTCCAGCGAACGAGTGAATGGTTCGCTTCCAGGAATTGATTTGGGTCGGGCAGTAGATATAGTATCTACGTCTGGCAGATACTGTGTCGAAGGTCGTCGATCGCTGTTGTTGCTCTTCAATAAATTATTTGCTGATAGGTTTAGTCAGTTTAGGGGATTGTAACAAATGATAATAATACAAAAGATCTCGAATTTTAATTGAACTATCTACCAAACCCAGCCTCGCTCGGGTGTATTATAGTTACTCGATCAAAGCTACACGTCCACGTGACACGAATGCTGGTGGGTATCTGGTGCAGCGTATCAGCATTGCCAAACAGCGGGGCAACTTAGTGTCGTCTTGGGGACGCTTCCGACTGTTATTGATATGGATCGGTTGAGCTACCTCTAGACTGTTTGCAATCGTCTGCAGTCAGCTCAAATGTTTCAATTGTAAATACTAGTATGAATTTGATTTCATTTCTTGATTGTACTTTGTTTCTTATTGTAGAAAATTTATAATCTATTGAAATATTATGTTCAATGTCATGAAATAAATTAATGATGATGATTGAATTTGAGCTAAATTTCCATGAAGGCTCTAAATCGGGACACGATGCCCTTGACATTGACATCCAGTCCCGGTTATATTGTTGAATAGAACATCGATCGGTTATTCATCGTTATTAATATCATAAACTGGAAAGTTCGTAATTTCGTATGTATAATAATACTGGACAATCCACACATCACCATCTAGCACCAAAGTAAGCTACTCAAAGCTTTTGTGTTATGGGTACTAGATTACTGAAATATTTAATACAATACATACATAGATAGATATGTTTTATTATACCTAGGTACCTTTATAAAAAAACCCAGACCAATGCGACAAATTTCGGTATGGATGTTTGTTATTCTTTCACTTAAAAGTAATGAACGAATTGGGCTGAATAGATGATTTTGAATAGACGTATTTCTAGCTCTGAAATGAAACAAAAATAAGGTACCATTAAATAGAAATAGCCTTGAAACATTTCCTTAGAAAAAAGGCGATCGGAGCCGCGGGCAGATACTAGTAGAAAATATCTTAAACTATTAAAGGGAACTAGAGTTGACAAGGAAACGTCTTAGGACGGCTTCCGACGTAGTTACAATGTTAGTCTATGACGTATGAAGTTCCCTGACTGAAGCTTCGAAGATTTAAGGCTTGGGCACACCAAAAGCAGTTGCAGTGCGGTAGCAGTGCGTCTACGTTAGTAAATAATGTAGTTATATGAGGGATGACACACTGAACAAACGCGGGCCTGCTGAACCTACCTGCTCCGCCACTGCGACTCGCACGCGCTGCTCTTTGAAGGCTTGGGCACACCAAAAGCAGTTGCAGTGCGGTAGCAGTGCGTCTACGTTAGTAAATAATGTAGTTATATGAGGGATGACACACTGAACAAACGCGGGCCTGCTGAACCTACCTGCTCCGCCACTGCGACGCGCACGCACTGCTCTTTGACAAAACACTTGGACGGGAGCAGCGCAGGCGCGGGGCGGTGGCAGCGCATGCGCGGGGCCGCCGCAGTGAGCACACCTTGTATTACTACTACTGACTTGTGACTAGTCACACCAGAGCAGTTGAGCGGGACAGACGCAGTGCAGTTTCCAAATGGTTGTAATTTTTTACAAATGTATCATGGAACCAAATTAAAAATTGATAGAGTTGGTGAGAAAATATAAATGTTTATATGATTTAAAGGTCAGAAAATAAGTATAGAACCGATCTTCAAAAGATTCTAATTCCCGACATGAGCGATGATACGCGATGATACTCCCCATGTTCTTCTCTTTTCTTATTTATATCGTGAAGCCATGTTCTTAATTTTTTACCTAAAGCTAGAAGCAACAACAGCTCCTCTTCGTCAGAGTCCGATCCGAACCATTCAACATCTTGCAGTGAACTGAGTGTGGCGATCGATACGACACACACAGCGCGGTTATAAAGCAGGAACCGCCTTTAAACTGCTTTCTGACTGCTCATGTTTCTGGTGTGACGTCAACCGCGGCGCAACTGAGCTGCCCTGCTATGGAGCTGCGCCTGCCCTGCTTTTGGTGTGCCCAAGCCTTAACAAAACACTTGGACGGGAGCAGCGCAGGCGCGGGGCGGTGGCAGCGCAAGCGCGGGGCCGCCGCAGTGAGCACACGTTGTATTACTACTACTGACTTGTGACTAGTCACACCAGAGCAGTTGAGCGGGACAGACGCAGTGCAGTTTCCAAACGGTTGTAATTTTTTACAAATGTATCATGGAACCAAATGAAAAATTGATAGAGTTGGTGAGAAAATATAAATGTTTATATGATTTAAAGGTCAGAAAATAAGTATAGAACCGATCTTCAAAAGATTCTAATTCCCGACATAGGCGATGATACTCCCCATGTTCTTCTCTTTTCTTATTTATATCGTGAAGCCTTATTCTTCATTTTTTACCTAAAGCTAGAAGCAACAACAGCTCCTCTTCGTCAGAGTCCGATCCGAACCATTCAACATCTTGCAGTGAACTGAGTGTGGCGATCGATACGACACACACAGCGCGGTTATAAAGCAGGAACCGCCTTTAAACTGCTTTCTGACTGCTCATGTTTCTGGTGTGACGTCAACCGCGGCGCAACTGACCTGCCCTGCTATGGAGCTGCGCCTGCCCTGCTTTTGGTGTGCTCAAGCCTTTAAGCCTTGGGCACACCAAAAGCAGTTGCGGTGCGATAGCAGTGCGTCTACGTTAGTAAATAATGTAGTTATATGAGGGATGACACACTGAACAAACGCGGGCCTGCTGAACCTACCTGCTCCGCCACTGCGACGCGCACGCACTGCTCTTTGACAAAACACTAGACGGGAGCAGCGCAGGCGCGGGGCGGTGGCAGCGCATACGCGGGGCCGCCGCAGTGAGCACACGTTGTATTACTACAACTGACTTGTGACTAGTCACACCAGAGCAGTTGAGCGGGACAGACGCAGTGCAGTTTCCAAACGGTTGTAATTTTTTACAAATTTATCTTGGAACCAAATGAAAAATTGATAGAGTTGTCTAACTTAGTTTGTTTATAAAATAAAGATGATTTTACTTTTACTTTACTTTACTTTTACTAGTTGGTGAGAAAACATAAATTTTTATTTGATTTAAAGTACAAATATTATAGAAATTTGTTTTGGTTTACAAGATGCGACTATGGGTGAAGATAGCTCAAGAAATGACCGCAAACAAATTGCCAGCCGCTGTCTTGAACAGATGGACACTCTGTAGTTTGTATCAGTTTTTATAATTTTCAGTCGTATCAACTCATGCAATTCTTCAAAAGAACTCTTCGACATTCGAAAATAAGTATAGAACCGATCTTCAAAAGATACTCCCCATGTTCTTCTCTTTTCTTATTTATATCGTGAACCCATATTCTTCTTTTTTTTACCTAAAGCTAGAAGAAACAATAGCTCCTCTTCGTCCGAACCATTCAACATCTTGCAGTGTACTGAGTGTGGCGATCGATACGACACACATAACGCGGTTATAAAGCAGGTACCGCCTTTAAACTGCTTTCTGACTGCTCATGTTTCTGGTGTGACGTCAACCGCGGCGCAACTGACCTGCCCTGCTATGGTGCTGCGCCTGCCCTGCTTTTGGTGTGCCCAAGCCTTTATTTCTCTATAGTTAATATACACAACATTTATAACAAGTGTCCTTTATTTTTACGTTCGACCCTTTGGAATCGAATTCTTTAAGATTCGTTTCTATTGATGTTCTTTGGTTTCAGACTTTCATGTCATTTATTTTTGTGTATTCTAGTTCACGAAAAAAATCTTTTTTGACGAAAGCCTAAATCATAAATATTTATTTTTATTTAGTTATTATTGCTATTATACACAGATACAGTGTGATCTTGTTGTATAAAATAATTAAAATTGGGATAATTAAAAGGGATTAGGTGAAACAACATTTAAGTGAAATTACTCATATATTCTTTAATTTCCTCCTCCGAGGTTGTCTGGTAGAAATCGCTGTATTGAGCGATACGACCGCCGATTGTTGCTTTTGTTTTATCACTCCTCTATATATTTGCCTTATTTTCATAATCCGATGGCCGACAGAGCTTATAAGATTTTCGTTAAGTAAAAATCAAAATCAAAGCGCTTTATTTTCTTAGACCTTACAGGACTCTTGCATGGACACGTCATAAAAAAAAGATTAAAAAGAACTTAAAATTATGAAATAAAGTGCTCACTTTGATATTTGTTCACTTCACTCTTTTTAAAATAAAGTTAAGAAGCGAATAAGAAATCTTTACCAGGATAGGTTGAGTTTTAGAGTTGGAGCAAGACTCGTCCCAGGCATATTTATCTTCAAGTGATAATCTGATATTTTTAACTTTTACTTTCTTTTTTTTAGTTCTGTCTGTTGTCTAGGTCTAGTAAGGAATAGGGCTTAGTAGTCATTAGTAGGTAAATAGTCAGGAGTTACACAAATATCGCAAATACCTACCTATTGAGTTAATGACACTACATTCAACTGAACTTAGTGGATACCAGGCAAAGAAACACCTTAGTAGTAAAAGCCAAATAAAGTCCCTACCTAATGTCTCGTAAAGAGAAAAGTCTTAGAATTTTTTACAAGAAGAGTATAAAATAAAGTTAATTTAAATGTATACCTACAGGTGCGATCGAGGATATGTAGGTATGTATTCTTTAATTTATTGTAATCTTACCCCATTGGGCAGTATGGGCATTGAGCTAAGAGTTGATGTGATTCATGTAAAACCTATACACACGTGCTCAGAGTTTTAGCCGTGAATTATTGAAAAAAAAAAATGCTGCTTAGCAATTGCAGTAAGCACATAACAAGAGTTTTTAAATGCGAAAGTTTGGATGATATTCCTAATATTAGCGAGTTGAAAGATTGGTACTACCACAAACTTTTAAGTTGGTCTGTAGCTCTACTGAAAAAATACATAGGCTTTTTATTCCATAAATCAGTTCCCATGGTATAAAAACTCCTTTATATTTACCTATTCACTGCACTCTTCACGGGCTCAAACTTGTACTTTACAATTGTAATTGTCACGGGTAGAACCTTTATCAAAAGTTAGGTAGGTATGATTATTATTCTCAACTTCAACCTTCAGTGGATCTTTACCATACTTGCATTTGCAAGCAATTTGTTTTATTGATGACCAAATCGAATCTATGGGTGGAGTGGAATGTGAATGTAAATTATTTATGTATACAAGTCAGCGAATAATTATTTAAAGAAAAATAAATTTCTTAAGCCATAGTATAGGTAAAGGTAAAAACACAAAACTTATCTAAGATATATCGTAAGCCAAAGATTGTGAAACAAATGAACGGCGGTGTTTTTAGTTTTGTTGTTCTCTCCCTTAATTTTGGTTTAACTGCAATGTACCTATTCATATTCATTTATTTTGCGAAAACATGGGTTACAGGGATGTGATATAATTATGTAATGATCTCAACCATGATCAGCTTAATAGCATGCAAATTATAATAAAGTTTCAATTTAATGTCAATATTTTGATTAATAAACAAGTGTCTATATTCTAAAATTCGTCTAACAGATATTCATTAACACTGTAATAAGCCTTCTCAATTAACAATTGCCTTTTTTTTTTTTCTTACCACCAAGGTGGCAAACAAGCATCCGGCCCGCCTGATGGAAAACGGTTACCGCAGTCTGTGGACGCCTGCAACATCAGAGACATTACACGCGCGTTGCCGACCCTTTAAATGTCTTAAAAGACCCTTTTTGAAGAACCCCATGTCATAGTCCTGGGGGAAAACAGCGGCAGGAATATCATTCCACAACTTGAGTGTTCGCGGGAGGAAATTCCTCATAAACCTTACAGTCCGCGAACTAAAAGGCTCCAAGGTATGGGGATGATATTTCAGCCGATGTGCCGATATGTCTTAATTTATGTTTAAAAATAGTAATTGTATTGCTTTCTTTAATGATAGTAGGTAAGTGATTATAGATACGAGGTACCATACAATATATCATCATCATCATCAACCTATATTAGTCCACTGCTGGACATAGGCCTCCCCCAATGAGCGCCATAGCGCCCTGTCTTCAGCTTGACGCATCCAGCATCTGCCAGCAGTCTTTCGCAGATCGTCATCCCACCTGGCCGGAGGGCGTCCTACGCTACGTTTACCGAGTCGCGGTCTCCACTCAAGAACACGTTTACCCCAACGGTTGTCGGTTCTTCGCGAGATATGGCCGGCCCATTGCCACTTCAGCTTGCTAATTCTTTGAGCTATGTCGATAACTTTGGTTCTCTGTCGGATGTATTCGTTACGAATTCTATCCTTCAGAGAGACTCCGAGCATAGCTCTTTCCATAGCTCGCTGGGCGACTTTGAACTGGTGGACCAGCCCTACCGTGAGTGTCCACGTCTCAGCTCCGTAGGTCATTACGGGTAGGACGCACTGATTGAAAACTTTCGTTTTCAAACATTGCGGTATGGATGAAGAGAAGACTTGACGTAGTTTCCCAAATGCTGCCCAGCCTAGCTGGATCCTCCTCTTGGCCTCCTTCTCAAAATTGTTTTTACCTAGCTGTACAATCTGCCCAAGGTAAGTATACTCGGAAACAATTTCAAGAAGGTGACCATCTACGACTATCGGTCCCGGAACAATGTGGCCATTGATCATGACTTTGGTTTTATCCAAATTCATGCCAAGACCGATACATCGCGAGGCTGAAGCTAGGCCGTCCAGCATGTGGGTCAGCTCCTCTAGCGACTCCGCCATTACGACTATGTCATCAGCGAATCGCAGGTGTGAGATGTAATCGCCGTTTATGTTAATGCCCTTACCTTTCCAGTCCAGCGTCTTAAACATATCTTCCAATGCGCTCGTGAACAGTTTCGGGGATATGACATCCCCCTGTCTCACTCCTCTGCGCAATTGGATAGGTTTAGACTGCTGGTCCTGTACTTGGACACTCATAGTGGCAGCTTCATAGAGACACCTCAGCACTTCGATGTAACGATAGTCTACTTGGCATCGCTGTAAGGATTCCAGAACAGCCCAGGTTTCGACAGAGTCAAAGGCTTTCTCATAGTCCACAAAAGCGAGACACAGGGGCTGATTATACTCTTCAGACTTCTGTATAATCTGCCTCACTGTGTGTATGTGGTCTATGGTGCCATATCCTCCGCGGAACCCGGCCTGTTCTGGTGGCTGGAACTCGTCAAGTCTCCTGGCGAGACGATTCGTGATCACTCGTGAGAACAGCTTATAGATGTGGCTCAGGAGTGTGATGGGTCTGTAATTTTTAAGGAGAGTTTTATCACCCTTCTTAAAAAAGAGCACCACCAAACTCCCGCTCCACGCCTTAGGAGTTCTCCCACTGTGGAGGACGGTATTGAAGAGGTGTTGTAGCTCCTGTATAACGGAGGCTCCTCCTGCCTTCAGAAGCTCTGAAGTTATACCGTCCTCACCGGGGGCTTTTCCATTTTTAAGCTGCCTCAAAGCTAACACGATTTCGTCTTGACTGATGTCTGGCAGTTCGTCGGTGTAGTGGCGTGTCAGGGTGGCTCTAGAATCAAGGTCGTCTCGTCGGGAACGAGGGGCATGTGCAGTGTACAGACGGCCATAAAAATCCTCTATCTCGGCTGAAATCTCCGGTTTCGACAGTACGGTCCTCCCATCGTGCGTTTTAAGCTTCGTCAGGTGGCTCCTGCTAAGCTGCTGAGTGAATACTTTGGACCCTCGGTTTCGCTCTATCGCCTCTTCAATGAGGCGTGTGTTGGAGCTCCGAAGGTCGCGCCGTACCATCTTCGCAATTTGCTTGTTCAGGTCTGACCTCTCTGCCGAAGACACTTGGGTGGTTTCCCGTCTTCTTGTCATCAGATCCAGAGTCTCATCCGAGAGTTTGGACTTCTTGCCAGTTCGCTGTTTTTTGCAGAACTTGATGCCCTCATCCTTCAACGTTTCGACCAAATTGTGTAGGCTCTCGTCAGCGTCATCAGTGGGTTCCAAAGCAACAAATCTGTCTCCGAGTAGCTGCTCGAACTTCTCGGTGCCCGCCATGATTTGGATTGGATTTGGTCGGAGCGTGGACTTCATCAGACGGTGTCTTTCAAGCTTCAAGTTGATATTCAGAGTGCCTCGGAGCATTCGGTGATCAGATCCGGTATTGAACCTGTTGATCACTGAGACATCTCTGAATATGTGGTTGCTATCCGTCATGATGAAGTCGATCTCATTTTTAGTCACAGTGTCGGGGCTTTGCCACGTCCACTTCCTTTGAGGCTGTTTCTTAAAGAAGGAGTTCATTAAGAACAGTCCCTCTTTCTCAAGGAAGTTGACAAGCATTTGCCCCCTGTGATTCCTGATTCCAAAACCATGCGGGCCTATTCGGGATTCATTGCCAGTCTGGATTTCCCACCTTGCCGTTAAAGTCCCCCATAACAACGTTGAAGTGAGCCTTAGTGGTGTTGTGTAAGGCTTTGGATATGTCTTCGTACATATCCTCCACTTCATCGTCCGAGTGTGCCGAGGTCGGTGCGTAGACCTGAATTACCTTCATGCTATACCGCTTGGAAAGCCGAAGGATCAGGTACGCTACCCTGGTCGACACACTGGAGATTTCTTGAACGTTGCTAGAGAGGGCCTTATTGACGAGGAAACCTACTCCACCCTGGGATGTTTTATCACCCTCACGAAAGTAGAGAAGATGGCCTGAGTCTAGGGTTACGGTGTCCTCCCCCTCTCTACGGACTTCACATAACCCGAGAACATGCCATTTAATGTTCTCTAACTCCACTTCCAACTGCGCTAGATGATGGTCAAGCCTCAGAGTGCGTCCGTTAAACGTTGCCAGGGTCATTTTAGTAAGCGTGTGGTAGCCTGAATACCGGTGATTCTTAGCACCCCCTGCCCCGCCGTTACCATGACCGCTACCATGGCCAGGAATAGCGAGGCGGCCGGGAACTAGGGGCCGTGTTTTGGCTGTACTTATCATTAAGGGGTAATGCCCATAATCCCCACGCTGGGCATGCGGGTTGGGGATCGCAGTTTGATGGTGGGGTTGTTCTAGAGGGGTGCTGCTGCCCACCCCCCGGTATATCCCTTAGTCGCCTCTTACGACACCCACGGGAAGAGTTGGGGTAGTGCAATTCTAAGCCGGCACCACACGGCACACGATACAATATATGCTTTTATTAAATAGTGCCGACTTATTTGATGGGCAACAAATTTTTTTGTCAAGGCGTTTACATCTAAATTTGTCAAAGAAATTCAGAAGTAAGTTCAGACATATAATTTAGTTCTGTTCTAGTCTTTGGGCATATCCTAGTAATTTGTGTCATTTGCTTTCTGTCCCTACCTGTCTACCTACTTTCCGTCTTTATCTTTTTCACCCTTGGGACTCACTCAACCTGCGTGTTATAAGATAATGTTTATATTTTTAATTTGCTAACCCTTTAGAATTATATTACTATACTTATTTCCTTTATTAGTGTATCGTAATGTGTGTGTGTGCTATAAATAAATTCTTATTCTCTAGCTGTCAATAAATGGTAGTAAAACTGTACCTACTTAGTTAAGTGCTTGCTGATCGTGTTTGTTTAACCATCTCATTGCAAATCTTGAGGCGGGGCAAGAGAATCTTTGAATTTTATGGGTTTAGCTACATTTAGAGTCAATTCACAAGCGACGACGGAGGCTCACATCATTTGATAAATATTTATCGATACTTTGAGATTTCACACAACAACACGTAACAATATTCCTAAAATTAAATCGTCCCAGCATGTTATAAAAGACTTCATCATTATCATCAACCTATAGACAAAGGCCTCCCTTAATGAGCGCTATAGCGACCTATAAGCTTGCACCATCCAGAATCTGCCAGCAGTCTTTCGCAGATCGTCATCCCACCTGGCCGGAGGGCGTTCTACAGTACATTTGCCGAGTTGCGGTCTTCACTCAAGAACAAGTTTACCCCAACGGTTGTCGGTTCTTCGCGCAATATGGCCGGCCCACTGCCACTTCAACTTGCTAATTCTTTGAGCTATGTCGATAACTTTGGTTCTCTGTCGGATGTATTCATTACGAATCCTATCCTTCAGAGAAACTCCGAGCATAGTTCTTTCCATAGCTCGCTGAGCGACTTTGAACTGGTGGACCAGCCCTACCGTGAGTGTCCACGTCTCAGCTCCGTAGGTCATTACGGGTAGGAGTTTTCAATCAGTGCATGATTGAAAACTTTCGTTTTCAAACATTGCGGTATGGATGACGAAAGACTACTCGTAGATTTCAAAAGCTAAGCTTTAGGTATAAGTTTCTTGCTATAATACTTAAGTATACCTATAAAACTTCATTTTCAGATAATCCCACGTGATAGTAAGTAAATATGTGATTGATGAAGTATCTAGAAGACTCATCTTAGCATGGGGCGAAGGTCGATGCAGGATTCCCACCTCGGGACAAATGTCCCCTGGAATAATACATGGGCAACCCATAAATCTGTTCCCATGGGACAGAAATAGCCTTGAAATGGTTCCATAGAAACAACGCGTCAACGGGCGACCTAATGCTAAGTATATCAGTAGTCTACCCATAACATAAACTCTGATTAACTTGAGGCTTGATAATGCTTTGGGAATGGCCCAGCATGCCAGCCTTATTTAATAAGTAACTAATTTATTTGCTAGGAGATATCCAGCACTAGTTCAGTGCAGAAGATGAAATCTGAAAGTCAGAGGTGTGAGTGTAAGTCAAATCGCAAAGGCTTATAATTTGCACACAGAGAGCCACAATACGGGCAAGGTGAGGCAAAGGGCAATCCTCTCGGATATATACTCGGCACCCTCCGACATAGCTCAGTATCGACACGACACATCGAACACTATGTCGAAACTGGTGAGTTCGCTCTATTGTTCTAAGCGTTTGCTTGCTTGTTGGTTGATTAGTATTTTCTCACCTTGTTTAAACGAAATTCTTAGATCCTGTATGAAACGATAAAAAGTTTGAAATGAGCCGGGCCAGTCGGTACTAAACTAAAGTCCTTCTTGCATATTTTGATTGTAGAACAAAATCTGTCAGTAATGATATTAACTACAATATATAATGTTTATGTTTTTCCGAGTATGGGCCCTGGTTTGCTTTCACCATGACGACGTCCATCGTTCGCGGTCGATTGTTGGTCTTCGCTCGCTCTCATTCGCTTGGTCTGGCTTCATTTGCCTTCGGCCGCACGGCTCCGTTGCAGGCTTCTGTTAACTTTTGGTTAAGTATACGCAACTACAAATTTATGACGTTGTGTGGTACAGTGTAGATAGATTATATTATGTAGACTTAATTATCGAAGTCCCATGTAGGTCCCATGAAGATTTAGGTAAGCCATTAGGTATATCTTATGTTTAGTTAGGTATCCTACTCATATAGCGGCTGCCGTGTTTGTAGCCATACATTTTGGAGAGGCCAGCAGTTCATAAAATATTCCTGCATAATGCCGGTAATGAGAAGGAATCAGGGCCTCGTAAAACCGAAAATCAAAGTTCCTTTTTTATTTTTGCGCAAACGCTATCTTATGTAGGTTATATAAGGGTAGGTTTTATCGAATCAGTAACTTAGTTTTTTGTTTTCCGAGTCGGCCCCCTGTTCAGAGAGCTCATTCTCCCGTTTAATCAATTTCTTTGTTGAAGTCCCTTTATTGCATTCATTCCTTTACATCAATTTCCAGTCGCTTTACCTTTGCTGCCTCGCGCTGACCTGCGCATCCTCAGCACGGCTCGACCACCTCGTGCCACAGAACTATGCTGGAAATAAACCGTCCAACGACGTGCCCTACAATTATGAGAATGTCAACAACGGCGATGGAAATTACCGATTCAGGTATGAACTTGCAGCTTGGGGACGCTTCCGACTGGTATTTATCATCATTATCATCAGCCCATATTAGTCAACTGCTGGACATAGGCCTCCCCTAATGAGCGCCATAGCGCCCTGTCTTCAGCTTGACGCATCCAGCATTTACCAGCAGTCTTTCGCAGATCGTCATCCCACCTGACCTACCCCAACGGTTATCGACTGGTATTGATATGGGTTATTGGAGTTACCTCTAGAATATTTTTAGATAGAAAGAAGATAGTTAATTTTACTAAAAACCATTTCTTTATATAAGTTATATTGAGTAAGTATATGTATATAATACTGTAAGAACTTGGATATTCTTGAGGCGAAATCCTAAGACTCAACTTTGCTTCGATAATCCGTGGAATTTTATTGGTATTACTGCAATGACCTATAAGATAGGCAATTAAGGTTTAGTATATAGCACCTTTTATTGGTTGTAAGGAACTCAAATGGTTAATACGACCTGAATTTCGTTAGATTAAAATATTTGCCAACTCTTAAAATGGATGCGTTTTAAATCGAACTTTTCTTTTGAACTCTTATTTTGTTCTGCTTCGGTAAAATATACATTTTACAGCAAAAAACCATCACTGTCAGATTACTCGCTCGATACTCTTATAGGGCGGGTGAGGTAGCAGTGATGATAGGTGCTCATTTGCTAGATCATATTATAAGCTTGAGATTATCCTACCATATTTTATTATTATCCTACCATTACTGTTACCTTACCCGCTCTATACATATATGTGGGTAGAGACAGATAATCGTCAGAGATATCAGAATTACCAAATAAATATTATATGAATTGTTTCAGCTACGATACCCCTGACGGTATCTCAGCCCACGAGAGCGGCTCCCCCCGCGCCCCGGGCCCCGAGGGCCCCGCTGTGACGGCGGAGGGAGGGTTCTCCTACCGCGCGCCCGACGGGCAGCAGATCTCCCTCACATACGTCGCGGATGAGAACGGCTTCCAACCTCAAGGGTCACATCTGCCCACGCCTCCCCCTATCCCTGATGCTATACAAAAGTCTATAGAGTTTAATAGGAACAATCCGTAAGTTACGTTCTTAGTTCAATCTACGACCGAAGTTCTACCTGTGCGACGCAAGAGGTTACGGGTTCGAATCCCGCCCGGAGACAAATGCTTCTACATGTACAATAATGTACTTACAAGTTTTTTCGGTCAGCAAATATTTTTGGGGTTCTGGGAGTTTTAAATAAATAAATAAGTCGCACTGGACAACCCACACAACACTATCTAGCTAGCTCCAAAGTTAGCTAATAAAAACTTGGGTCCTGTATCCACAACACAAGCTAGGTAAAAGATAACTGATTTTTATTTATTGTTATTTAGATTTTCTATGTATAATAAAAACATCTATGTGTGTATTTTATTTGTCGAGCTTAGGCCACATTGTCACTTTCTATCGTAAAATTTGCACCTGGTTTCAGAGAGCCCGGCGCAGGCGCCGGCGCAGGCCGCAATCGCTACTAGTTCCAAGATCTCTGACGTGACCTGGCTGCATGCCCTATCCATTTTATACAAGGACTGTGATAATGTACATAATTGTCTTTTATTTTAAACAAATGTTATTTGTAATCGCAATAAATTGTGGTGATGCTCAAGACTTGAATTTTTCTTTTCTTCATAATCTATTTTTAACTTTTTTTCCATATCGTTTCTTTTTGATTTATTAGTAAACATGAACGATAAAATTAAAACTTTATTTATTTAATGAAAGAAATAACAGTAATTATTAGTAGTTGAACTTCCTCTTAACTGTCTACAACAGTCTGCTGTTAGATCAGTTGTTTTAATTGTAAATACCTACTTACTAGTATTCTAACATTGTAATTTTCTTTGTTTATCAAGAATAAATAAAATTTGAAAATAGAAAGAAAGGGAACAAACAAAGTAAACACACCTGTTTTTGTAGAACTCTTATATCTTGTTTAGTTCGATGCAAGTTGTTTGGAAAGCTAGGACTAGGATATCCGGTTGAAATAACTGCACCGGAAATGAAATCTTGCTGAATGAACTCTAGATATCGGAGGTAAAATGGATAAATCTTTCGAGTTTAGTCAAAACAGAATTGGTATTTTCCGCCATTTGCAAATGTTATTGTTATATGTTGTTATTGTATTAGTATGTAGACTTCCAATAGGGTGCTTTCTGAGGCCCTACTTTTTATAATGCGCCACAATAAAACAAATCTGAATATATATTTATCAAAACTTTAATAATGCTCTATAATAAGTTAAAACGTTCGATTTGCAAGGTCGTTATTTCTAGTTTCGGTGTAGACAAAACTATATTGTTATTCAAAGTACTCTAAATTTGATTCATTATGATTGAAGTAGAGCCGAAAATTGTTTGTTCTTCGTATTTCTTTAGGATCTTCATAGTTTAGTAGTTCCTGTTATAGCCACGGTTGTAGGAACCCTCGCCACTGAAACAATATTTATTTATTAGTACAAAGTCTATTATTACCAGGTAATTATTTCCCCTACGATATTTGAACAAACTCTTTTTATATGACTAAAAATACTAACTATTATCTATTGCTATATGCACGTAAATATCTATACATTATAGGTACATATAGAATTTAAATTATCTATTTAATTTGCAAATTTTACATGTTTGTTTTGCCAGTTCCAGCTTAATTCTTAGTTTTACACGTGTCTACTGAAATATAAAAAGGGGATCACTAAACAGGTATTCCCAAGTGTCCCATGTTCCGATTATAAATACGCAAAAATATGGTGGGTAGGGAAGCGAAATTTTGATGACATGGGTCGATTCTGACGTTAAAAACAGCATCAATTGGGAACCTACATGACGTGCTTTGATTTACAGTACATGGCGTACATTGTTATACGGCTTTTAATATTGTTTTAAGTTCGACAATAACTTATATTTGTTCATGGAAATATATTTTTATGCGTGTTTCATAATTGTCTAAGCTCTACAACTGTATAAACCAATTTTTGATGATTCTTGTTTTTTTTAAGCTGAAGCTGTTGTTTTCGTGTAGTCCCATATAATTTTTGATCAAGACCTAATCAGTAGTTTTTGAGTTAGGTATCCTTATTAAAATCGGTTGTTAGTTTTTGTAAATAACATCAAATTATGTTTTTTTTTTATATTAAACTATATAACACAAGCTCTGTTTAGTTTAGTCTTGTAGCGCTTCAGAGATGTTTGCTCAGTATCGAACTGATGGTTTTCATGCCATCATTCGGAAGAAAACAGCATCTCTGATGAGCAGGACAAGGGCTAGTCACAACAGCATCCTAAAAACTGTAGCGGAGCATTGCTGTCACAGCTGTCTCCCATTTGGACTCATTTTTCGAAATGTGTTGCACCAATGTGTGGGTATGATGCGTAACTTTGTATTTTATTAGCTGTAGGTAAGTTGTTATTTCGTATTTTATTTATTATTATGACTGATTTTTAATTTGATTTAAATTTTATTGATTTTGTAATATGGTTTATTTGAATATCTGAAATAAATAAGTACAATACAATACAATTAGCTTGAGGCTAGAGGATGCTGTGTGAATTGTCCAACATTATTTATTTACTAGCAGCGCCTCGCGGTTTCACCCACGGTAATTCCCGTTTCCGTGGGAATTCCGGGATAAAATGTAGCCTATGTATTCCAGACTATAATTTTTCTCTGTGCCAAATTTCACCCATATCCGTTCAGTAGTTTTTGCGTGAAAGAGTAACACACATCCATCCACCCATACTTACAACCGTTCGCGTTTATAATATTAGTTGGATAAATAACTCACGAGGAAGGATGCTGTCTGTTGAACTCTATCGAGCGAAGGATCGCCTCCGGGATAGGGGGAGGCGTAGGCAGATGTGAGCCTTGCGGTTGGAAGCCGTTCTCATCCGCGACGTATGTGAGGGAGATCTGCTGCCCGTCGGGCGCGCGGTAGGAGAACCCTCCCTCCGCCGTCACAGCGGAGCCCTCGGGGCCCGGGGCGCGGGGGGAGCCGCTCTCGTGGGCTGAGATACCGTTGCCAGTCTCGTAGCTGAAATTGAAAGGAATAAAGGAAGATATATGAGAACTGTTCGGTGGCCACCACTCTAGGTCTCTCCAGAAATAGTAGTCAAAATAAAACGACTACAGACGTAGATATTAAAAGCTTATGATAGCATGATACACAGTAATATGATAAATTAAGTGGCTAGTGTACCTTTAGTTAGCGCCTTAAGAGAGTAAAGATGTGGCAAATGAAGGAGTTTTTTACTCTTGATTCTCTGGTCTCTGAGTCTTTAGAGAAATTTACTATATTTTATTGGAAGTAATCACGTATTAAAGTAAAGATGTGGCCTAAGACGGACTACACTTTCCCAGAAGAAGCTTTTTTACTCAGGATTTGAAGACTCTGAGATTGTACTCTACCGGAAAAATAGACATAGGATGTTCGTTCCACTCTTTGCCGGTTCTTGATAATGCATAGAATAGAAAACTCTTTACACACCAGACTTAGAATAAACGGCGGCCGTATCGCCAAAAGCGATCTCTTCCAGGCAACTTTGATAATCAACAAAATCCAAGCTCTTACCTGTATCTATAAGTTCCATCGCCGTTGTTTACATTCTGGTAGCTGAGGATAGGGATGTGAGCTCCTCCGTATTGGTTGCTGGAGCCAGTGTTGTAGGGGCCAGGGTTGAAGCCAGAGTGGCGCTGAGCGGTCGCTATGGCCACGATCAGAGCGGCTGATATACACTGGAAATATTGTTATTTTTATTTATTACCTGAAAAATCAGTCTTATAATTACAAGATACCAAAAAGTGATAAATATCAGCAGGCTTTTCGAAGGTTTTTAGTTTTTGTTATCAGTGGTACAGGTTTTTATCCTCGCTCATCGACCGATCGGCTCATGCATCATAATTACTTTAACTGTGTATGCACAAAAATTGGTTCTAGAGTAGGTTAACCGTTCCAGAAATTGTTATAAAAGATGACGATTATGATGATCACGATGTTCTTCTTTCGAAGTTCAACCATGGCGACAAGCCTCAACGAAGAGTTAGGTGCGCAGAACTTTATATAATTTACAAGTGTGTGCAGTGCAAACACGGTGCACATGATACATGATTCTAGGGATGGGTGAACCGACACAATCAGGGAGAAGTCAAACGTGGGATCAACGGCTACCCACGTAACAAGATTATAGGCATGTAAGGGTTTCTTTGCTTTCTGAAGCGATTTTGGTGGACATTGAGCGGTTCTAACGTTGAGTTGAGACGTTTACCAAAAATGCACTTCAGCACTTCTGCCGCTCAGCTGTTCACTTGTACACTGCAAATGCACCATTTATTTGTGGCGCACAAGAAATGTGCATGAACAAATGACTGTAAAGGTCAAGTCAGGGCGGTTTATATCAAAACAAAAGAAGATTACACGTTTCATAAATCATAAAAATTACCTTGAAAGCAATCATTTTGTTTGCCAAAAACTAGAACACTAGATCCACCAAACTCGTTGGATGACTGATACACCTCTGGGGTTCAACACTCTTTTATATCATGACCGTTCACCCATCACCTTGCCATCGCAGACAGGTGAGTTATGCTGTATTCTGTGGCTCTGGGCGGTCTGACATTCCGATGAAGGCACCCCCCATGGGTGTTCGATATTGTTACAGAAGACACGACTCTCAGTACAAGGATTTCCGTTCAGCGATTTGAATAGAAAATAATAGAAAAATATTTATTTGTGTTTCAAATTTAAAACACGCACCAATACAAATACACTGAAAAACTAACTTCAAGAAGTTTTGGCATACTGAACATGAGGATTCGGAACCGATTATGGGAAAATTTTCCCTTTTCTTCTATTATTGTATCTAGTTACTATTGTATACTTGACTGTAGTTTCAAAGAAAGCTGATAAAATTTGCAACGTTTTTTATTTTAAATCACTTACTTCAGTCAAGAAGAAAAGGAAATTTTAAAAGTGTGATACTGAGTTTTGTAGGCCAGTGTAGTACAAAGTTTACGATAACTAATAACTTTAACACACATAGGCTCAGCATTCATATCCATTGACACGAGTGCCAATACAACGCTGGTTTTCAGCGCGGCTTTGGACCCAGGGTAATTGCAGCACTGAGCACAAACCAATGTTTAACCTGTTAGATTAGTTTAAACTGAAATGAAGTTAAAATAAGTGTCCAAAGGGGAGGTCTTGGTCAACAGTAAACTGATATCTATAGATATAAAACAAAGTCGTGTTTGTTACAACACTTATAACTCGAGAACGGCTGGACCGATTTTTATGATTTTTGTGTTTTTGGATTTGTATTCGTCGGGAATAGCATATTATGTATAAAAATATGATATTTGACAAATAAATAAATTTCCCCGCGGGCGACGCTGCGGGGCGCAGCTAGTAGGTTATATATGATGATGATAAAGTGTCCAAAGGGGCTGAAGATGACAAGCTTTTAGTGAGAGTTCACATTTTACAGAAAAGAAATAAGTTTCGAATCAAGAACGATAACGCATCAATGTAGTTATTGTAGATTTATCAGATAGTTCAATCACTTCGTGTCAGCTTAACGAAAGCTACCTCAAAATGCAGTCGTTAGGTACATGGTATGGGTACAGCAAAACGATTAACGCGGCTTGGGAAATAATTTTTTTATGAAAGTGCTTGAAATACCTACCAAATCAACAAGTAGGTATGTATTTTCTTGATCTTTTTGGTGGGTATATTTTTGTTTAATTTCTGTCTTGATGAGGAAAACTGCCGGTGGAACAAGTATGTATCTTGTTAGCTTCTAATAAAATATTTGTTCGAGAAAACCTTGAAAGAAAAATGATTCATCTCGTAAACATAATTTGGAATTCATAAAGAGAGTGTTAACTCAAATATTATGACAAACTCAGCCAAGTACTTTTCTTAACAATTCATTTTGGAAAAAGTTGGAGTTTGGCTAGCGAAGGTTTTGAAACATTGAGGTACCTATCCGAATCACCATTTCACGTCGTGTTTACTTAAGGGGCCAGCGGATGGTGAACTCCTCGGAATAGCAAAATGATTTGTAATTTGAGCATATTTCCACAAAATTTTAGTGTTTTTTGTATTTGAACAGTATTTATCTATGTTCCTAAGTAGTTTAATTGTCAAAAAAATAAAATAAAATTAAAAAAGTTAAATTAAATTACAATAAAATTTATTTTCGACATACTACTCTGTCAAGAAAGTACCGGGAAAAGATCAATAATACACAAAATGTTTGTTATTCATCCAAATTTATTTTATCACCTTCAAAGTATGCTCCTTCAGAAACGATACACTTACACCAACGAATTATCCAATCATCAAAACATTTTTTAAACGCTGTTTCCGGAATTGAGTTCAGTTCTCGCCGCGAATTCTCCTTTATGTCTTGTACCGATTGAAAACGGGTGCCACGAAGTGGTAATTTGAGTTTAGGAAAAAGAAAGAAGTCGGCCGGAGCCATATCTGGTGAATATGGTGGTTGCTCGATGGTATTTGTTGAGTGTTTGGTCAAAAATTCGGTCACAATGATGGCCTTGTGCGAAGGCGCATTATCAAATTCAGGTCTTTTGGGACTAGTCGAGCGGCAACATGTTTCATACCCAAGTGATTATTTAAAATGGTACGGATCGACTCCTGAGATACAGAAAGTTCGGCGGCTATCTCTCGCAAAGTTGAATGAGGATTTTCAGTCACTGTTTCCTTCACTTTTGCGATGTTAACTTCAATTGCAGACGTTGATGGCCTACCAGAGCGAGGCAAATCTTCCATCACATCTCGACCGCTTTTGAACGCTTTGTACCACTCATAAGCACGTGTTTTTGATAAAGTCGATTCACCGAAAGCCTTCTGTAACATATTCAGTGACTCCGAACACGAAATTCCATTGGCGATGCAAAACTTAAGACAAACTCTTTGTTCGATGTTTTTGTCCATTGTGAAATTCGCAATACACACTAGATATGATGTAACTAAAAACAGCACTGTATTTAATATAAATAACAGATGCAACTCAAACTCCGCGCCAAAATGGCAAACAGTTGTGCCAACCTAACAACAACAAAAAAAACAAAAATTTTAATTTGGAACCATAAACAAATCATCCATTCCCGATACTTTTTTGACTGAATGTAAGTAGCTTATATTGTCTAGTTACAAATTAATAACACTTTGTCCGAAATGATAAAATATTCAGTCAAAATTTTTGGTATTACGGAACACCGGAACGCCTCGAATTAGAGTTTTGTGCAGTTGAACAATTTTCAACAGACTTCAATATGATCTTAAATGGGACTTTATTTTTTATTAAACAAAAACTAAAATTATTCTTACTTATCCTTACTAATATTATAAATGTGAAAGTTTGTATGGATGTGTGGATGGATGGATGTTTGTTCCTCTTTCACGCAAAAACTAGTGAGAGTGGATCGGGCTGAAATTTTGAATAGTTTTCATTCCATAGATCCCATGGTTCTTATGGGATAGTAATAGCATTTAAACGTTTCCATAGAAACAAAGCTCGCGAAGACGCGGGCAGATTCTAGCGAGTCAATAAAAACCAGAAAAGATTAGTATGTGTGTGAAAACAGTTCTGTTGTTGTGTGCTAGATGTTTAATTTGAACCCCAAACTGCCCCTTTAACATAGGTACTTGGTACGGTGTTTATCTAAGGAAGTCAAGGAAAGTCATTAGTAAGGTATGGTACTTATATATTCACTTGACACACATTATTTATATTGTCATAGCAAATTCTTCGTTTTCATTTATGAGTTAGTTCCTCCGTAGTTCTATTACCTATTCAGCTGACATTTTATTTTCTTTGTAAATTAACATTATTATCCTTTTTCTTTCATCAGTCCATTGGATTTTACCATAATTTTCGTCTTCAGGTTTGTTCATAAGCTCATAGTTTTGTTTTTAAAAATAGCAGAAACGTAGTAGTAGATAACTCAATTTCATAATAGGTACCTCTCGATTTTTATCACAACTGTGGAATTTGATTATATTATAAACCTAAGTAGAAATTTAAAATCAACACTTCAAATATTAATACATATTTTGGTCTAAAATCTAGGCAGTCGCTATTTTGTGTTATTTATTTCTACTTAATTAAATTGATCATGACATGTAAACCATATTATTGGTAGGTAAGTAGTTATCATATGATGTTTTTAATTTTTTTTAAACTAAGTGATTTAACTAAATATACATGTAATTTATACAAGTAAATATTATTTTTGTTTTATAATGTTGTTCGTAGCCAGTCTATACTTAGCTGTCGCATTTTAGACTTGTTCATTATACAAGAGATGCCTTGTTGTTTCAATCAGCAATCTAGTGTTGCTGCTATTGTGAATAGAACCGGGGCTTTGCCAAGCTAAAATCAGGAGGATTTTTAATAGTACTAAGTAAGCTTCTGCTAATTTATGATATTCATTATAGACTATAATATAGGTCGATGATGATGATGGAAGAACACCCATACCCTTAGTCCTAATGAATTCTTCAAACTAAACGTTTTAATATGATTATTTTTCGATAGCCAGCATGGCAATAGGTGAGAGGGATTTAAAGAGTTGTAAAACTTTCACAATAATGTTTATTTGTGAAATTCATGATTATTTACATTTATAAGTTAATATATTATAAATAAAACTAAATAATAAAAATAGTGCATCGTTACATAGTGGTATCACAGTCCAAGCATCATAAAATCAAGTGTTTGTTATACAACTCTGCTAAGTACGCAAACGAAACTGCAGACAACGAAGCAATCCAGGCTTATTCCATTTCATAAAGCGATTTCTTTTCAATTTATCCAGCTTTCATACCGAAAGCTTTTCTATACCAGTCGGATGGTGTTAATTTTCCTTGTGAATTGATCCTTTTCATGTTTTATTGCAATTTCATTTCTTTACTTGCCTTCCCGTTGAAGATAGGAGATTAAGAAATAGCTAAAGATTTAGCTTATCTCAAAGTTTTTTAAACTTAAGCGATCAGAACACATTATTATAAATATCAGTCATCTCGTGACCACGAAAGAGTGTAAACCTGTTGAACTGAAACGTCGGAAAAAATAAGTAAGTGAACGCGGTAAAAACCCGTGAATATTTATAATAATTAGCATATCTAGTTTACTATTTGTAGTCAGAACTTTTATCTTCTTGTAGACAACAAAAATATGAATAAGGTCAATCAATTCCTCCTGTCAATCGCTTTGTGATTCTGGTGGGCGATGTCCGTTATCCTTTCCGTGCCTGCGTTCATGCGACTATGTTAGCTGAGAATTGTTGAGATCATCAGTAGTGGTAGCCGTTGCTGCCACCGCTTCCACCGTTGCCACTGCCACCGCTGCCGCCACTGCCGCCACCACCGCCGTTGCCGCCGCCACCGTTATAAGCTCCCTCGCTGGAAAAATAAAACGTCGATGAGTAAAGCGGGTTAATACCTTGTTTTTAAGTCTTCACTGATTTTATGTTTAGAATTTGTATACTTAGAAATAACATTATTTAATTTTTAAATTAAATTGTTTTGGCACTTAAGCCAAAACAAATTAATTAAAATGAAATGAAATTAATACTTAATTTTGTAAACTTTTTTCCAGCCATGGACGTCACTATGATGAAACAATCATAAGAGTCCGGAAAACAGGAGCAAAAACTGTGGGTACCTATACGAGAGTTCATGTCTTACTTACGATGAAGGGTTGTTCTTATTGAACTCAATAGACCGTAGGATCTCTTCCGGGATGGGCGGAGGAGTGGGTAGATGCGGTCCGACGGGGTGGAAGCCGTTCTCATCAGCAGTGTACGTGAGGGATATCTGTTGGCCGTCGGGGGATTTGTACGAGAAGGAGCCTTCAGCCGTCACAGCGGGGCCCTCGGGGCCCTGGGCGCGGGGCGATCCGCTCTCTTGGGCTGAGATGCCGTTTCCAGTCTCGTAACTGCAATGTTGAATTGGGAAATGTAAACTTTGAATGGGTTACACTAAAGTAGTTAAACGTTGCGAGGTTTGCTGATAGCTTATTAATGGTTGCCGCAAATCAGTGGGTAGATGTCTATTGATAATTGTAATTAAGACCTGAGAGTTTCTTCAATTGCTGAAGCGATTGTAAATTTTAATAGATTGTAATATTAATGATTTAATTGAGATTTGGAATTATTACCTGAACTTGTAGTTTCCATCTCCATTATTGACGTTCTCAAACTTAGTGATGGGTATCTGAGCTCCGCCGCCGCCGCTGGAGCCTCCAAATGAGCTCGCACCTGAGCCCCCACCGAAGCCTCCCCCCAGGCCTCCATTCCCCCCTGAGCCGCCCCCGAATCCACCTCCAAGACCTCCATTCCCCCCTGAGCCGCCCCCGTAACTGCCACCAGCACCGCCGCCGGAACCGCCCCCTGGAGGTCTTGGAGGTAGGTACTGTGGCTCCAGACGACCGCAAGATGCTGCAGCTATTAGCGCGGACGTAAATAGTAACTGAAAAGTGAGATTTCAATAGATACAAATAATTATAAACAGCCAAAATTGCAATTGAAAAAATTGAGCTAACTGTAAACGGTTGCAAACAGTCTAAAGTAACTCAAATGATCCATGTCAATGCCAGTTGGAAGGGTCTCCAAGACACTGGCTGCATTACCTTGGATTCTGGAAATTTTATGCTGACAGTCTGGCCACGAATTAGAAACAGGATAATTAAAAATAATTTAATCTCGGGTAGTTTTATGATAAAACAGAAACAAAATTAAGCTCAGATCTACGTGTCAAAGGTAGGTTTATAACCCCAAGTCATCTAAGTGCCGGATCCATATAATTTAAACGTTGCTAAACTCACCAATGCTTTTGTCATCTCGATTTTTGTCTCGAGTGCCTGTTTGTTCAGCTATTTACTGAATACTGTTTGAGAGGATCTGCCTCGTTTTATATTGATCCGATTTGCCCTTTCTCGGTTGCTTCACCTTGTGCGTTGTAGTTATCGGCACAGTCGAGCACTCTACCGACCTAACCCTATGAAGCCAAGATTGTTCCTGAAGTTTCCAAAAGCCGTACAATTCCATACACCATGCCTCTAATTAGGTTAAACTAATTAGGAAGTTTAGAAGGTGCCGAGAACTTAGAAATGCTGGTTGCATTTCGCTAACTATTGTTTCCCAGGTAAAGGTCTCTAGGAGTAAACTGGTATAAAATAAGGTCATGGGGTCAATTCAGATAGAACACTAAATTATTCAACAGCGAATAAAATATTGTCGTCCTTTTTATATCGATAGAAATAATAGCGGCATATTTTTTAGTCTCGTTAAATAAGCTTAGTTTTTGTACCATATGAATGTATTTGTACCATTACTATCTCATTACTTTTATTATTAAATGAAAGTGATATTCTCTGGTGGTAATAGGCAAACAAAAGTAAGCAAAATGCAACAAGCATTTTTTGAGAGCTCCGCCGCTTCTCAACTTTTAAATTAGATCGCCCTATTTAGAGGTAAGTATGGTGTAATCTATATTCTATATCATTAAAATAATCTACGTTTGTTATCTGGCGATGAATAAAATACAATGCTGATTAATCATATATTATTGCGTATAAAGATTTCTTGAAGACAAACATATAGAGATTGAATATTACCTTTTGGTATGTGAAAGGGGATCTGTCATAGTTTACTTACCTTGTGTTGTAAGATGTAAAACTGCATTAAGTAAGCCGGTACCTAATCCATGAGCTTCGCAAAAGGGCAATAATTCAGATCAAAGGCATCAACTTCACAATCGTGGGTAAACAAAGAAATGGCACGTAAATCCTGTATAATATTATAAATGCGAAAGAAACTGATTTAAATGAAATTTTGTACAAAGATAGTCTAGAGTCTAAGAAAGGACATAGGCTATTTTTTATGCGAATGAAGGGGTTGAAATAGGGGATGGAAATTCGTATGAAAGTTTTGTCATGTTGTAGCTACATAGAAGCTTGAAACTTATTTTGTAGGCTTTTGGTTACTTAGATATAAATAAATATGACATTCAGAGTTTGTAAAATTTTTAACCATTTTTTAAGGGTAAAATGAAATAGGTGAAAAAAGTTTGTATGGAAATAATGTAATGTTTATGTGACTGCCAAAAGCACTATTCTAAGCGGACGAAGTCGCGGGCATAGCTAGAACTTACAATAAATAAATATCCTCTTGAACGGATGCAACTTATTGATAAAGAGTGCAAACGGCAAAAAAGCTCGTATTTTTTTAATTAATTAAAGTTTTAATGAACCACTATTGGTTTAGGTAGGTACTTCCAACTTTTACACAAGTATCCACTGGCGCCAACGGTAACTCATTGAAAACTTACTAGGAAAATAAAGAAAGCCAAAGTGCTTGATGAGTTGAATAAATAAAGCTAGCTAGAATATATAAGCTCCTATCATTTTCAGCTTCAAATTTTTGTTCAGCGAATCGTTTTGTTTATTGATCTCAAAGCTCTCAATTGGTGACAAAATGGTCTGTGCATTCGCGTAAAATGTCGCTCGTCGCAGAGATATCAAAGAGATTGTTCGTTGTTGATAGAGAAGTAATTGCGGAAGTGATTAAAAAAACATAGTTATTGAAAACAGATTCTGGCGTAGCTGAATTTCAGACCAAGAACATTAGCTACATGATGTTCTTCGATATTCCTATGTATATTCATATTATAACCGTAGGCGACCGACGATATGCGGCGTGGCGGGCCAAGGTCCGCCGCAGGAGGTTGTGGGTTCAATTGCTGCCTTGGAACAAACGATGGTAGGATTTGCAAATATTTGTTCTGGGGTTCTGGTTGTTTTCTATGTATAATAATAAATAACAATCTATTTATTTATTTATTTATTTATTATGAATTAATTAGAACGGCCATTGAAAGCCACTTACACTAATTAAGTACTTAATTAAAATTGTATACAAATTTCATATAAAAAAAATAGGTAATTTAATAGGTAATTTACTTAATGTACCATTAGTCATCTAGTAATCATAACAAAAGCTTTGCTTAACTTGGGGTTGGATGTGCTGTGTGGATTATTACTTATTTATTTTTATTATTAATAAATATGCCTCAAATGACCTGATCACCTGACTGATCCGGGATGGGATGGATTAGTTTTGGAGTATTAGATTAAGTTTCGTAACTTCGAGGCTGCAATGTGCAATTCTGATAATCGAGATCGATTCATTTTTGAAATTTGAAATTATTTGGTTAATTTGGTGATATTTGAATTTAACTGATAATCGATTTTAAGTTAGATAATAACACTAGCTAGTCAAAAGATATCACACTCTTTCACGCTAAAACTGGCGGAAAAACTGATTGATCTAGCTGCAATTTTTATCAGATCCAATGGGGTATGGATATCCATATGAATTTGGGAACGTATCAAGACTATTACTATCCCAACTATATACATATCTAACTTCACACGCTTGTGTGTTTAAAAATAAATATTGTGTTCTGTGTCTATGGAAGGCCCAGTTTCACCCGCTCTCCGCAAAGCACTGTATGAAGTTCACGTCCGTGACCGTTCGACGTTCCTCTCGTGCCATCCACTGTTAGGTTGAAGCTACTTGAAAACGACCGTGCTCCGATCTCTAACTGCATTCTTATTGCTGCTTGCACTTGGTAAATTAGCTACTTTCAACCGCACAGCCAACGTTCGGTTTTTAATTGACATTTTATGAACTTCACCTTGGAGCTTTTAAATTTTGTTGTTTTAATTAATATTGTAAGTTCCTACTTATTCCGTTTCTGTGACTCACCAAATGCATATAGCGACCGCGACCCGAACGCGAGTTTAGTTATAAAGCTATATTTTTAGGGTTCCTAACACAAGGGTAAAACGGGACCCTATACTCATTTAATACCATTTAATACTAAGACTCCGTTGTTAGTCCCTCTGTCTGTTCGTCTGTCACTAGGCTGTATCTCATGATAGTTAGACAGTTAAAATTGCCACAACTGATGTATTTCTGTGGCCGCTACCAATAATGACTAAAATCACAATAAAAATAAATATTTAAGAGGGCTTCCATACAACAGATTATTAGCCGTTTTTAAAGATAATGGTATGGAATGGATACCCTTCCTTCGTGCGTGAGTCAGACTCGCACTTTGCCGGTATTATTTTGGAATCTAGCCCCCTTATTCATAATGGTCTATAAACTTAAAGGAGATACTAATCAGTATTTTTTCTTACTCTGACTTATATGACTAGAAGAAGTAAGAGAGAGAAATAGCAATGCTTTAAGTTGGCAGACTATGATGAGACTATAACTATGATGAATAAGGGGTAAGTCTATATCCTTATCTTAGTTTCAAATCTAACTGACCAGGTAAACCTAGGGTTATATGTTTACCTGGTCTAGGTTTAAGGATGTCGTGTGTATTTTATAAATTGACTAGCGACTCGGCCCAGCTTTGTACGGATGTTTTTAAAATATGAACCTTCCTCTCGAATCTCTCTATCTATTCAAAAAAATCCGCTTTAAAATACCGTTACGTAGTTTTATAGTTCTAAGCATACATCGGGACAGACAAGCAGACAGCAAGAAGCGATTTTATAGTATGTAGTGATAGATTGAGTAGGTAGAGGGGACCTACAAATGATCGATAATGACGGCAAAGAAAAACCATTTAGGTTGATAAGTACCTGACGAAAGTAAAGCCATTAATCATAAAATGACATGTTAGCGTAGGTAAAAACCTCCACGATGTCTTGCAATGGGTAGCACATACGTTAATTAATGAGAGATTATTAGAAAAACTAGCTGTGCCTACACGACAAAGCCTCGGGCACAATAAAAGATATTTTTTTATTAATTATTTTGCCCGCTATTTATAAATGCTCTAGCTGTTTTGGGCATTGGCCAAAACAAACGGGCAGACCGAACAAAAAATTCTACACTACTAGATAATACATACACTATAGACAGTCGTCATTTAGAGAGTCGTCATTTATAGAGTCGTTATTTATAAAGTCATCATTTATAGATTTGTCATTTATAGATTCGTCATGTAGAGTCCTCATTAATAGAGTCGTAATTTATAGAGTCGTCATGTATAGAGTCCTCATTTATAGAGTCGTAATTTATAGAGTCCTCATTTAAAGAGTCGTCATGTATAGAGGCCTCATTTATAGAATCTTATTTTTTTGATTTGATTTGTCATTTACAGCCTCGTCATTTTTAGAGTCCTCATTAATATAGTCGTCATGTATAGAGTCGTAATTTATAGAGTCCTCATTTATAGAGTCGTCATGCATAGAGTCCTCAGTTATAGAGTCGTCATGTATAGAGTTCTCATTTATAGAGTCGTCATTTTTAGATTTGATTTGTTATTTATAGAGTCGTCATTTTTAAATTTGTCATTTTTAGAGTCGTCATTTATAGAGTCGTCATGTATAGAGTCATTATTTTGTCATAGGAAGTATTTATATACCTAGTAGCACGCTTTGGATTTCGCTTTGGACGCAACCGTGTCAAAGAGCGTAATTAAAATAATCGGAGAATGTCTTATTTACATTTTAATGTAACACAACCAAACTGGGCACAGTGGGCACGACATAATTAGTGATTTAATTCTCGATTGTTTGAGTCTGTTCAGTTTATTTCACAAGCGAAGAACACATTGCCTATGACAAAATATGCTTGTAATAAGTAGCCAAGGAACTTAGCTATAAATTAGGTTTTAGTATGTTACTTTTACATTTAACTGTATGTTACTTTGGAAATCCGATAAATGTACTAAGCAGATTCTACTCGTGATCAGAATTGTATTTATAACAATGGGCAGAAACTGGGTTCAGACACTAGTGTTTACCTTATTCAGACATTTTGAGGACCTCATATGGCGCGTTGCGAAACAGAAGGTCGCGGGTTCCATTCCCGTTTAGGGACATATTACAATTTGGGGTAAAATTGAAATAATACTTGTTACAGGGATTCTGAGTGTTATCTCTCTATTATAATAAAAAATAAAATCAGTCATCAAGTAGCCATAATAGAAACTGCTTGGCTTGGAACTAGATTATGTGTGTATTGTTCACAATTAGGTATTTATTTATTATTCTTTTATTTGTTTGGGTCAACAGTATTTTATTTTTTTTAACCTAATAGCAAGGATTCGATTGCTAGCAGTAGTCAGAGGTTAAATGAATGTTATTGATGAGTTGTTCCGCGAAAATGATGTGGCTATAAAACAATTTTGCAAATTGCAAAGTAAATTGAACCTATCGACAGGCAGTTTGATGCAACATTACTCCGGAGGCAACGCCCTGAGCCACGACCTCGGATCTTCTGTTGTGATCCATATTTCACGAGTTAATATCACGATCTATTGTATCGAAAAATTGTGTTATTCAGGCTAGTGGACTGATAATTTACATTTGTGCACACACTACTAGTATCGAATAGTTTCAAAATAAGTAGGGATTATGTTTTATATCTATACTTATAATAAAACTGTAACAGGTCCAAATCTGTACATTGAAGATATTTTGAAAATTTTTTTTGGAGGGCACTCTATTATCGATACTCAAGCCAAAACTGTAATTTTTTTCATTCATGTCTGTCTGTCTGTCTGTCTGTCTGTCTGTCTGTCTGTCTGTCTGTATCGTAAACGCGCATCACGCCGAAACTACTTGATGGATTTAAATGAAACTCGGCATGATTATAGGTCATACTTCGAGGAAGGACATAGGATACTTTTTATCCCGGAATTCAGTAAGGTTCCCATGGGAGAGGGTATGAAAGTAAAATTCCTTTACCGCTCATCACGCCGAAACTGCTGAATGACTTGGAATGAAACTTGGGACGATTTGAGTTCATACTACAAGGAAGGACATGGGATACTTTTTATCCCGGAATTCGGTAAGGTTCCCCTGGGAGAGAGGGTGAAAGAAAAATTCTTTAATGACTTGGAATGAAACTTGGGACGATTTGAGTTCATACTACAAGGAAGGACATGGGATACTTTTTATCCCGGAATTCGGTAAGGTTCCCCTGGGAGAGAGGGTGAAAGAAAAATTCTTTAATGACTTGGAATGAAACTTGGGACGATTTGAGTTCATACTACAAGGAAGGACATGGGATACTTTTTATCCCGGAATTCGGTAAGATTCCCCTGGGAGAGAGGGTGAAAGAAAAATTCTTTAATCACGCATCACGAGGGAAGTGAATGAATTCGAATGGAACTCGGGACGATTGAACATGGGATACATTTTATCCCGGAATTGAACTGATAAACGCGTAAGTTTGTAAGGATGAATGGATAGATGGATGGACGTTTGTTACTCTTTCACGCAAAAACTGCTGAACGGATCTGGATGAAATTTGGCACAGAGATAGATTATAAGCTGAAATAACACATAGACTTTATTTTATCCCGAAAATCCCACGAGAAAGGAATTACGCAATGAAATAGCGAGTACTCGAAATACTAATCATGCGCAGACGAAGTCGCGGGCACCAGCTAGTCTATAATATAAAAATGAATCGCAAAATGTGTTGGTAAGCGCATAACTCAACAACGCCTGGACCAATTTGGCCAATTTTTTTTTAAATGTTCGTTGAAGTTCAAGGATGGTTTTTACGGCGAGAAAAATATGATATTTGACAAATAAATAAATTTCCCCGCGGGCGACGCTGCGGGGCGCAGCTAGTATATAATAAAAAAAATACCTATCAATGTTATGTATTACATTAAAGTATATCAGTCATCGAGTCCTCATAATAATATAACACAAGCTCTGCGTGGCTAGATGTGTAGATTGAGAGTTATTATTATTTACTTATTTAGTGGACTTTATTTACTTATCCAGAATACATCCGACAGAGAACCAAAGTTATCGACATAGCTCAAAGAATTAGCAAGCTGAAGTGGTAATGGGCCGGCCATATCTCGCGAAGAACCGACAACCGTTGGGGTAAACGTGTTCTTGAGTGGAGACCGCGACTCGGTAAACGTAGTGTAGGACGCCCTCCGGCCAGGAGGGAGGACGATCTGCGAAAGACTGCTGGCAGATGCTGGATGCGTCAAGCTGAGGACGGGGCGCTATGGCGCTCATTGGGGGAGGCCTATGTCCAGCAGTGGACTTATATAGGTTGTTGATGATGATGATGATGATTTACTTATTTAGTTTTATTATTTACTTATTTAGTGGATTAACATGTATGCAACACACATGTATGAGTTACAAAGTTTCGACGAAGTATTATGTTATCGATGTATAATAAAAAAAAATCTTCAATACTACTTATACATAACACAAGCGCTGCTTAGCTTGGGGTCTGATGATGCTGTGTAGATTGACCAGCATTATTTATTTATTTATTATTGTATTTATACCATAATCTACTTACTAAAGATCATAAACTTAAGGGAATCATGGCTCAGACAAGGGCACAAATAATTAGGTAGGTACGTAAATGTGTTGTGTGAGGAAAACAAACGAAAAAAGTATATTATCATCAAAAGGATAATTTTAGATTATAAAACAAAATAATGGTATGAAAACGTAATTTTAATACATTAATTCATTAAATTCTGACTTCGTAGAGCAGTCCCAAATTTTATCGTATATGGACTACATTTATTATGTTAACCACTTCAGTAAAACTTACTAATTATGTAATATTTGGATCCAACTATTTTCGAACCTTTGCCAAGCAACTGGACACATCTATAAGAAAAAGGTGAAATTTTATTCCTTTCTTGTTCCATTCCGTTTAGTTTAAAATATTAAATTCGGAAACTATCAAAGGTACAATTTGCATTTCAATTCGAATAAAGACTATTGTTTGGGCAATAATACGCTGTATGAGAAGGAAATAAAAGCAATATTGCAGACTCCTTGAACTTTTAACAGTCACGGAATTGCTGATGCTCTCTATCCTATTTACCTCCCAAATGGATTCTACGCGTCGACTGATTCAGAACTACTTTGATTATACTGTTTTGCTATTCTCGTGCCGTTTAGTGAAATAAATAATTAGTGTTTTAAAAAATAATAAATAAATAATAAAGGTGTTTATTTATAGATTGTTTATGCACTTCGGACATTTTTTACAAAAAATATTAGTAGGATGCTAGCCAATATACTACATTACCAATTTATGTTTAAACTAGCATCTGCCCGCGGTTTTGCACGCGTTGTTTCTATGGAAACGTTTCAAGGCTATTCTATCCAATAGGAACTTGACTTATGAGATGAAAAGTAAAGTAAAACCTATGTGTTATTTAAGGGCTAAAACTACGTCTATTCCAAGAGAATGAACATCCATAAATTCATATTATAATATTAGTAAAGATATATCGCATAATAAAAATGTGCGATGTATCTATATAAGTGCCACCGTCTGTATTGTTATTTCATGTCCAGTCCATCCTGAGGTTGCCTGGAGGATATCACACTATAGGCGCTTAAGTGCTCACCTAACACTAAGGGGTACTTCATGGGTACTTCCTTAATTCTAAGCATAATCTGTATTTTTAAGTATCTTTGTGTGGTATCATATCTAAACTGTTTTCTATCTATAATCTAGGAGAGGAAAACCAAATAAACCATCTTCAAATTGTGTAATTTGATAACGATTGAACGAGGAGAACGGAAAATAATACTACAAATTGTGCCGACCTCTTGACTTTGATGACCTACCGGAAGCAAAACATAGAAAAGGAGATTTGGCAACTGTAGCATATTTTATACTGGAGTAAAACATAAACAATAGTCTCTACCTATATTCCTATGAACACTGAACAGACACTGAGTCTTTTGAGTGATACAAAATGTAATTTTTCATAATTGGTGAACATTTTGTATTGTTACTTCTAAAGTAATATTTAGAAAACAAAACTAAAGTTACGAGTTTTCTACAAAATTTCTCAGTAAGTACCCATCAAACACGTACTTTACCAAGAGAAACCCTGCGCAGTGAAAACTATACCAATAAAACTTTTCGAGCGAGGAAATACTCTTTGAATAAACCTTTTATCACTGTGTGTCACGGAGACGTCATAATGACAAATGTTATGTATTGTAGCTGCCTCGTATTGTTTGTGGTCATGTGATAGTAGGAAAACAAATAGAATTTTCGTGTTATCTTCATAAATTATTACTTTTCGCAATGTTAATACCAACCTGTGTTATAAAATTTATGGAACTTGTAAGTTTTATTATGTTTTAAGCTCAAAAAGCGGTACGATCTAAATAGCTTTGACAACTTGAGTTTCTGTTTATATTCGTTCACCGCTGTCGAGTATATCTGCTTCTCTTTCAGGTTTTAGCAGTATCATATGCCTGTCTATATTCATTCAGTGCTGTGAAAATTATCTGCTTCTCTTTCAGGTTTTAGCAGTATCATGCCTGACCCTTCACCACTACAGTTACGATCTAACAGATATCCCTACACTCATGCTCTGTTCGGGCACATATATCGGATACGTGGTCGTTCTATCTGGGGAGATTGTCGGTAAGATATTTTAGTATTTTTCTAGCGACCTTTCCCGGCTTCGCACTGGTGTATTATACATATAAAAACCTTCCTTAAATATCTATCCATGTAAAGTATTGTCTTAGTAAATTAAAGACTCATAACACAAGCTCTGCTTAGCTTAGGGCTAGTTGATGCTGTGTGGATAGTCCAGTATTAATTAATTATTATTTATTTATTTTGGAACACGCTATGTATTAAAACCGCAATCCGTTGTATTATATCAAAATCCGTTGGGTAGTTTTAAAGATATACATAGAGAAGGGCAGACAGCAGACAACGGGAAGCGACTTTGCCATACAACTAATTAAGAAATTGTCTTAATGAACGTAATAATTAATAATATAAATAAATAATATAAGATCAACTTCAATCGAGCGCTGGATTTTCGAGATCTTTCCAAATTATTTAAGAAAGAAAGGGCGCTTCCGCAATTTTTTCGTATCTTTCTTATTTGTGTTTTCACATTAAAGGAACCAAATAAGTAATGTTGAATTTTATTTACTTCAATTAAAGTTTTAACTCCGAGCCCCATGAATATACCTACCTACTCATATCGATCTAGGCGTTGGTGTTATTCATTTTCCATGAATATATCAGAGGAGACATTTTCTGTGAGATTAGGTAATATTTTACCGGTTGGCTGCAACAATTTTGACTTACGTAGGTACCATTACTTATCAGTAGTTTTATAGCGTGGTGTTTTTTAAGCTTAGTTAACAAACTGAGGATTACAATTCTAGTATTACCTACTTGCTTGTTCATTATCTTAGTTTAGTTAAGACGATCAGCACTGAATGCCGGAACATTTCTAATTTTTTTTATTTTCTGGGTTCAACAAGTATAGCTAGAAGGTAGTTTTGCGCTAATTTTTAGTCATTTGCTATGAACTCTCGCTAGAAAAAAAACTTGTAGAATGTGGAAACTAAACCAGAAAATTGGGTACTACTTTGCGAACGACCAGTGAAGAACTGCTTTTATCAGGTTTTCAGACAAAAGTTTCCTACACCGCCCACTTCTAAAAACAATCCCAAAAATAAGTAGGAAAAGCTATTCACTGGGTTATACTTTGGTTATTTTTGATTGCAACTTGACTTCATTCCTACCTATCGCTTTTCTTCCTTCATATTAAATTTGATGCTTTTTTCGATGCTGAATTCTTATTTGAATCTATTAAGCCGTTGCTCAGATAAGCATTTACTAAACCAGTGAAGTTCAACTTTTTTTCTTATATTTTATTGGATTTAGGAAGGCTGTCTCCACGTTAAAATAGTCGCAATGAGATCATTTAATGGTCTCCTCAATTATCATGTATCAGTATCCTAATGCCCGTTGTTTTCTCCAGGGGAGATGTTATTATCTCCAGTGGACCTCGTACAAGACTTGTACTATGGACTCCTGGGGATCACCCTGTTCTCTGTGAGCGGTGGTCTGGTACTAACGTCGCGGTTACGAGGCACCTCAATATATCCAAAAACTGGAGATCACAACGCGGCCATCATCACCGGTTCCCTGTCCCTTCTGAACGCAGTCATCATGCTGTTTGATTTGAGCCTCGCTTATTTAGATTCTGAAGAATTTGACGACGAAACCAGTGTTTGAAGGTGAATAGTAGGCGGTGGTCCTGTTGTTAAAATGTATCTACTAGCAGTTCATTGTAGACTTGGTTGTTATTATACTTTAGTAGTTTTGTTGACTTAGTTGTTCAAACAATATAAGAATATTTTTGTAGCTTTAGTTAGCCGCCAACGAAAAATTTTAAAGTTCCCTTTCACGAAAGATACCTTGTTGATGAAAATCAACCCGATGTTTGACTAACTTCCATAAACAGAAAATCCCTATTCTTGGTGCACATCAGCTACCTACTTACAGCTCGGGATATTTGGGTATTCAGACGACAGCACAGTTGTTGATAGATATTTTGTCAATCCACGAGATAGTGTGGGCGAAATTCAAAAACTCGTGAAGTGCTTGAACAGCAAGCTGAGGTGGGTGTCTGAATGAGGTGACTCAAAACTTTGCAATTTAACGCATCCAAAACCCAGGCGTGTGTACAAAAAAGTCCAAATTTAATGTTGTGCCCAGTTTTTGCAATACTGCGCTTCAGATTGAGAACCTATTGGGCGTAGAGCTCAGCTCGAATTTGAACTTCGGCTCCCATATTGAATCGAAGGCAACTTTTACTGCCATGAAGCAGGGTGTCCTGGCGGCGGTACTTCACACCGGGACAGCTTCTTAGTCTATATAAAGCACAGGTCCGATCTTGCTTGTAGTACTGTTGCCACCTTTGGGACGGCTCGGCAAAATACCAGCTTAAAGCCCTCGATTCGATTGAGAGACGCGCTGACAGGCTTATAGAGGTAGGTGATGACTCGGTCGCTGTTCGAGTCTAACCTACAAATAATCAGAATAATAATCAGAATAATCAATTTATTGGTAAGAGTTTTACAAGTCAATTATATCAGTCGAGATTACAATTAATAAATTAAATTCAAATTACATTAAAGTAATTAATTTAAAATTAATTGCATTAAAAATAATAAAATTAATTACAATAAAAACATTAAAAATAATAATATTACATTTGTAAAAATTCATTGACATTGTAGAACGCCTTCTCGATGAGCCACAATTTAAGCTTGCGCTTAAAGGAAAAGAGGCTAGGTGCAGATACTATCTGCTCCGGTAGTTTATTATATAGGGAAGGTCCCAGCACGTGCGTTAGTCTGTCCGACTTAGACAGTCTGTGCGACACCGCAGACAGCTTGCTCGCTCCGCGGGTGTTGTAACATCGCGTGTGGTGATCTCCGCGCGTTTTGAACTGCTCCAACCCACATATCCTCGAACACAGATCCTCCACAAATCCTCGAACACAGACGGCGCGTCGCCAGACTGTCAGTGTTCTACAAATACCACTTTGGTGACTATGCGCAGGCATTGTGCGACCTTATTCCATCTTCTCCATTCCACCATCAGACCAGCGGACGCACTGAAAAATACCATCCGTACCTGGTTGATATTCCACAATTTAGAACTAAAAAATGATAAGCACGGCCAGAGAGTGGAATGAGCTTCCAGCGTCTGTTTTCCCGCTACAGTACGATCTCGGAGTCTTCAAATCGAGTGAATAAGTTCCTTCTGGGAAAGCGTGCTCCATTTTAGGCCACATCTTCACTTACGTGAGATAATGACCAAACGCTCGACCATTTTCATAATTTAGGTACTTTGAGTTTGAGATTTAAAAAAGTATTTTGTGTATAGGAGAACCCCATATTTATGAACTTTTTGACGTGTTCAAGAGTCCTATATGATCTAAAAGAAATAATGCACTTTGAGTTTGAGTTTAAGAAGTATTTTATGTACATTCAGTCAAAAAAGTATCGGGAATGGATGATTTGTTCGTTTCGACGCACAGTACCAGAAACGCAAAATATCTTTTACGCGGATGACCATAATTTCATACGTAAAATACCTGATACGTGGATGACCTGAATTTCATTACGCAAATTACCAGGATTTAAAAATTACGCATAGTACCAGACACGCAAAATACCTTATACGCGGATGACCTGAATTCCATGAAAACTGCTGTTTTGGATGTGGTGTAAAAGGGGTGTTATAACGGTCGGGGTGGAGTTTACGGGACGCAGGACTTAGAAAATTTTCGACGATTTTTTTCATGTATATATAACATATATTTTTTTTTATGGCATCGTGAAGAGAGTCATTAGAGATGCAACTTTGGATCAGGTGATTGACCTCAAAGTTCAATGACCTCGGTGCTAGAGGTCAAAGAATGTCGTTCTGTACTCTGTAAACTTTAGGGGTGGCTGTGGCAGTATACAAAATTACGCCCTAATGCAATGGGGGTGGCACCGGCAGTTTGTTATTTTGATGTTAAAGCAAATAATACTTTTTTTTCATTCCGATAAGAGTTGATTAGGTTCAACTTGAGTGGCGGATCCGACACAGAGTACCCCGACTCCACGTGGTCTTGTGCATGGCGCCCCTAGAGTGTATTTAATTAGCCGGAGGCGCAAAGGGAGTGCAGCCTCCGCCAGCCGTAACAAGAGACAGGCACCGCGCGAGCCGCAGCGGCTGAGGCTGGTCGCCGAAGGCGACCAAAAAGCCGAAGCTGCGGAGGTGAGCTGTTACAATTTTAACGTGCAAAATAAGAATTCCAATAATTGGCGATGTGTAAATAAAAGATCAGAGAACTGTAATGCATCCATAACACTCGATTTGACAAATAAAACCATCTTACGATGTAGTCAACATTTCTGCCAAAGAAACGTTGATAAGTGCAAGGTAATTATTGCCATGAATCAATGCAAACAAGAAGTGTGTGATGATCTAGGCTCTGTATCAATAATCGTAGAGAAAAAATTAGAAGCTCTTGGTAATGATGGAGTCCGTGGTTTGCCTACCGTAAAAGAAGTACAGGATTCCATGTATAGAGCCAGAAAGAAATTTCTGAACAGTGACAAGCTGACTTATCGACGGTTAGAAGACGTTGAGGTTCCTGATGTGTTAGCGAATAAATTTTTGTTATGCAGCGATGGAGACACGGAAAAAATTTTAATTTATTGTTCCCCGACAGCCAGAAAATTTATAAAAATTTTTGGATCAGACATGTATTTCGGTGACGGTACTTTCAAAAGTGCTCCACCCCCTTTCGCACAGTTATATACTATAAACATGGATCTGAATTCTACCGACACTGTCACTCACGTGATTCCAGTGATCTTCGCATTACTGCCTAACAAAAAATATGAAACTTATATGCGGATGTTTGATCTTTTAAAAAATAAATTAAGCCTGACCATGAATGTATTTAAAACAGACTATGAAGCAGCAGCTATCAAAGCCATAAAGACCCACAAATTACTGTATCCGGCTGCTATTACCACATGAGCAAAGCTGTGTGGAGAAACGCAAAGAGATTGAATTGTATTGAGACAAAAGATGACCGAAGAATGGTTAGACTAGCGGCAAACTTGCCGTTATTGCCAGCAAAATTTATTATACCCTGCTGGCAAAATATATTAGATATATCCCCAACTACGGTGAGTTGTCAAACATTCAAAAAATATTTCGAAAGAGAATGGCTTACACAAGATTTTTTAAACGTGATAAGTGTATCAGAAATACGCCACCGAACAAATAATGCATTAGAGGGATGGAATCACAGAATAAATACAAGAATAATTAAAAATCCGGCACTTTGTGACTTTGTTCACAAAATAAAAAGAGAAAGCAAGAAATGGGACACGACGGTTAAAGACTTTATATGGAAAATTTCAAAAAAAAGTAACCGAAGAAATGCAGATATAGGATTTGATCGGGCATACATTAAAATGTTAAAGAAATTAAGGGCCAAAAAAATAACTGCCTTGAATTTTCTTAAAAAACTAATAATTTTAAAGCTCTTAAAGTAAGACAAAGAAGTAAAGAAGCAGAAAAAAATAGTTTTACGTTAAGTTTAAGCATGAAGAATGTGCGAGTAAATATAATTAATTTCAATAGAATTTTTAAGTAGTCTTTGTTTTTGTGTGTTTTTTTAATGTAAACGATTAATTTTAAAAAAAACTTTGTTTAATGTATAAATAAAACATAAATGTTGTGAAGATATCAAATGTTTTAATTCGTTTGAAAAATTGTTGAACATCGTAACATAATTTAAAACAAATTAAAAATAGTAACTAGAATGTACTAATTCCAGTATGTAATGTACTTACCTACCTAATATGTGGTAATTTGCGACACTAAATCTGGTAATATGCGTATCTGGTAATTTGCGAAACTAAATCTGGTAATATGCGTATCTGGTACTTTGCAAAACTAAATCTGGTAATATGCGTATCTGGTACTTTGCAAAACTAAATCTGGTAATATGCGTATCAGGTCTTCTGCGTGTTTGGTAATTCGCGAAATGTGCATCTGGTCATCCGCGTATAAGATATTTTGCGTTTCTGGTACTGTGCGTCGGAAGGGATTTGTTTATGGTTCCAAATTCAAATTTTTGTTTTTTTTGTTGTTGTTAGGTTGGCACAACTGTTTGCCATTTTGGCGCGGAGTTTGAGTTGCATCTGTTATTTATATTAAATACAGTGCTGTTTTTAGTTACATCATATCTAGTGTGTATTGCGAATTTCACAATGGACAAAAACATCGAACAAAGAGTTTGTCTTAAGTTTTGCATTGCCAATGGAATTTCGTGTTCGGAGTCACTGAAAATGTTACAGAAGGCTTTCGGTGAATCGACTTTATCAAAAACACGTGCTTATGAGTGGTACAAAGCGTTCAAAAGCGGTCGAGATGTGATGGAAGATTTGCCTCGCTCTGGTAGGCCATCAACGTCTGCAATTGAAGTTAACATCGCAAAAGTGAAGGAAACAGTGACTGAAAATCCTCATTCAACTTTGCGAGAGATAGCCGCCGAACTTTCTGTATCTCACGAGTCGATCCGTACCATTTTAAATAATCACTTGGGTATGAAACATGTTGCCGCTCGACTAGTCCCAAAAGACCTGAATTTTCTCCAAAAACTCAATCGCATGAGAGTCGCTGAGGACATGCTAGAACGAGTCAATTCCGACCCAACATTCATGAAACGCATTATTACTGGTGACGAGACGTGGGTTTATGAGTTTGACATGCAAACTAGTCAACAAGCTTCGGAGTGGCGCCTTCCAACTGAACCGAAACCGAAAAAACCACGCCAAAGTCGATCAAAAGTCAAAGTCATGTTGACTGTTTTCTTTGACTCTCGCGGTGTTGTGCACTCGGAATTCTTGCCGGAAGGTCAAACGGTAAATAAAGAATATTATTTGAGCGTTATGCGGCGTTTAAGAGAGCAAATTCGACGAAAAAGGCCAGATTTGTGGAAAGAAAATTCTTGGATTTTGCACCACGATAATGCGCCTTCGCACAAGGCCATCATTGTGACCGAATTTTTGACCAAACACTCAACAAATACCATCGAGCAACCACCATATTCACCAGATATGGCTCCGGCCGACTTCTTTCTTTTTCCTAAACTCAAATTACCACTTCGTGGCACCCGTTTTCAATCGGTAGAAGACATAAAGGAGAATTCGCGGCGAGAACTGAACTCAATTCCGGAAACAGCGATTAAAAAATGTTTTGATGATTGGATAATTCGTTGGCGTAAGTGTATCGTTTCTGAAGGAGCATACTTTGAAGGTGATAAAATAAATTTGGATGAATAACAAACATTTTGTGTATTATTGATCTTTTCCCGGTACTTTCTTGACAGAGTAGTATAAGCAGAAGCAGTATTTTCTGAACTTTCTGACGAGTCCAAGAGTCCTGTAAAGTCTAAAGAAAATAATGTATACTTTGAGTTGAAGGCGCAAACAGGAGCAAAAGTCGTGCCCCCACTTATCTATCATATAATTCCGTTAAACAAAGGAATTTCCAAAATTCACACGTACCTACAGTTTGTTAAACCTATCATAAGCTTTTTTTAATGCATAAGCTTGTTTTTATTTTGTCTAGTTTAGGAAGAGATACTTTAGTGGCCACCAAACTCTGTTTTCGTATCTCTTCATAGACAAAATGAAACTACTACAGATGCTTGCATGCTGTTTGCGCCTTATAAAGTACTAGCGACCCGCCCCAGCTTCGCACGGTTTTATTACGCGTATAAACCTTCCTCTTGAATCACTATCTATTAAAACCGCATCAAAATCCGTTGCGTAGTTTTAAAGATTTAAGCGTTCAAAGGGACATAGGGAAATAGGGACATAAGGGAGGACAGAGAAAGCGACTTTGTTTTATACTATGTAGTGATTTGTGTACAGGAGAAGCAGTATCGGCGGCCTCGGACGCGTACATAGACGCGTGGTGGTCGGCTTCGGGCGGCGTGCTGTTCGGCGCGTGCGGCGCGCTGACTCTCCACCACTGGCGGGACGTCCAGCCTTGCGCGCGCGCCACCTACGCGCAGGCTGCCGCCGTCTGCGCACTCGCCGTTGCCGCGCTTTTCATCGTCGACGTCTTGCTAGCCCTCTGCTCAGCTAATAGAGACGGCAGCAGCACTTACCGCACCAAGTCTATCAGGGCATGTAACAACTGTAACTAGCTAAGTTAATAAATTTTGTTATTTACATATATTTTTATTTTGATCTTTGTGTTTTTATTGCTAACTAGTTTCTTTTACTAGTATTATGCCCGCAGCTTCACTAGCAGACCTTATTTTATTCTGTGACTCAAAGTACCTAGCTTATCTACCCAGGATACGTAAAATTTATGTTTTCCATGATTTTTAGCCGTGTACATAAAGTTCAAAGGTAAAATTGGTTTGCTGGCCCTCTGCTCAGTAAATAGAGACGGCAGCAGCACTTACCGCACCAAGTCTATCAGGGCATGTAACAACTGTAACTAGCTAAGTTAATAAATTTTGTTGTTTTTTTTTTATTTTGATCTTTGTGTTTTTATTGCTAACTAGCTTCTTTTGCTATAGGTATATATATACGCCTGCAGTTTTGCTTGCAGGCCTTATTTTTATCCTGAGACTCAAAGTACCTATCTAGCTTGCCTACCCAGGATACGTAAAATTTATGTTTTCCTTAATTTTTAGCTGTATCATAAATTTCAAAGGTAAAGCAAATCCTTGGATTTATTCTATTTTATTTTAAAGCTACTTATTACTTAAAAGTTTATTACTAGCTATTTATTCTTCTCTTCAACTCGAGGAAAATAAACGGTACTTTATCTTCTTACATCATAATTTTGCTTTATTTGTAATTGTAGAGTCATCTGTTGAAGCAGCTACGAACTAAATGTAGAGTCAAAAGAGTTTATGGTTCGCCGGGTTTCGATGCACCCAGACGTCGCCTTAGTTTGGTTAGGTCTACCAAAAGTTCACAACAGTTTTAACAGATGGCACTTCTCCAAGAGTTACTCACACCTGAAGATACAAAACTGAGAAGCTTATTAGTCGGTTTACTATAAATAGAATAAGTGGTCTGATATCCAAGTAAAGATATAAGGCCATTATGTTGCGGCAGTTCATTAGCATTTCGTTTTATAAACTGCGAAGTAAATGCTTCGATAAAAGTTTTTCCAAAACATTGAGTGGGTATTTAGCTCAACTGCTAAGCAAACACAATATTAAATAATGCTGGAGGATAATTCACTTAGCATCATCTAGGTCCAAGCCAAGCATAGCTTGTGTATGCGTACCTACTAGATGACTGATAAACTTAATATAATATATTTTATTCATAGATATTATAAGCATAAAAAGAAAACACAAGAAAACCCTGGAACTAATATTTGCAGATCGTACAAACATTCTCAAGGCTGGAATCAAACCAGAGAGTTCCTTTGTCGTGGGCAGACTGTAGCCCACCGCTCCACATCGGTCGTCTAAAAATTTAATTTCCACATCTACACAACTTTCGTTTAAACTTGACCACTAAACTAACCTAAGTAATGCATTAAACTTACACTTACAGTACCAAGCTATACAATACTGTATCATTGTATTCCATTATAGTGGTGTGGTTCTAATTAAGCCAAGCCCATGTTTCTACTTAGCACCATTAGTAGCAGGAAAATCAAACACCAACTTGGATAGAGCTGTAAGTTTAATTGACCGCAAACAGTTTGCCTTCGTGAAGGGCAAATTGTTTTGAGCTCTTGTGATTTGATCTCTTTGGGAGATGACTGTATGGCTATTTTTGCCAGTTGACTGATAAAAGGATCTACGCCCACTGTTGATACTTCAAGTCACACGACTTTATGAAGTAATAATATACCTATTAGTGCTATTAGGTAGTTTGTTTACCAGTTTTTGATCCTAAAGTCGTATACTTAACATTTTGTTGATTGATAATTTTATTATTACGAGAATTTAGTTTTAGTATAAACTTATTTATGATTCAATTTACTTTTATTTTAGATGGTTATCTGCTGTCTTCGTGTTTTAATTGAGATATATTTGCTGCTTCACTACCATAAACAAAGTCGCTTCCCGCTGTTTTTCTGTCTTTCTGTCCCTATTTATGCTTAGATCTGCGGTTTTTTTTAATAAATAGAGTGATTAAAGGTTCTTAAAATTGTATAATACTCACCCGTGCGAAGCCGGGCGGGTCGTTAGTAGTTAATTAACTGATGAGATAATTTAAAAAATGAAATCATGTGTGACTGATGACTGGTTAAATACTAAGTAAAAAAAACAGGGATTCTTGCTTCTTGTTTGTATTTGTCTAGATTTTGTTTTTGTATAGGTTCTATGTAAAATAAGTAGGAGCTAAAATTTAAAATTTGAAATCATTATAACAAAGTCGTAATGTCCCTGCCTAGCATTACTACATTTTCTGTTACTTTTTTTAACGTTAAAATGTATAATTTAGTTATTTTATTGGTAAAGTTTAAACTTGGGAAAGCTATTGTTCAGCTGTCGTACTAAACGAGTTAACAAAATGAAAATATATAGATACTTGCAGTTATATAAAATAGAAAAACACCTTTACACATTCATATATCTTTTATTAATTATAACTATTCCAATACAAATGCTTCTACTGTACTGTTTGTTGATAAAGTTTAGTCATTTCCGTAAAACAAATTAAACATCAATCTATTTATATGTATTGCGTGTACATACTAATCAGAGTTATAACTTACAAGTTCTGAATCAAAACAAGTTGACTCTGTCATAAGCTCAGCGATATTTTAAACGTGTTCGTCTCTACAATCGATTACTACGAGATAAAGGTGATGTCATCTTTAGAGTGAGCCGGTAGACGGTGTAGCATCGCATTCTTAGGGTGGCCACCCGACATTTGTTTGTCCTGCAACCCCGTAATCCCTTCAAATATAATACGAAAGTAACTATTTCTATCTTTTACGCTTTCACGCCTAAACTACTGAATTGATTCAAAAGAAATCTCGTATTTGTGATCAATAAATAGACTTAACTTTACAGTGAACACAATAAATATCAACGACTTCTTTGGCATTGCGGGTGAAAGTCCGCTTGCGACGCAGGAGGGTGCGGTTTTTATTTCCGCCTCGGGAAATACAAAAAATAATTATAAAAATTAATATTTGTTTAGGGTGTTCAGGATGTTTTCTAATGCTTTATGATGGTGATGTCAGATTTCTTAATTAATTTCCTTCACTTCAATTTTATTCATTCAATATTTCTATCGGAATCGGTCAGCAGGGGATGTACCACAAGCATGTTGTTGCAGCCCCCTTGCAAGCGTACAGATGATAAAGTATCTCGGTGTAACAATCGATGATAGACTCACGTGGGTCCCTCACATTGACGCGGTGTCTAAAAGAATCCGGAGGCTTATAATAGTATTCAAAAAACTTAGGGAGGTCACTGACAACAAACTCTTGATACAAACCTACAGGTCATTAGCGGAATGTATAATAAGCTACTGTATTTGCTCATGGGGTGGCGCTGCAAAGTCACATCTTATTAAGGTAGAGCGAGCACAGCGTGCTCTACTTAAAGTCGCGATGTCTCTACCGTACAGATTCCCTACAACTGATCTGTATAAGAAATGCAACGTTCTCTCAGTAAGAAAACTTTTTGTCCTTAACTGTATAAAAAGGTATCACTCGGTAACAGTTCCCACTCTTCCTCCCTCCAACAAACGAATAGATAAGTGCCCTGTTCCAAGTTTTAAATGTGAAATTGCAAGAAGACACTATAATCGTCTTGCTCCGATATTATATAACAGACTTAACTCCAAATTAAAAATCAAACCCTTATCTAAACTAAAACTAAAAGAATGTGTCATTGACTGGCTTAAAGATGACGACTACAATAGCATAGAACAATTACTGTTTGCTTAAATTATCTATAAGCAATTAAATATATATAATATATATATATTTAATAATATTAATCACATAAAATAAATAAATTAAAATAAAATGGTCCTACGTAAATACTTGTGCTTTTTCATATACAATATACCACTATACACACTCATTCATTACACACAATGTCTATGCTTATTATTGCCAAGTGCTTAAATATACCTACCTACATAATTAATGCCTACTTGTTTACCTTGTTTTTTTATCTTTTATTTTCTTGTACTTTACACCCTATAATTATGTAAATATATTAAAATTATAGTTTACTAATTAAATATAAAACCTTGTTATAGTTTAACGGATATTTAAATTAAGTTACCATAATTAATGTTTAGTTAAGTACCTAATATAAAGATAAAAGTGTCTAGTACATAAGGGAAGAAACTGTTCCCCTGTAACACAGCTACATTGTAGCTACCACAGGTGACAGTGTTCCAACTCCATTGTAACACACATATTTCTTTAATAAACGTTTTGTATTTTTTGTATTTTGTATTTTTTTGTATCTATGTTAAAGTTCTACAACAATATTTTAGGGGTACAATTCTGTATTTATTTATATCATATTTGTATGTTACATTTCATATAATATTTATCGGCTCTCGTCTCACCAGATAACAATAATTTGTAAAAAAAATCACTAGTTAGGTATTACCAGACATGATGTCGTAGAAGATCTTTGCTGTAATGAATCCCTAGATGTTTATTTATTCCAATATTTTGTCACAAAGCGAAAACGCAGAAAAAGCACCAATAAAACCGATTTCTTCAGCGCTAACTTATTATCTACGGATTTACAGGATTAACATGTAGCCTTGGTCATTCTAAACAAATTTTGTTATGTCCACGGGTCCTATAACGATAAAAGCCATGGTCACACTTATCATGAGCTCATCGCTCGTCATTCAAGCCACAACCACGCTGCGCTGCGCAGTCTTAATGTGGGCACCGCTTAGCACACTCGTGTGAAAGTGTAAACAAACCTTCAAGTTCCAAACAATTCCAATAAAATAAAATGGCTATCAGTCGGCTGTCTATCATCAAGTTTTTGGAGCTGGTGAGTTATAAAAACAAGAGAAAAAATATATTGAGAATGTTCTCTCTGTTGTTAAACTTTCTTTTGTTTATTTATTGTAATAAAGAGATTCCTTTCTGTGTTTACCGCCATTCCGTGCTACGTTCGCATTTAATATTATAATCCAACCTGTTGATGGTCATGCGCGTGTGCGAGACTTTGTTTACATTTGGGTAGAGCGTAAACAAATCCTAAATATTAGCTCACAGCTCACAGCTTCAAAACTTTATAAAGTTTGATACCAAGTACCTTCCTTGCGCGACCGCACCCTACAAACTACATCGCTAGTGCGTTGACTCTGACTTTCATCAACTAGCTATGGCGCTTCGAAAGGGCCGTTTCACTATTCCTTATCAGGAGGATTTATTTTGGATGTAATCGGTATTTAAACGTTTGATACTTCTAACGTTTATCGGTGATCGGTATTTAATTTGATAGTATTTGATTATAATATTTAGTATTTGATGATAGCAGAGTTAGAGTAGCGTAAAGAGATAGCATGACATATTTGATTGGCCTCGTTTGTATTTCTTCCATAATCTACTGAAATAGTTTACTGTAATCCACTAAAATGCAAGATACACATACCTATGACTACGACTTTATAAAGATTCTCCCATCTTTTATTGTAATGCTGCCTGTAGCCCGTCGCTGTTAATTTATTTATAAAAAAATACAAAGACTTGGCTTTAGGGTACAATAGTTTTGAAATCGACCTTGACAGAGGCAGGTGTCCTGTCCACAAACAGGTTTGAATGTCCCCTTTATTCCTTTATTGTGTAGCATCTGCCCGCGGCTTCAGTCACCTTGTTTCTATGGAAACGTCTCAATGTTATTTCTATACCATGGGAATTGATTTATGCGATGAAAAGTAGCATATTTGTTATTCCAGTGCTAGAGCTATGTCGATTACAAATTTCGTTCTGATCTGTTTTGTAGTTTTTGCGTGAAAGAGAAACAAACATCCATACATACATCCATTCAAACTTTCACTTTTATAATATTAAAATACGGATCATTCATAAACGTTAAAAGTAGCAAAGGTTTTAATGCGGCTATACATATAAAATATAATACTCCTGATAAGGAATAGTGAAACGGTCCTATTTGACTGAAACCTTGAACCCGTGACGTGGGTATTTGTTCAATTAAAAAAACTAATTACTTAAATGAAACAGAGATTGTGCGTTTATTTATTAATGTTTAATTGGTTATTAATGTTTTTGATATGTTATGATATTTGATTTTTAAAATGTATCCTAAATACAATTCAATGATGCTTATTGGTATTACTCGTACTATATAACATTGTCAAAGGTAACTACCGTTTAAGTAACCAATGCATCACAGTTGATGCGGTTTTTTAATAGATAGAATGATTCAAGAGGAAGGTTTATACGTATAATAAAACCGTGCGAAGCCGGGGCGGATCGCTAGTATATAAATATCAATTGAATAAAACAATATTTACATTGTGAATAATTTATGACCGTTTTTTCTCGAAACAATGAGAAACAATTGTTATTAAGCAAGCGTGGTCAAACTGAGTAAGTTATTCCTAGAGTTTACGCTCTGACGCGCTGATGAATCAACTCGCATTGCATTTGTTTACAGGGACTCGTAAATGTGGATTGTTTTATATTGGTTTTGAATCATTGCAAATATCGTAATATATTAAGTATCCGTCCGGAATAGTAGACTATGAATGTACACACATGCTCACTATTGCTCACTGCATGGTTCTAAAATGATGTTACCTCTATTGGCAATAGATGGTTATGGAAATGACGTTTTTTGTGGTTCTAGCATTAGAATATATAATAACTGGTACTCTGTTTTATCTATTCTTATGGTTCTAGTTTAAATCAAAATCTTGATCTTATAAAAACAAGTAATCTTTTACCAACAATCAACCATAACACAACCTTCTTGACAATCAATATTCCTTATTCTATTTTATAATTTGATATAAAATATAATTAATTATTTTATAGGTTAAAATTGTACCAGTCTAAAAACTTATGAATGAGCCGAAAGACATAAACTTTATAGATTTCTGATTTCTTACTAAAACAAAACTAAAATTAATTACGTACACGGTAGAGATAACTATATTTTAAAGGCACATTAAATTTATTATGAAACCGGAACTTAAAATAGTTAACGACTTCCTAAAATATAGTTTTATGGTAACTCATGGCTATGGGCTACGTGATTGATGAGTCACTAATAATTTAATAAATTACTCTAATACGTGATTCAAAACAACGTATGATTATGAGAATTCAAATGTAGTGACTAACGTTACAATTTTATTAATCGATAAATACAATACAACATTTACTGTACTTAAGAACCCTATGGCTAGTTAAGAGCCTATGTAGGCACGTCTATATTGAGTAAAAAAGGTACTGTACCATATTGGTCGTCTGAGAAAGCATATTTTTTCTTCTATTTGACAATATTTTTTACCAAAAGGGTTTATCATGCCACTGTACCTATCTAAAGCATCTTTATTATAAGAAGTTAAAACAGTGCTGATTGAACTAAGATTGAGGGTTAATCTTTCCTGGGCCCAAATTCCACTTTATAAATCGCTTCACTATTTAAATAGTATCTATGTCAAAATGTCAATGTTAAACTCTTTTTGGTATTCTATTAGCACTAACTTTTTGAGGTGTATTCATAACTGTGATGATTACATTTCTGACTACGACTTTGACATTCTAATTAAGAAAGTATCTTCAAGCGCAAAAAATAGTAGAATATCAAAAGCACAAACGTCATTTTTAACATCTTGATTGAATGGCACTATTGAGACCTTTGTTGGAATTCGGCCCCTGATTTAGAGTAAATCCGACGATAACGACGATTCTGTCTTAGGTTTCATAAGACATTGACTCAAAGGAGTTTGTCTGATAACCGGAAGGAATTTTGGTTCTTACTGGACGAAAAAAGCTTTGAATGAATTAATGAATGACCACTTTATTGTAGAATAGAATAAAAAGTATCATACAGTAAAAACAATGAATTAAATAAGCATACTACAAAAGCCGGCCTCATCGCCAAGAGCGATTTGTCCCCGGCAATCCATGCTTTGTAGGATGTAAAGATTTTTCTCTTGTATCGTTCAACCATCGTTCATCATAGTAAAATACGTACCTTTTCCTCGAAGTCAAGGCCCAGTATGTTTAAAATCCACATCCGCTCAAGCTTATAGTAAACAAGGCAAACAATAAACCACCCACCAGTAATGTAAATAGAACGGTATTTCCAGGACATCTTCGGAATCCATTGCGTTCCGTCGCAGAGTTCACTTGACTCGATGATATAATATCTGTGGGATGATGACCTTCTCGTAAGATGTTATGAACAGTTTATTTTGCATCACATTGCTGTGTCATACGATATGTGGGGTGAATTGTTTTAAAATGCTGTAGATACAGCGAATCCGATTGTATTTACGCCATGTCAACAAAATACACTGTGTGCGGAAATTTAAAATTAAATTATTAAATCATATAAACAAATAAATCATGTAAATTATAATTTGGATTTAGCTAAGACTTAAAATATCTAATTCATTACAAGTAACTAATAAAAACTCTATCATTTAAAAAAAAGAAATATACAAAAAATACAATAAAGATAATAGGTTGTTTTTTGACGTGTTAAAGTTCTTCCATAGAGTAGGTATATTAACTTCTCCGGAAGATCAGTTTTTAAAATATTTTTGAGAATTGTTATTTGATTTTTAACTTCTTTTATTTCGAGCGGTAATTTATTGAAGATACTAGTAGCTGGGTACCAACCTTGTGAAGAGTCTCATATTTTACCTAGCGTAAGGGATATTTTACTTTTACTTTGATATTTTTTTCTTTTTTCTACTGATCACGCTCTTTATTTTCGTCAGAAGATTCCCGCCTTGTGACCTGTCGATATCAGTTGTGAATGTTCTAGGTATTTCTATGTAGGTATAATATAAAATGTATGTAGTGTAATGTATATAATCAGTTGTCTAGTACCCATAACACAAAATCTGCTTAGCGTGGGTTCGATAATGCTGTGTGGATTGTCCAGCATTACCATTATAAACATAGGTTAGACTTGTGTATTCAAGTGAAATAAGCAAGAAGCTTGGTTCACAATTAATTAGGTTGGTATCTACGCATGTTTTCATATCTATCTAACTATTCCGTATAAAACTTATAAAATGGTTCTCCTAGAAACATGGAAACCTTAGATATTGTTTATGTTAATAGATGTGTAAGTATATAGTAGGCAAATGAGCATACGCGGCCCTGTTTGAACTTAATCTTTGAGAACCCATGTAATGATAATATGTACATATATATATGACGACGACCACAACTTTTACCAATCTCCACGTAAAAAAAAATATTTCTACTACTCCAACTACATTTTAAAGGTAAATTTATAATAAACTTATTTAGTAGGTTGATCTAAATGGTATTTATGATGCCGATTAATCAAACTTAAATCCTTAAATATATATCGTGTTGATACTATTTTTATGCAGCGATAATAACAATCGTTTAACGAAGGTCAATGGCCAGAGGACGTTTTTCTTTTAACCTCGAGTTTTAAGGCCCTGTCTGTCGACAATCGGTCATTTTTAAGTAGAAATAGGTAATGTTTCTGAGCAAGCTACATTTCAAATTTATAAATATATATTACTTCACGTTCGTACATAATGAAGAGATGAGTAGATTAACAGCTAAGCTGAAAACATAACAGCAGAAACTTTTCTCAATTAATATATGTTTTCAAAATGGCACGTTTCAGAATTTCATATAAAAATATATTGATAGCTACGATAAACATCAACTAGGGAGTTATTGTTAAAGTTAGGTAACATTTTTATCTAGAATCCGGTTAGCTTAGTCTTTTGATGAAGATTCTCAATAAATTTAAATATTAATTTATTCGATTAACAGCAGGCGCTGAGCCCGCCGCCCATGCATCAGTACCGCCGTGACCTCTGTCAAGGCCGGACGTGTGCTTGATGTCGTCTCAGATATCAATGACAAACCATACGTAATATTTATCGTGAATTTTCGGTTAGGGCCTGTCCAGATGGGGCGTTTTACGTGCGCTCCTATGCGCGGTGCGTTAGGGAGGGACTCGGAGACAGTTATAAACATGGAACCAAATAAAATAGTTCTGGAAAAGTCGGAAGCAAAAAGCACTACAAAGATTTAACATACATCCAATTCTACTAATTCTTCCGTTATTAGTTAATTGTAACGTTTCATGGTTCTATTTGATGCTCTCTGATTGATTCAATTTTCCCATACTGCTACTTTTTTTTCAATTTCGTCTATGAAAAGTACGGTAATTTGTTTTTTTTTTTTGACTGGACGAGAAATCGCGCACCAGCATCTGGACGGAATGTAGGTATAGTGCTCTAGTATCTTAATAAAGTTGTTTATTTCCTTTTTTTTATATCTTTATCTACCTCTATATCTGCAGGCAGACATTTTGAACTCGAATCCACTCTAGTGACCGAGCTACGTCATTCTTTAGCATAGGCTCTATGCTAAAGAATGACGGGCATAGGGGAACGTAGGCTAATGAAAGCTGTCGGGCAATGAGTGATAAGGTAAAATTGAATTGATGGTAGCCTAGCTAATATTTTGAAAAAGATAAATTATGTGCAATTTTTTTATATACTGAAACATGTAGAGATGTGGTACCGATGATGAAAAAGTGTACTGGCAGTGATAGTCCAGATTCGAGAGATATTTTGTACATTTTGTTTGGATCCATAAAATCTTTTGTTTTCCATCAATATTTTTATATTTATTTTCTCCATTTTGTTTGCCAAATTAATTGATAAATTTTGATTGTAAAAATGTTATGATTTGAAAAACTCTAACAGTAACACAAATGTTACTGAGAGTTTTGCAATTTTTTGATCTAAAATTAATTATATTCGCTCTAGCATTAAATGGGCACTCATTCATTGCTATTGACAGGCAAAAGGAGCGACTGACTGGTTAAACTGTAAAGAAGAAAGAAAGAAAAAGAAGAAGAAGAAAATTGTAAATTGTACCTTAATACATATCTATAGTTAAGTACCATTTAATAATAAAGAAAAGGTTTTTTTTATTCTTCATATTTCGAGACTTTTGTATGCCAGTCCCGTATTTTAACTATAGGTATACTATACAAATATATGAAATTGAAAATAATAATAGGAAGAATTTTGACAAGTTTGTCAAATTTTTATTAAAACATTCCTGGAGTAGGCTCCTGTTGCCCTGTTCTCCCCTAATTGTCAAAATCTCAGCATTTTAAACTGACAGCGGATTTCTAAGGGTCATACCACACGGGAAGTTCTCCCGCTGCGGGAATACGCTTCTGGACCGCACTAATCACATTTTAATATGAAATATGAAAGATATGATTTTCCTTCGCGGTTCACAGCTAGGCGGGAGCAATACGACCGCCATATGTAGCTTCAAACCACCGCTGATAACCGGTTCTTACTACATGGACGCTTTCGCGCTATACGTCATTCTGCGCGGGTTTATCATCCCCGCGTATCCCTTGTAGTTTGATGGTCTACGGCAGCTTTGCCGAGCGGATACCCGCGACGGGAGAACCGCCCGTATAGTGTGACCCTAAGTGATATTCGAAATGAATTAATAAAATGCATAGGCTGATATAATAATATGAAACACTGCTGATAGATGCTGAATGCTAGGCTAGCTGAAGACAGGGTGCTATGGCGCTCATTAGGAAGCCTATGTCCAGCTGTGGACTAATACATCATCATCAGCCTATATTAGTCCACTGCTGGACATAGGCCTCCCCTAATGAGCGCCATAGCGCCCTGTCTTCAGCTGGACGCATCCAGCATCTGCCAGCAGTCTTTCGCAGATCGTCATCCCATTTTGCCGGAGGGCGTACTACACTACGTTTGCTACGTCGCGGTCTCCACTCAAGAACACGTTTACCCCAACGGTTGTCGTTTCTTCGCGATTATATTATATTTTATAATGATAATGATGAAATATAGTATAGGTACCTAGGCAAAACCATACATATTATTAATTTACTTATGCATTACCTAGGAACTTGGGGAGGTCGTTACATCAGGTACAAAACAGGGTAAAGTTACCCATAGTAAAGCATTATTACCTACCTACGCAGGTACCAGCAACACGATCTTATAAAAACTAATATACTAATTAACGGTAGGCATGCGCCATCTATGAGGTAGCCCTTGTCAACTCTCCTGGTTTTTCTGCCGCATTTTTAGCTACTTAGCGCGCCTTAAACATTTTTATATTACTTGTACTAGTTTATCAAACAATGCATATGGAATAAAACTTCAACATCGATAAGCACTCGCATTCAATGAACAAATAACTAGTATCTATCAAACAGTCACTTTTTATAGATAAAAATAACCTTTAAGCATCTAAACACAAATTGTACAAAATTATATACTAGATACAAATTGCGAAATTCAAATTAAATTCACGCGTTATCAAGGCGAACATAAAATGGCCTTACTTTAATGTGTTTGCGATACTTTGAACTACATACATTTATCAGGGCACTAAGGTCAAAAGCCTCCACACCTATAAAGATAGGATGTGTGGAAAGCGGCTTGGTAGGGTTAAGTAGGTACGTGTTGCCAAATTATTTCCCTTTACTGCTATCTCTACCTATTGATAATCCGGCAGGTCTTTGTCCGGTGGGAAAAACGTCAAAGTAAAGCCAAGATTGTAATTATCAAATTCTAGGAATCATACTAATCGATCACAAACAATAAGTATTTGTAGCCAGGTTCCGTTATTAAAGTATTTTACATACCTACTAAATTCTATTGTTGTTGACGCAAGTATTTTTATTATCATATCACACAAATTATGTCACTGAGGGAGTGACCTATGACCATATTAGTCACAGTTAAATTGGTGTTTACTTCTACTCCCTTTACAAGGCTGGTAAGTCAACCTTAGCTTACGCAATTACGCATTCGTATTGTCCCTGTAATTATTCATTACTATACGACGATCATTGTTATATCTACTTACTTCGATATATCTAACAATTAAATCTACAGAGAAAACTAGTCCCAGGCACGCTCTAAGTAATAAAATGCAAATTGATTTTAATCAAGTACTTAGCTTCTTACTGATAAATCGACTAGTCTATAGGTACACAGGTAAGATGGTGTTACGAGGAAGAACAAAAATACAATTACTGTTATACGGCACTTATCTATGTGTATAATTTAATATACCTAATATAAGGAAATATATATTATTATATATATGACCAATGTAAACCAGACATACCGTAACACCTAAGGACCTAATTGATAATCTTTGGACTTGGACATTCCAAGTCCAAAGATTATCATCAAGTATCATGTTACTTGCAATATGTAGAATTTGATCACCAGAATAATAATATTACTCTGGGGATCATCAAATTCTATTGCACTTATGACTCATAAGTAGAAGACTCATATCATAAACTCTGAGCACGATGCAAGGTCTAGATACTGGTCGACCTCGTAGTCACTCCCGCGTCTTTTATAGCGCGCTGATGTCACCTTCCGTTGGAACAGGTCACCTGACGTCATGCTATGATATGCAATACGACAGTGACGTCAAGCTTTCAGTTTAAGCAAAGGGTGGAAATGTGGTGGAAAATATAATTACTTATGTGAAAAACCAGTTGATGTTAACCGTATATAAGTATGTGCGCTGTGGCAAATAGAGACTAAAGGATTTCTCCAAGCTTGTTTTAAACATTGTGTTTGTTTTAAAATCTTCAAATGAAATATTTAGCTGAGGACTTTATCTACTCAAAGACAGTTTAAAATTGAATGGATCGATTTATGTTTTTGCACGGATTCCATCAGATCAATCAAATTTCAAGATAGACCTTCACTGCTCAGTGTTTCCCAATTTGATTGTTATGCTGCTTGATTCAGGAGCTGCTTCCTCAATCAAGCAGAATAACAAGGCTTTTTTCTCAGGTAAACTATTACCATATTTGTTATTTCCACAGTTTTAACAAAAACCCTGTCATTTCCAGGCGCTGACCTGTTCCTGCGTAGCCCTCCACTACAACAGCTACAATGGCGACGCTGACATCGGGATGCTCGTCACTGGCACCTTTGTGGGATACCTCATCATCTTCGCCGGCGCTGCTGCAGGTATTGTTACCCTTGTCTAAATAGCTAGATTTGGCTCTCTTCTCTGTGGTACCTAGCCTTCAACAGGCTATTGACTACATGCATTTTCATCTCCTGACTGTACTTTTTAAATAGTTCATATTTTCCGAATATCACGTTTTATTCCATCATAGGTCGGTCCTCTTTAAAGAAAGTGCACTTCCACTAACAACATTATTCACAAAGCTAGTGAGCCCCTGTCCCATATAAACCACTAATATTAGTATAGTGCATTTTTTTATATTTTTTATAATTATTTCAGGTTACATAATGCAGACTCCGTCCCACAAGCGCATTGACATCTTCTACTCGCTGGTCGGCGTCGGTCTGTTCGTAGCCAGTGGTGCTGTTATTATCGACAGGTAACCAAAATCACATCTCGCTAATATTCTAAACATATAAAGAAACATGCCCAAACTGCTAAAGTTAGAAAGCTAAAAATTTATAAAAACCATAAAATTCGGCTTCTGTGTGTTTCGAACTTTAATCTACCCAAGATTAAAGTTCGAACCACACAGAAGCCGGAGGCGGAGCGGAGGCGAAGGCTTGGCGGTTTTTCCTATGGCACCGCGCCGTCACCGCCTGCGGTGTGTGTGTAGGCTTTCATATGATTTAACAGAATACAACTCGCACGCCTTCGCCTCCGCTCCGCCTCCGGCTTCTGTGTGTTTCGTACTTAAAGAACAGGACTAATCGTATAGTAAAATAACGCGAGAGAAGCCGCAAGCGAAAAGCTGGTTTATATTTATGTTAAATGTTTGTTACTTCTTCACGCTAAGCTTCGCCTGGATAAACATGGCACTTTTTAACCCAAAAAAATTCGTGCGAAGACGCGGAGAGGCAGTTATATGGTAATACAATTTGACTTTCGTAATGAATAGATTATTTTGATAGTGAAAAATCAGCCATAACGTAGCTTGGGACTGATCTGATAGGTGCGTTAGCGGGTGCACCAGAAAGTTTATCCTGGATTTTAATAGAGAATCTTAAAACATCAAAACCGGAGTGGTATGTTTCAATAAATAATCCTACTAATATTATAAACGTATATTGTAAGTATGGATGGATGTTTGTTGCTCTTTCACATAAAAACTACTGAACAGATATGGATGAAATTTGTCACAGAGATAAATTATAGTCATAACACAAATTGGAATGAAAAATGCATGTGTTATATAGGAATAACACATATATTTTATCCCGGAATTCCCACGGGAACGGGAATTACGCGGGTGATATCGCGAGGCGGTGCTAGTACTAAATAAACTCAAGTAAGCCTAGATCATGTATGTAGGTATCTTTGCATCAACCTGTATATATTTTACCGCTTATCTTTGCACTCAACTTGCACTTGCGTTCTTGCTATGGGAGTTGTCATTTCGTCGAAAGGCTTTTTATTTGTTTACGAACAGGAATGTCCAAGCTAAACAGCGTAATTTAAGATGAGGATCGTTTCTTTATTATATGTTAACCCACTTTTACTTATTATTTATTCATTATAATGTAATCATAATAATTAATATATTAACAATAAATTAGTAATATAAATTAAATAATTAAAAAACTAATAAACGACATCCGTAACGGAAAGAACAACAATATAGGCAAGGAAACAACAATACTAAACTAAAACACAAGAAAAACATGGCTAGTCAACGGCAACTTATGAAAGAATGACTACCCTCCAAATTCCATAGAGTGATTCACTGGCGGACAAATGTATCTCCCATCTCCTTTCATATGTTCTAGTTACAATTTATTTACACTTTCATATTTTATACAATTCCAGATACCAAAACTCATACGGTGGTAACGACCGAGACAAGAATTTGGCCAAGGCTTCTCTGGCAATCATCAACGGAGCCATTCTTTTGGTGGACGCTGTTCTAACGCAGAGAGGAGGATAAATTATACATTGTTGAAGATATAGAATCTAGAACCTATGCTTGCTGCTGTTTAAAATTATCTTGTCTGTGGTATATTTGATACACTGTCCCCCAAACTTGTAATAATCTATCAAATAGAAATAATCTCTAGTATAGACCACCTTCTTAAATGAAAAGAAACTGTTTATAACGATATACACTTAGTACCTTCCCCTGATACTTGCTCTGCTTAATATGGGCCTAAAAATGCTTTACGTATTATACATGTGGACATTTTAAGAAATTAATTATTAGACATTAACATTTAAAGCTGACATTTTGAAAATAGGGCTTTGTTAACGAACAAGGAAGTGTCCAGCATTTTTTTTAGTTATTGCTTTGACTCATGTCAAAAGAATAAAATAAACGAATCCTAGATTTTTAAAAATGTTGAAAGCCGATTAGATATGTACGGGGGATGATTATCAAACCAGCACTAATTATAAGATTGTTAAAGAACACAAATAATATTATGTTTTATATTTCGCATTGCTTAGAAACAAAGAATGCAACTTTGAACGATATATAGAGTATATGCCTATTTTTGTACAAATCACTGTCTGGAAAGATAAGTTCATTTTGAATCTGAATCTGATAATTAGTAAGTTATTTTATATTATGATGATACTAAAGACTAACTTTATTATACCTACTGAGGTTTGAAGAAACTGAACCAACTGTTTTAATTTATTTTTGTTGTTTATATAGACCGACTTTTAACTTTGTAGTTAACTTTACATCATTAAATAGTAAACTATATACACAAATAAGTACCTAAACCATTTTTTAAGATAACGTCACTGCATTTTGATTGAATAAACATTTAACAATATGTTATTTTCCACATTTGTATAAATAAATTATTTAAGAAACAACCAATTATATTGAGTTTTGATTATCACAAAATTTTTCCCTTCCTGAATTTGTGTTTGATTGCTATAATGATTTTCTAACCTATCTACCTGTTCATTGCTATTATGAAGGAAAGTAAAGTTTTATTATTTACCTACGTATTAAAGTCAGAAATCTGACCACCCCTAATTTTGTAAAGTAAAAGTAAACTAGTAACTTCAAAGTAATAGTAAACAAGGTATCATTAATAATTGTCAAAGTTATCAGCATACTCCATTCAACTCATTCATTACATTACCATTCTAAGCATCTTAATGTCTGAAGTAAAAATATAAAAAAAATCACAATGTGGCTTATTACATTTATTTTTCTATTCCAAGTGCCTTCAACATTTTCTATGAGCTCGTCTTTAGTTAGAAAAGCTCTTCAGATAGCAGATGCTACGTATTCACACAACTTTGCGACTTCCATTGTGTGGTGTTCTACAAACAACGACCAACAAATAATAGAATTTTTAGCATCATACAAAGGATCCGTACTCTTAACTCCAATGCAGAATGAAAACATTGAAGATATAAGGAAGTTCTATAAACAACATGGCTACAGGCAAACAGTTCTTTTTGCGGCAGACGTGGAGGAATTTGCGAAGTTTGTTATAACTCTGAAGGCAGATATAGTAGTCCCTATGAGACTTATTCTAGTTTTGACCCAACCAATTACAGACGCCCAGATGATTAACATAATTCAAACATCATGGAATAATTCCCTTTCCGATATTATAATATTGAACAAAAAGGAAAATGATGTCAAGTTAACGACTTTCTATCCTTACCAAGAAGGAAATTGTGGAGATTATACTCCAGTTCCGTTTCAAGAAGGTAAAACATGGTTTCCTAAAAAATTTACATCTTTTCATGGATGTAAGATAAGAGTAACGGTCCTACCAATAGCACCATACACCATAATGCCTGAAAGCAATGAGACGGATAAACTAATGTTCGGTCTGGATGGACTTATATTAAGTCTGATCGTAGAAAAGCTCAACGCAACTGTAGATTTAATTACATGCACGGATCGTGGTAAAATTGGCACTTACGTCAACGGCAATGGAACTGGTTGTTTTGCAGATTTGATTAATCACCAATCTGATTTCTTTGTCCCATCACTCGTCTTAGATTACATTCGATATCCCGTTGTGCAGATATCTCACCCCCTCCATATGGTTGACGTATCATGATTTGGCCCTCCAAGGAGACCAGTCAATCAGTGGCGAAAGATTCTCCACCCTTTAATGACCGACACTACACATGGCGTCAACGCAACATTTCTGTTTTTCATATTAATAACAAATATAATAAAGCGGTACGGGTTTCGAAGATCAACAACTAGAATCAGTGTATATTTTCAGGCCCTTATCATACTTTTGGATCAAGGGGTCAAACTTCAGTTTTATTCTTGGGAACTAAATTACCTTTTTGTGTTGTGGATTTGGTTTTGCATGGTCATCCGTATAGCATATCAAGTAGACCTTGTTCATAGTTTGCAAAAACCAATGCTAGAGGCACCTTTGAATTATTTAGATCAAGCTCTCGAAGAAGTTGATGCCTATGGAGGGACAGAATATCCGCACACAATTTTGAGCGGAACGAAATATTACAAAAATTATAAAGTATTGAATTTCAAAAATGTTCGGCTAGAAATAAAGAAAATTTCAGATGGAAAGAGGTTTCTTTTAGCTTCTGGGAGATTTTTGGTAGCTGAGTTTGGCAGGGGTCTTCAGAGATTGAAAGAACCGTTGAATAGTGTTCTTGTGGGTTTTATAATGCGTCCCGGCTGGCCACCAGCTAGAGACGTGGATACTGTTCTAGTTCGTCTTATAGAAGCAGGATTTTTGGAAAAAATCGTCGGAAATGCTTTTAGCGAGTGGTCGAAACACGAGGAACGTAAACATGATAAAATAGGAGCACAACCTTTGGACATGGACACTTTGAGTGGATGCTTCTACGGATTAGGGTTCATGTATTTGATATGCGTCATTGTTTTTATGGCAGAGATTGGTTATTACAAACTGAAGATAAAATCTGAATTGCTGCGAATGTTTAAATAATCTTAGTTTATTGTACCTATTTCAGTTTCGATTAAAAATGATCATGAAAATATGTAATTTGTTTGTTGTTCAGGTGAATTTAGATTTAAGCGGGTGCTCTAAGAACAATAAAAAAGTAGATCGATCTAGCTTGAGTATTTTTTTACTGTAGCAAGCTTTCAATACATGGCCAAGTGCGTCTCTAGCCACGCGCAATATTTTCCTTTAACATTCATTACATAGGGTACCACGTAATTTGTGTATCAAGCCGAAAAGGGGTGTGCACTGGACCCCAAGGGGATATACTTTACTCAGTGTTACAATTTTTTAATCAATTAAGAAATTTACGTTTACGATTAACACAAGTCATGACCATTGGATTTTTTCTAATTTCCGTTAACAACTAGTTAAGCGGAAAGGGCAGTAATCACTTTAAAGGTTAATATTTCGCATTCGAAGTCCGTCCTTGGCAAGCCAAAAAATAGATTTTTGTTCAAATGATTCGCCATAAGGGTTCGATAATAATATTAATAATGAATAATTAGTGGAATACCTAGTAGTTTCTCGTAATAAGTGAAACTTTAACTTCGAACCCGTGTTTTAAATCATTTAGATTAAGTGTTTCTTTTGGAGAAACTAATATTACAAGAAATGTATACCTAAAAATCAACAATTACCAAAAGGACATTGAAGACCAGAAGGTAACATGTATATTTTTTGTTCTTAAAAAAACGGCGCGGCTAAAGCAATTTTGGTTGCGATTGGCAGAAAGTGCCGCAACTTTCTAAGGTATCCTGCTGAAGCATAGTTTACAGGTGACTTCAAGCTGAGGATGCTGTGAAAGTTTACGGTCAAATGTAACCCCTAGGTTATTTACGGTCACACTATAAAGGAATCAGTTTTCCATCAAACTTCATTTGGGGTACAGTCTGCCAGTTCACTCTTTCTATAATTCTTGAATTACCAGTTATTATAGTTTGGGTTTGAGTGAGATTATTTTTAATCCATGAGCTCGACTCCATTCAGCGATAGGTACTGGGTAAATCCACGTTATTAATATCAACTGCATCTCTAATACGATCCAGCTGCCCTTTTGTATATATCTGTAGATCATCCGCGTAGAGGTAAAAGAAGAAGATAATTTCTGAGATATGGAGCTAATAAATATAGCAAAGAGAAGAGGAGAGAGGACGCCACCTACCTAGCGGTATACCAAGAGAAGTCTCACACCATGTCGAGGCAGTCTCACTAAGATGGACTCTTTGCCGGCGACTTTGCCATGCAAGTAACTGAAATACCAGTTAGATATACAAGAAACAAGTACAAGTAACACATCCATCACATCATTGAGAAGACTAAAGGTGGGAGAATCATTTATGGGCAATTGTATGCGCTTTTATAGTAAGCTTTTGTCTGAAGCAACAATATTTATAATACAATTTGATTCAAACAATGAAATAACAACGCACAGTTCGATCACAAAGCGCGCGTATGCTCCCCTGTATTATTTATCGCTTCTACCACAAGTGGACAAAATTTTAAAGGAAGAGTAAATCAACTAACCCTTTATTTATTTTATTATTTGGATAAATACTTACCTATAGTTTAAAATTCGACTTATCTGAACGAAATTGCTTTTGGTGGCCACCAAACTCTGTTTACGTATCTCTTCCTAAAATAGACAAAATGAAACTACTACAGATGCATTAAAAAAACCTTATGATAGATTTAACAAACTGTAAGTGTGAATTTTGGGAATTCCTTTGTGATAAAATAAGTGGGGGCTACACTAGTTGCTGTTTGCGCCTTAATCCACCCCAGTCGCCTTTAAGAGGTTAATCATTAAATACCTATAATACTGTTTATTACCAGAATCTATTACTGTTACCCAAGATAAACTCATCTTTTGTAACAGTGATAGTTGAAGAGTTATACATCTGACACAGTTAGTTTGACTTACTTTATTCAATTTAGGTAGGCACCTACTGAACTTAATATTAATTCAACTTATTTTGTTTGTCTCCTGAATTTGATAAGACTTTCTACTATTGAATAGTTAGGTAGGTACTGTGAGCTAAGTTTAGAGATAAAAGTTTTGATAAATAGTGATTAATCACTGCATTTTAATTGAATTTACACTTCTCTATTATTATTTTACTCAGCATCATTGACAGCTAGATGATTCATTTACTAAATGAACGAAACATTTATAATTATATACAATTTTCCATTTCATTGTCAATAACAAGGTAGGTAACATTTTTATTTTCATTATTAAGTTCGTTAATCAAAAAACCACTGATTTTGTAAAGTAAAAGTAAACTAGCTGATTCAGAGTAATAGTAAACAAAGTATATTTAATCAAGATCATTATGTACATTAATGACATGAAACCCGTCAGTATATAATATTCAACTCAATCGGCATATCATACTTCGCATAGTAGTGTTTGAAGAAAATATCACAAAGGCAATCATGATGTGGCTAAAAATAGTTATTTTACTATTGCTAATGTCTTTCACATTTTCTATGAGCTCGTCTTTAGTCAGAAAAGCTCTTCAGATAGCAGATTCTACGTATTCACACAACTTTGCGACTTCTATTGTGTGGTGTTCTACAAACAACGACCAACAAATAATAGAATTTTTAGCATCATACAAAGGATCCGTACTCTTAACTCCAATGCAGAATGAAAACATTGAAGATATAAGGAAGTTCTATAAACAACATGGCTACAGGCAAACAGTTCTTTTTGCGGCAGACGTGGAGGAATTTGCGGAATTTGTTATAACTCTGAAGGCAGATATAGTGGTCCCTATGCGACTTATACTAGTTATGACCCAACCAATTACAGACCCTCAGATGATTAACATAACTCAAACAGCATGGGATAATTACCTCACCGATATTATAATACTGAGCACAAAGGAAAATGATGTCAAGTTGACGACTTTCTATCCTTACCAAGAAGGAAATTGTGGAGATTATACTCCCGTTCCGTTTCAAGAAGGTAAAACATGGTTTCCTAAAAAGTTTACATCTTTCCATGGATGTACGATAAGAGTAACGGTCCTACCATTAGCACCATACACCATAATGCCTGAAAGCAATGAGACGGATACAATAATGTTCGGTCTGAATGGACTAATATTTAGTCTGATCGTGGAAAAGCTCAAAGCAAATTTAAATATAATTATTTGGACGGATCGTGGTAAAATTGGCACTTACGCCAACGGAAATGCAACTGGTTGTTTTGGAGATTTGATTAACAATCGATCTGATTTCTTTCTACCATCACTTGTCTTAGATCATATTCGATACGCCGTGGTGCAAATATCTCACCCCCTCCATATGATTGACATGTCATGGTTTGGCCCTCCACGGAGACCAGTCAATCAGTGGCGAAAGATCCTTCACCCCTTTATGACCGACACTTCACATGCCGACAACGCAACGTTTCTATTTTTCATATTAATAACGTACATAATACAGCGGTACGGTTTTCGAAGATCAGCAAATGTAATCAGCATATCATTTCAGTCTCTTTTAATACTTTTGGGTCAAGGGGTCAAACTTCATTCTTATTCTTGGGAACTAAATTACCTTTTTGTGTTGTGGATTTGGTTTTGCATGGTCATCCGTATAGCATATCAAGTAGACCTTGTTGATGGTTTGCAACAAACTGTGCTGGAGGCACCTTTAATTTATTTAGATCAAGCACTAAAAGAAGTTGATGCCTACGGGGGGCTGGAATATCCGCACAAAGTTTTAAACGGAACTAAATATTACAAAAATTACAATTTATTGAGCTACAAAAATGTTCGGCTACAGGCAAAGAAAATTTCAGATGGCAAAAGATTTCTTTTAGCATCTGAGGAATTCATGGCAACCGAGCTTGGCAGAGGTCTTCAGAGATTGAAAGAACCGCTGAGTCGGGTTCTCGTGAGTTTTATAATGCGCCCTGCTTGGCCACCAGCTAGAGACGTCGATACAGTCCTAGTTCGACTTATAGAAGCAGGATTTTTGGAAAAAATCGTCGATAATGCTTTTAGCGAGTGGACAAAGAATAAGGAACGTGAACATCATAAAAGAGGAGCTCAACCTTTGGACATGAACACTTTGAGTGGATGTTTCTACGGATTGGGTTTCATGTATTTGATTTGCGTCTTTGTTTTTATGGCAGAGATTGGTTACTACAAACTGAAGATGAAATCTGAAATAAATCAAATGTTATAATAAAATAGTAGGTTAAAAATGCATTAAGCAAGGTGTTTCTTTTTAGTATAAATTATCAAATTGTTTGATAAGCTACATTCTATTATTACCAGCTTTTATCCGCCTAGAATTTTTAAGCACTGTGAAATATTTAGCAAGTCGCAAAGCGACACGTCGATGGCCGACCGACAGGCTCTCTCCATAAAAGACACGTCGATTAGGCGCTTCGTTCTCTGGTGAGTTTATATTTGAGAGTGTGCTATTTTATAAAAAAACTTAACTAGATCAAGCTAGAGGTTTTTTACTATGTAGAAGTAAGAAATATATCGGAAATCAATGTCTTTATTTCTTTATGCTAACAAAATTAGAGATATTTAAACTATAACTAATGAACAAAATAAGAAGCAAGGTGATTTTTAGTTTTATTTCTAATATTGGTGGAAGAAAAAAATAAACCACATTTTATAATTTATATTATGTCTAATGTGTGTGTGTGTGTTTTATGAATACTATATAGAGATAGATTACCGATTATTTTAATTATATGTTTGTTTTAGATTTTTAATTTTATATACTGATTTTACTACAGTAAAATTCCCCTTTTTGACAAGATTTTGTAGTTCAGATAGCGCAATTGCCCATATTTGATTTTCCCACCATGCGTTATCTAAATAATGGGATGTGTAACTTGTTCTTGTTTCTTGTAATCTAGTGTGAACGTGAACATCACACTAATCCAAAAAGTTATCCCTGTTTTTATATTTACATTAAAATTAACACTTCATATTCTTATGTAGGTTCTTACTCTGACTAGGTACTTAAAAAGATTTTATTTATATCAAAGAAAATGGTAATAATGAAAGAGGGATATTAAAGTAGGCACTTGGTTTAAAATTTCAGATTGTCCGTTACGTGTAATGGAAAGTATTCTCCTACAATGATAAGGTTTCAATTTTAACTGCCGATGCGTGTGTAATTTAATTTAACCTCATTAGAACTTTTTGTATTTTTCCATGCCAACTAACTACCAACTACCAACTAATTCCTTGACTTTAAATTTCCAGTACTTAAACCGTAGCATGCCCTCTTAACTTAATAACTTGAGTATATTTGAAAGCCATAAAGCACGCTGGTTGACTTTCCATCAAATCAATGCAATGAACTAATCAAAGTCAGAATATACTCTGCAAGGCAAACTGTTTCTCAACTCAGGTGGAAACTAACTGGGAGTACCACGGCTCCATTTGCCGATGAAACGCAAACACAGGTAACCCACATTTTGGTCAAACCGATCGAAACTTACTCTAGCACGTGCATAATTTAATTGCACCGAATATCTTCCGTAGCCTGCACATGCTACTAATTCAATTAGCTTGCTTTATGATATGAATGCAAATAGATACGCTGTTTAGAGGATGTCTGAATCGAACTGAAAATAAAATTATTTAAGAAGCAAACACACACTAGCGTCACCACTTATTTTATCATAAAACTACGTATAACAAAGGAATTTTCAAAATACACATGTTAAGGGCCCGAATTCCACTAAATAAATTGCTTCACCATTTAAATAGTACCAAAATACAAAATGTCAGTGTTAATTAAACTCTTTTTGGTATTCTACTAGCACAAACTTTTTGACGTTCATTCATAGCTGTTACGATTACCTATAAAACTACCAATTTGACATTCTAATTATGAAAGTCTCTTCAAGTGCAAAAAATAGTAGAATATCAAATGCACGAACGTCATTTTACCTAATCATCTTGATTGAATGGCACTATTGAAACCTTTGTTTTGACATTAGTGGAATTCAGCTCCAGTTTGTTAAAGAGATACGAAGTTGCTTTTGGTGGCCACCAGACTCTGTTTTCGTGCATTTAAAAATAGCGTATGTAAGGTATATCAAACTGAACGTGTGAATTTTGGAAATTCCTTTGTTTATATAATTATGTGATATAATAAGTTATTAATTTCCTACTTAAAGACGTAGTGTTATGTGATATTCACATGCCAGTAATGTACCACAATATGAGGTTCAACTTAATTGAAGTAGAAAATATAGATGTATATTTAACTAAAATTCATATTTTAAAATAAGTATCTTTGCAAACTAAATTGCACAAGCTGCTATCTACAGGGTAAATGGACAAATATTGGATATTCGTTGATCTTATTTTTCTTCTTTACATTTTGACCAAGAAATCTATGGAAATGTGGCCATATTGTTTCCGATTTATATTCGACGGCTTATATTATTTGAATTTCAGATGGTATTTGTATTTTAGATATTCAAATGAATAAAATGTAAATACGATGTCATAACCAAGCAACAAGCATTTATGCATGTAATGAGACGTTTTCAAAAACAAAAACTTCTGTTCGTTTAGAAATAATATATGTACCGATATCTATATAATATAATTATTTTCATTCTCTTTAAAACTATTTTTTTAAAACATAATAAGATCACATAGCTCACTAGTATATACAATTATAACATAATAATATAATATAATATAATAATATAATTATAATATAATATAATATATATCTTGTCTATGGTATGTCATGGTATGTCCAAATAAGCATAGTAAGAATTCCATGCTATCTTTTAGGCCGCGCCCACTTTGGATACAAATTTGTTCGTATGTAAACGTGTGATCACTGATAGAACGCACGTATACGTACGACTAATCGCACGAACTCTGAGCGCTTCCATAGTCTTTGGAATGGTGGTATCATACAAGCATAATAGCAAGTTTCCGCACGAATCAAATTCGGACAAAAAAGTAACCAGAATTCACATCAACGATTTTAAGCTCAAATGGTTCAGTAGTTATAAAAATCTCAGTTCTTTGCTAACAATGAAAACATCCTCAGATTCGTAGAATTACTTGTTAAAACTGTGCTCTAATTTTATATGGTCTATAATAATAACTTAGGTGACGTAGGGATGGGGACGGTCATAAGTTAGGTCACAATTACAGTAAATGCCGGTTTTGATATTGGATCTCAGTTATAACTACCTGTACTTTCTTATAATTATTAAATTAGCATATCAATAGCAATATTTAATAATAAATTTACATAACCTGGTAGACTGGCACTGGGGGACCACTGGTTGGCTTTCAATTTGCGAAAAGCTGCTGACAGATGTATGCCTCTCTGCTCACACCTGTTTTCGAAAACAGAAAAAAGTATATTTAACATAATGTATGATGCAAAATATTGTAGTAGGTACTAGCTAGTAGTACTAACTAGTAGTACTAGCTGAAGACAGGGCGCTATGGCGGTCACTAAGGAGGCCTATGTCCAGTAGGGGACAATAAGTTTATAATGATGACCAAGACAGCAACAGTTTCCGCTTTCGTCGTAAAACAGGCAAATGGTAATATCTTACCGACCGGTATCGGCAGCATATAACCGTAAATTGTAGCCGGCTTGAGAAGGAAAATCTGTCTCGATTTTTGCACAGAAAATACTCCATTGTTTGATCGTTCATACTTAATACAGCGAATATTTAGGTTTATCCTTTAGGATTCAACTTACGTCTTCTCTCCAAGAGTAAAAGTTTTAGGGTTTGATTAATGAGGAAATTGTGAATTCATAGTTCCTAGTTTGCAGAAGGTCCAACGAAGCGGATGTTGTGGTGAATCCACAATTGTCGCCAATGAAGCGTCAATGAAAGGCTCGAGTGAGCGATAGATCAGATAAATTAGCTTTTTAATTTTAAATTATTTTAATTAGTTTTAGAGGAAAGATTTACCGCTACCTGCCACCAAATAATAATAATACGTATGGACAGATCGTCACCTAGGACATAACTGAAATGGCAATAAGCTGGGCACCTCATGCTATGATCTTATGGTAGATGGAGACGCAAACTGTTAGAGTCTAGAGCTCGCATAAAAAGCGGAAGATCGAATCATCGTGCTTTGGATATCCCTGATATCCAAAGCACGATGATTCGATCAAAAAAAACTATAGCTGGTTGAGGAATGGAGTCAAGACATACGAAATTGACAATACTAGGGAGGGATATATCCACTTCTAAAGTAATATATTCTGATGATGATGATGTAGTTTTAAAAATACATCGATAGTTTTCTTCTTTGTCACGTTTCTATGTATAATAGGTATAAGTTACCGTAGCTGTAACCGATTTTAACAATATTTTTCAATACAGCCGCCGTCATGTCTAATAATTCGGGCTATCAGTAGCCGCAAATTTCCATACAAATGAATATTGTACTGATGCGGCTCAGTATCTCCGTTACATATCTTTAATAACCATAAATCTTCAAATCGAGGCAGGCCCATTATTATTTATGGCTTAGAAAAAATCAGGATGTCATTTCAGTTTCCTACAAAATTATGCATGAGGGTGGAAATTGTATTACTTGCCCATAAACTTGCACCATTCCCTATCTACTAGATAGTGGTAAATATTACAAACACCTCTACAATCTAGGATTGTGGAGCAAGTTAAGACATAGTAATTAAAAGTAACAGCAAGCATGTTTCATGTCGGTGTATTAGTGTCAATACGACAGGAAGCAATACAGAAAATAATATTCAGAATAGGGGAAGTATAAAGGGCGGCCTCATTGCTGGGAGTGATCTCTACCACATCTCTACCATGCATAAGGCCAAGATAAGTAGCGTACAAATCAATCACTCAACACAAGTTAACAATAGTTAAATTAAGTTAACATTGTATGTATCCATAGACTCCCACATTAGTTTAAATTCTATCACGAGTCAAGTTTTAAGTAAGCTTTTGAGAAACTAATTAATTATAATTACACTAAAAACTCTTTAAATTCTAATGGCATAAATTGAAGAGCATTTGAACAGATAAACAAGATAGGGTCTTAATTAGGGTCTAAGAAGTGAGAACTCGTCTCACTTAAAGTATGTTCAAAAGAAATCTTCTTCTAAGTTTGTATGAGCCAAGCACGATTAGGGGTTGGAAATCAGAACAGCGTATTTGAAATGATTCCTGTCACCAGCATACCTCATTTGTAATACCAGACAATGCTGTCCAGTGTTCTCTCGTGGTCAATAGGTAGTACACGGATTGTTGTGGCTTCTACGCGATAAATCGTTAGAAACAATAGCAGAGGCGCCCGGCTAACATTCTGCCATTGTCGACGTAAATCACTCCATACAGCGCGTGGCATGGACAACCATTGATGCAGGGTCTTTTGAAAGTGTTTTCAATTTTGGACCTAATGCGAGCTTTATTTTCCTTTAAAAATACTTTTTTAGGTTACTGTCAGCCTTAAAAGAATAACAATACGGATAGAGTACACATTACGAGTACGACCCGCTCCGGCTTCGAACGGTTTTATTATAGGTACGTATAAACCTTCCTCTTGAATCACTCTATCTATTAAAAAAACCGCATCAAAATCTGTTGGGTAGTTTTAAAGATAAGCATACAAAAGGACATAGGGATATAGGGACTTAAGGACAGAGAAAGCGACTTTGTTTTATACTATGTAGTGATTTGATCGGATTCTGTTTTGTGAGCTAAATAAAAATCAAATCTAAACGTGTTCTTTTCTAGGGTAGGTGTAGATATGTATTATGGTATGAAAACTTCCTTAATTTGACGACTTACTTATGAATATTTTAACTACGAATCTTGCTTGTGTTGGAAGAGCACCAATTTCCAAAAAGGCACAGGTATAACCCGCAGCATGGTAAATGAAACGTAAAAAGAACGAATTATTTAAACATTGTCACATAAAATACATAACAAACACATCTAAAATTACTCTGGAAACATACTTTAATAATTCTCAATATTATAACGACAAGCTGAAGACAGGGCGCTATGGCTGTCATTAGGGGTTAGTCCACTGCTGGACGGCTGACGATGATGATGAATATTATATTAAAGGAGGTTTTAGTCAAGCATTAGACTAATATAGGTTGAAAATTATATACATTTGCAGTCAAAAGCTTTGCATTTGAAGGTATCTCTTCTATCCTAACTCGCCTGACCTAACTTAGACAGTTTACACAGCAGTTTGCTTGACTGCTACATAGCGATGCACTTGCACTTGACTTGTTGACATGTTATCTACCAACTTTGCAGGTTTTTGAGCGCATTCTCATTGTTTGAAGGAAAACCTAAGTACTATTATTTAACTATATAACAATAATAATAATAGCTTCGCGGCCGGTGATCCACCGTTTCGATATATTTTTTACTGTAGATTAGTTTTATAATATTTTTGTATTTTCTATAGTAAAAAATGTATTTTATAACGAGTATTAAAATAAATAAAGTGAAATAATAATAATATTACTAAGATAAAAACATGTGATGCTAGCAAACCAATAGGTCCTGTCTCAGCATAATGTTGCTCCACATATAGTTGAGCAACGCCGGTTTTCTGACAGGACCTTTGGCACGTGTTAGCACGGGCAACAGACAGATAATTATATACCTTACCTACTTATATAACTAAATACAAAATAATTGGAAATGTACCTAATTATAGAAGACACAAATTTTTCGAATACTGTTCAGTACGGAATCACAACTAAACCTGTTACTATTGTTGAGTGAAAGTGAAACACAGTACGCTCTCTATGGCGCAAAAGACACTAAAGTACTATTTATTTACGTACTATTTACTAAATTACCTATTAAAAACTGCTTTATTACTTATTTGTCAACTTATCAGAAGTCACAAACATATTTTACAAATTAATACTAGCCAGCAATTTGTATTCACGCTCAAAACACGTTTTAAAACACCATAATAATTTCTTTGTGATTGTAGTGAATAAAATAATTTGAAAATTAATTAAACCGAGCCGAACAATGTCCTTGACGCGACGGCTCTAATTCAGCGTTCAGAGTAATTCCACAGCTCATTATGTAAATTAATATTTCTCAAAAATAGACCTTTCTAACTTTGAGTGTCTATAGCAAGCGCCCGGACTTTCTGTCATACTGACTAATTTCTATTCTAGGCTATATCTGTAGTAAGTATTGTGAATTCTATGTTCCGTACTCTACAGTGTCGACAACTGTCGTCGGATTTCACGATAATTCCTTTTGCGTTTAAACTTATGATGGGGCCTTTCAATTATTTTAATATTCGTATAAAAGGAACCTGACCCTATTCCTTTATTATAACTTTACGAATTCTATCCCATAAGTTTACAAAATTCTGGACGAGAAGTTGTTGAATTACGAGTATGATGAATATGATGCTCTACCAAAAGAAAAAGAAAAAATATTCGTATGGTTTATTTAGAAGGCAATTCAAAGAGTCAACTAAAAATAAAAGCGAACAAGGTCCCTGTAATGCAAGTTCAGCAGAATGTAAAGCTATAAAATGTTATATCAAACATCCTACCTATTCATATTTGTTTTTATGGACGCGGTATCTCAGTTTCTCGGGTTTTATGATCTCTTGCGATGACGGGACCGTTGACCCAACCAATTCGTTCATGTTTTTATGTCTTTATAATTTGGTTTCATTTTTCACAGTAAAATACAGATTGAAAACAATGATACCACAGTAGCTGTATCTTTTTACCACTTTATTAACCTATTTCCAATTTTATTTAGATGCTAGAGCCCACCTGTACAAAACAAACCGACACTAATAAGACCAACGTTTTCACTACTTTTACGTACGCAGCAAGTATGATTGCATTTAGTTAAAAAGGAAAAACTAAATTCGATTTAATTTACGTTATTTTAAAAACAAAAAAGAAATTTTCCACACAAGGCCCCGACGAGATTCGAACTCGTGATCTCCTGTTTACTAGACAGGCGCTTTAACCAACTAAGCCACGGCGCCTCAAGCCGACATCGCGATATTAGTGAACACACACTACCTGCCTACGTTTGATTTTTTCATTTCCTAAAAAAGAAAAAACCTTTACTAAATTTTCTTAGAATATAAAATCAACTCTATTGAGTCATGCATGACGAACTACTTTTGCCAGTTATTCCTTAAAACCACATTAATAACGCTTCATTGCGGTTTTCATGGTTACGTTGTCTTTGAATATTAATTTATTAGTGACAAACCTGATTGTGTTTGTTAACCTTAGAATTTAATTTTAGCATGGCTTTGGTTGTTTTATCCATTACCATTTCTCATCAGCAGTTTTTAGTACTTTGGTTTTTTAAAACATAAAAATTTCATTTTAAATATTTATTGGCTCAATACGAGCTGTTCAATATCCTTATGAAACCTTATTCCTTTGAATGATTTATATTAGGTTTCCTTATCCTTCGTGAATATAAACGCCATTGATGATGACGATGAAGACTTGAGAAGAGATAAGAAAAGAAAAGACAAAAATTAATTATTCAATAACATTTAATTTGTAAACAGTCAACATAAACACGCATACAATCTCATCACAATTTTTCTACACAACAATTCGTACATACATAAAATACAATAAATTTTTAGGTACGTCTTTGGCAAGTCAACTTTTCTTCAAACAATATTTCTAAATATGAGATACCTAAAATCATAATAAATAGGTACAGCTGAACTTGCAATTTTTAGTTACACTACTATCAGATTCTCACACAGTTCACCTAGTCCCTGTCAGACACTTTATTTACTCATGTTAATATGTGTAAGTGAAATTACTAAGCATAAAAATATATAGAGATAAAAAACTTTAAAACTCTTCCTGTCAAAGTAAACGCAGTTCAAGCTAAGGTCTAAAACTACAAAAAGAGGACAAATTAGAATTATAATAATATGATTTATTAACGAGACTTTTGATGGAGATCAGTAAAATATATTATGATCTACGATGTAAAGAGATTTCAATGAAAAAAATAAGTATATTAGTACAACAAGTGAAAAGATGATTGAATTGATAGCCTCAAGAAATATTCTTATCAAAATAAACAGACATGGTCTGAAAGATACAGTTACCTACGATATGTGCCTTCTTGAGCTTTCAGCTATGGTAACACGGTTTATAAAACTGCAGATAACATTTCAACTTATTAACTAAATTAACTGCATTTTCTTATTATGTACATTAATCATTGCACTTCCGCCTATTTAGTGTCTATCTCGCATAGGAGAATCTAAAACTAGCCAAAATATACAAATAATATTATTTTTAGTTTGTCATCAATCAATACTGTCATAATTTAAAATTTCACAACGAATGCCAATAAAATCAACCAAAAATTTCAGCTCTATTTAGCAAAACCATGGCTCTACATAATCCTGTGGAATGGTTCATAAATTATGCACATCGATATTTCATTTGGACGATCTTTGGCACTATTAATCTTACATTTATCAGTTACGTCTCTTGCGACCATAGAATAGGGTAGTCAATCGGTCAGAACGATTTCAACAACGCAACGCGTTACAGTGCGTGTTTCGAAGTAATACGTCTCGAAATCTACTGGTTCATTTTATCTTTACTTAAATCTGCTTGACATACGTATAAAGACCCAACCAGTCGACCCGAGATCACCAACGGATGGTATACTCTTATTCGGTCGTTTTTGATACGAGTTTCATACGTTAAACGTCAAAGTTAACCGATGAACCGTCGAATTGTCTGATTGTCTTTTGGTGAATACCAGCCTAAGTTTTTACGCAATAACGAAATATAGTATCAACCCAAAAAAATGTCTATAGTTTTTCTTTTTTACTGATGTATTACTCAGATAAAAATAAAAATAAAAGATTAATTCCGTCTCAAGAACAAAAGTCAAATAGCGACAAATCCTCAAACACAAAATTACTAAAGCACATTTAAAATTATAGCGGTACTTATATTTAAAAGTAGGAAATAAATTTTACTCCGGGAAAATTTGGAATTCCAACCTATTTTATAGATACTATTTTTGAGCAATGTATGGGTAAAATATTCGTATTCCCTGGTATATGCAGCAGTATTTGTATGACACGGTTGCAATCAGAAATCGCATTAGACTGACCACGACTCCCTTATTCACTTACATCTAAAAAGTTCCGTTGTCACAAGATCCTTCACAGTCACAAAAAAGTTCGACTAGCGCGCTCGCATATTGCACCTCCTTTATCACAATTGTATACAAAAAGTTTATATTGACATTTAAGTTAGCGGTCATACGAAGTCGTTGACTTCTTTCAGGAGGGGGCTTTGCGATTTGTCTACGCATTTCCTGATGGCGTCGAGGATGATGCCGACGCGGCGGTCCAGGGCTGCGAGGTGGGGCTCCCACAGCACCGGGTTTATGGGGTCTGCCTTCAGGGATTCGCGAAGGTACTTCGATAGGGGAATATCGTTATTGAACCTGAAACAAAGTTTTAGGATCCTGTTAGTCATCGTTTTGAAAAAAAAAAGAATACACTCTTAGAAACTGCCAAGCTTCGTTATGCTTGTCTCAATCTTTTTGGGCACAACCACAGAGTTTAGTATCCTTAACCACCATAGACTCAAGAGTTTTTCACTATCTTAAGCCTATGTCAATCACACATTTGTTTAGCTCGGAAAAGGCTACGGAACGTAGTTATTATTAGAATTGGAATTGTTCATGAACTCGTTTGATATTGACATCATCTGCTTAACAGAACACTGGCTGAAAAGCCATGAGCTCATGTTCAACTTCAGTAACCACCAAGTTGGTAGTTCTTTTTGCAGATCACATGCTATTCGTGGAGGCTCTTTAATATTACTAAATAAACTACTGAAATTCAAAGACCGTAAGGACATAATATGTATGTCTGTTGAAAGCCACATCGAAGTAGCATGTGTTGAGTTGGAGCAAAGTATTGTAGTAAGTGTATACAGCCCACCATCAGCTTCCTTTGAAATATTTGAAAATATATTGGATGATATCTTATTTAAAATAACAAAATCAAATAAAAATCTCATAATATGCGGAGACTTCAATGTTAATCTTTTAGAAGTTAACTCCCACAGTAGTAGATTAACTAATTTATTTAAGTCTTATAATCTAAGTCCACTATTTATGGAACCAACTAGAATTACTGAAACCTCAGCAAAATGCATAGATAATATATTTGTTTGCCTAAATGATAAAATTATAAGTAAAAATGTAATAAGTAATTTAAAATCTGACCACTTAGGTCAACTGATAAAACTCAACATTCAAATAAAAAATAATAATTGTAAAAAGAAAATAACTTATATACCAGTAACCACACATCGATTTGAACGTATGAAATCACAATGGAATTCCATACCAACACCTAATTACTCACATAATAACCCAAGTGAGTTGTATAGCAGTTTTTTTTAAGAAATTCGCCTCTGCATTCAATTCCATATTTACACCCAGATCGATTGTGGTTTCTGATAAACTTTCATTTTGTGAGTGGGCAACTGTAGGTATTCATAAAAGTAGACAAAAGTTGTATGAACTGTATAATGAAAAACAATATAATTTTAGTGAGGAGTTCAAAGATAAAGTTAAAAATTACTCAAAAATGTTTAGAAAAGTTTGTCTAGTAGCAAAGTCAAATTATATTAGCTCGAAAATTAAAAATAGTGAAAATGTTATTAAATCAACATGGAAAATAATAAATAGTGAGACTGGAAAGGTTAGTACCTATGTTAATGATTATAATTTAAAAATTAATGATTGCACAATCAAAAAAGACGTTGAAGTAGCTCAAGCATTTGAAAACTTTTTTACTAACATTCCAATCTCTACTACAAAGAATCTAAACTCTTCTCAAGTGAACGCCGAGTCTTTACTCATAAAAAATGTACCTAAATGCGGTAGTAAATTTAATTTCATTCATGTTGATGAAAAAGATATTGTTAAGGTCTTTAAACTTTTAAATATTAAGAAAACTGCAGATCTCTGGGGCATTTCCGTTAAAATTATTAAACCTTTAATTGAAACAGTCGCACCAGATCTAGCTTTCATATTTAATGAATCTATTGATTGTGGCGTATTTCCTGATCTAATGAAACATAGTAAAATAACTCCATTGTTTAAATCTGGTAGTAGGTCTGACCCCACTAACTTTAGACCAATATCAGTACTGCCAACATTCAGCAAAGTTTTTGAAAAACTTATATTACATCAATTGCTTAAACATTTCAATGGCAATGACCTGCTACATTGTAAGCAGTTCGGGTTTACTCGAGGCAGGTCAACTACTGATGCCGGTGTAGAGTTGGTATCACATATTTTTGATGCTTGGGAGAAGTCGCAAGATGCTTTAGGCATTTTTTGCGACTTGTCAAAAGCATTCGATTGTGTTCATCATGAGACATTAATCAGGAAACTACATCACTATGGAATAAATGACACCTCTTTGGCTCTTCTTTCTTCTTACTTAAATGATAGGATACAAAGAGTTGACATTAATGGGAAACGGTCTTCGGGGTCTGTAGTTACTATGGGTGTACCGCAGGGGTCTATCCTCGGTCCTTTCCTATTTTTAGTTTATATTAACGACTTGCCTGATCTTGTAAAGAATAGTCACGAGATTGTGTTGTTTGCAGATGACACTTCTTTAATTTTTAAAATGAAAAGACAATCAACAAATTTCGACGATGTGAATAATGCAATCTCGAAAGTTGTCCACTGGTTTAGCGTCAATAATCTTTTGCTTAATGAAACCAAAACGAAATGTATTAGATTTATTCTACCTAATGTGAAACAAGTTAAGGCTGATATAAACGTAAGAGGAGAAACGTTAGATATTGTAGAAAGTACTGTATTCTTAGGAATCACCCTAGACAGTAAGCTTCAATGGGGCCCACATATAGATAAGCTATCAAAAAGGCTCAGTTCTGCGGCATACGCAGTCAAAAAAATCCGTCAACTCACAGACGTAGATACTTCTAGACTTGTTTATTTCAGCTACTTCCATAGTATTATGTCTTATGGTATACTGCTGTGGGGGAATGCTGCAGACATTAACACCGTTTTTGTGTTGCAGAAGAGGGCTGTTCGGGCAATCTATAATATGGGTCCCAGAGAATCCCTACGTGATAAGTTCAAAGAAATTAACATAATGACAGTTCCATGTCAATATATTTATGAAAACCTGTTGTATACTCGTAGAAATATCAATAAGTTTCCTAAAAATAGCGATATACACAATGTCAATACTAGAAATAAAAATAAACTCGCTTTGCCTACAACTAGACTAAACAAGGTTAATGTATCTTTCAAAGGGCAATGTATACGCTTCTACAACAAAACTCCAAGTGAGTTGCAAAAACTGTCAGTAAATAAATTCAAACAAATTGTCAAAACTATTCTTTGTAAAAAGGCTTACTATAAAGTATCTGATTATTTAGATGATAAAAAAGCTTGGGACGAATTTTGCTCCAACTCGAAAAATAACAACCTAACAAGGTAAAGGTTTCTGTTCGCTTCTTTACTTTAAAAAGATTGAAGTGAACAAAAATCAAAGTGAGCACTTTATTTCCTAGTTTTAATTATTAATAACATGAATTTTATGACGTGTCCAAGTGTCCTGTAAGGTCTTAAGGAAATAAAGCACTTTGAGTTTGAGTTTGAGTTTGAGTTAATACTTGATCTTAGGGAAAAGGCCCTTGTCCAATATTGTACAGTAACACGTCTGATTGACCTACTTTTTTCAAAAACCATAGCGAAGTGAAACCGGCTTTATTGTTAAAATAATTTAAGAGCCACAATAAAACGTTTTGTGGGTACCAGATTTTTTACAAAACTGCAGCCAAATAGTCTTGAACTGTTGAGATAACTTTAAAATAATCTCGCTTGTTGACACATTAACAGGGAACATCTATATATATAAAAGAAAGTCGTGTTAGTTACTTCACTTATAACTAAAGGACGGCTGAACCGATTTAGCTGAAAATTGGCAGGGAGGTAGTTTAGAGCCAGGAAAAGGACATAGGATACTTTTTATCCCGTTCGGTACTTATAATAAAACCGTGCGAAGCCGGGGCGGGTCGCTAGTTAAAGATAAAATAATAAATGTGTTGCAAACTTTGGTCAGATAAAACATTCAGTATAAGAGCTCTACTTTTACATAATATGCCATCACTACACTGCAATGCACGAAATGAAATAATTGTCCAAACATAACCCAAATTAACCTTTTTGGAGGTTATTGTCCCCTACATCGATGCCGATGACATAAATACCGAATAAAATAAGTAAATAACATTTCTCAATCCACACAACATCATCTATCTAAACCCAAACTAAGCAGAGCTTGTGATAACTCTCAAAACTTTTACAGACATTTATCACCAGGCGGTATTCGAATCCTCAACCTCTTGCGTCCCAGGTGGATCTTTGCCGAGTTATTGAGGTGGTCTTACCTGATGAGTTCAGTGAGGGTGGTGTGGCGAATGAGGCAGCACTGCAGCAAAGTCATTGAGGTGGTCTTACCTGATGAGTTCAGTGAGGGTGGTGTGGTGGATGAGGCAGCACTGCAGCAGAGTCATTGAGGTGGTCTTACCTGATTAGTTCAGTGGGGGTGGTGTGGCGGATGAGGCAGCACTGCAGCAGAGTCATTGAGGTGGTCTTACCTGATTAGTTCAGTGGGGGTGGTGTGGCGGATGAGGCAGCACTGCAGCAGAGTCATTGAGGTGGTCTTACCTGATGAGTTCAGTGAGGGTGGTGTGGCGGATGAGGCAGCACTGCAGCAGAGTCATTGAGGTGGTCTTACCTGATTAGTTCAATGAGGGTGGTGTGGCGGATGAGGCAGCACTGCAGCAGAGTCATTGAGGTGGTGTTACCTGATTAGTTCAGTGGGGGTGGTGTGGCGGATGAGGCAGCACTGCAGCAGAGTCATTGAGGTGGTGTTACCTGATTAGTTCAGTGGGGGTGGTGTGGCGGATGAGGCAGCACTGCAGCAGAGTCATTGAGGTGGTCTTACCTGATGAGTTCAGTGAGGGTGGTGTGGCGGATGAGGCAGCAATGCAGCAGAGTCATTGAGGTGGTCTTACCTGATGAGTTCAGTGAGGGTGGTGTGGCGGATGAGGCAGCACTGAAGCAGAGTCATTGAGGTGGTCTTACCTGATGAGTTCAGTGAGGGTGGTGTGGCGGATGAGGCAGCAATGCAGCAGAGTCATTGAGGTGGTCTTACCTGATGAGTTCAGTGAGGGTGGTGTGGCGGATGAGGCAGCACTGAAGCAGAGTCATTGAGGTGGTCTTACCTGATGAGTTCAGTGAGGGTGGTGTGGCGGATGAGGCAGCACTGCAGCAGAGTCATTGAGGTGGTCTTACCTGATGAGTTCAGTGAGGGTGGTGTGGCGGATGAGGCAGCACTGCAGCAGAGTCATTGAGGTGGTCTTATCTGATGAGTTCAGTGAGGGTGGTGTGGCGGATGAGGCAGCACTGCAGCAGAGTCATTGAGGTGGTCTTACCTGATGAGTTCAGTGAGGGTGGTGTGGCGGATGAGGCAGCACTGCAGCAGCGGCGCCAGGATGCTGAACTCGTCGTGGTGCGCCTTCCCGAACGCACGGCCTTGGTCCAGGTGGAGGGTGAATGTCTCGTTGCCGAACATTCTGGTTCAGTGTGGAACAAATAACAAAAATAATAATAAAATATAAATAACCTTTTTTACTGTAAAATATTTTTATATATTTTAGTATTTTCATAAGTAAAAATAGCTTTCTTTACGAGAATGATAATAGATAACAGACGTAGGCTCTAGAATAAAACATAGTCTACTTTTCGTCCCATTAATCAGTTTTTACGAGTCAGAAATAGTCTTGAAATGCTTCCATTTAAAAAACTCGTCCTTTCATTAGTTCAGCCCATCATCCAATCACAATTTTAGCGTGAAGAGTTAACAAACATTAATCCAAATTTTCGCATTTAGTGTGTTTATATAAAGTTCATTTATAGCATGTGTTGTGTTCGCAAGACTAACGAAGCAGATAATAAAAAGGTTTTAGTTGGCACTCACTTGAATGTCTCATAATGATGTCTATCCATGTTTCCAGTGAGGAAGTCAAATACGGACATGTCCATCAAGTCAAGAAGTCGTCTGCCAGAGTCATATGGTGGAGTATTCCGGACCTGGATCATATTTAATATTACATTACTTGGTTGTCTTCTTCCCACGTCTTGTTGACAGTTAAGCTACTCTAGAATGTTTGCAATAGTCTCCAGTTAGATTGTTCACCTTAGCACAACTGTTTCAATTGTGAATACTAGTTTTAATTTGTTACTTTTATTTGATTAACAAACTATTTTATTTATTAAGACTCTTGCGTCATGTCCACAAAAGTGTATGCTAATATATGAAAATGCAAGCCATTGTTTTTGAATACGAAAAATCACTTTCACAAGTCAATTATTTTTTGACGTCATAAAGGAGTCAATTTCAAAAACTGAATAAAACCTCAAAACCACAAAGAAATATTCCTCAAAACATACGCTGATTGAGTCATTGCAATTGCATTGCAAGAAACGGTTTGCGTAAAGGTTTCTTGCATGTATTGGGTTTTTCTGATATTCCAACAGTCACAGCAACTACCAAAAACAAATGAAGCATACCGTATCACAGTAGTCTGACTGTATCTCCCACTGTGCTTTCCTTCTCTTATGATACGACCTCCTCCAGGGATGCCGCCACACCTGCAAAAGAACGTACTATATAAATCTTCAAAATTAAATAGTTAAAGATAAAGATACATTTATTTGGCCAAAAACGCCACAGACAAAAATAGTTAAAGTTAAGTAAAGTAAAAAAAAATACATTAACAGTAACAATAGTATTAAGATCTAGGTGTTGTTACCCGTGTCTATGACATAAATAAATTAAAAACTTTTAGATTCCTGCGTTGTAAACACTGTCGAAAATCATACTTCCTTGTAATCGAGTCGGACAATACAGCAGTTTAGAGAATTACAGCTATCTTTTTATTTATTCATCCAGTAAAATCTAAACTGCACATCCTCACCAATCCAAACCCTTACAACCCGTGTTCGAGTGACTGTCTTCCGTACTAGTTAATTACTGTTTTACGGTAAGAAGTCTTGCTCTCCCCCTGGCAGCAGGCGTTAAGATTATATTAAATATATATTATTATTATATATTATTACTATTTATATTTGTGCGGTTACAATATAAATAAACTAATATGAAGGTATAGAAAAAAAGACTATTATGAAATAAATACAAAAAGAACACACAATTAATATCACCTATTAAGTCTTATCTAATTTAAAAGAGAAGAACTTACTATGAAGTTACCTACTTAGATTTAACTTTGAGTGCATTCACAAACTAAGTGTAAGGTGCACATGTAATAGGTACATTTAGCAAAATGAAGACATTTTAAGAGATGTCGGAACTTCGCAGGCGAAGGTTCAGCCCATAGAAGTAGTCAGCCGGAAGAATATCAGAATATGCCAAAATTAAAATTTAAATCATGGGTAAAACATACATTTATTTCGGGGCTTAATAACAGAGACAGAAGCGTTTTATGTGTTATGGAGAGAGTTATATAATTTAATTTAATATAAGTTTTGACTAACCCTAGCAATAAGCCCTGTTTTTTACTAACAAACTATGGATTCAGTTACCCGAAATAAAATATTTTTATTTATTTATTTTATTTAAAGAATACAGTAAAATGATAAATTCCCACACCTTTCTCTCAGCTACATCCGAAGACGGCAGAAAAGCAGCAAAACTTCCCTCCAGCATATCAGGATTTCCACAGATGGCGTGAGACGTATCGCAGTAGTACGAACACTTTCCATGGAAACAGAAGTTATTCGCGGGAGACACGAAGAAGGTCTTCAAGATGTCACCTTCAGTGACGTCATAGATTTCAGTGGTCATGTTGAGGACTCGGCCCACGACCGGCATTGCTCGTCGGAAACCGAGTAACCTGGATTGAACGATTTATGGATGTTAGAAGCTGTTATAACTGTAAGTAGGAATGCTGCAATTACCCTTTGTGCTATTTTGCTAGATAAAATAACAGATGTGAGTTGTTTTATAGGAATCCGAATGGGTGAAAAGTTGAAAAGTATGACTACCTGCTTCGGTAAAAATAACATGTTAGCAAATATATAAATAAAAAATAAACTAACAATCTGTTAAAGTTATTTTAAGAACTGTCGTTGATATGCAAATGCAATTCGCAAAACTCTTATCTTGATGCGACAGTTCGTATACAAACACAAATATATTCCGCTTCACGACATGACTCAACTTACCTAATAAAAATAACAATTCATTGTTTACGAGAAAACGATCTTTATGCCTGTTAAATTCCTATCAACACTTATAAAAAGTTGAGATTCGTTTTCTAGTACGAAACGACAAGTCTAGTAATTTTCTTACGAAATTCTTAAAACTGCTGTGATGGTCAATTGCAAAGGTAAAATAAATGTAAAATTATAGTCAATTAGCAATCAAGACACTTTAAAAATGATTTTACTTTAAACTCAGGTCAGTTGCAAAGGTAATAAAGGTAAATTTATAGTCAATTTGCAATCAAGACACTTTAAAAAAAGAAACTAATTTTTTTTCATGTGTCGGGATTATAACTGAATGAAAAAAGTCACGCACGTAGGCAAAGGTTTATAAGTATTAAAAATAAAAAACAAACCTGTCCAAATGAAACGCGGCAATTTCAGCGTTATGTCGCTCGTAGTCTGAGAAATAAAAGTGATTTGGTAGAGTCTGGACATCTCTTGGGAACCTGTGAAAACAAGGAGCGGTTATTATTGAAGTAAAATATAATGTGTCTAAACGCGAAAGTTTGTATAGATGTATGGATGGATGTTTGTTCCTCTTTCACGCAAAAACTACTGAACGGCTCGAGATGAAATTGAATAGACGTAGTTACACTTAGGATTTACATTCCATATATCCGTTGCCATGGGATAGACATGGCCTTGAAACGTTTCCATAACACGTGTGAAGCCGCGGGCATATACTAGTCCTAACTATTCCTAACTTATATTACAAATGCGAAAGTCTGTTTGTCCTAACTAAATAACCAATCGACTTTATTCTTGGTTTATAGTTGTTAAAGGATGGGGTTTTAAAACATTTTCAGAAGCTAAATGGATGCCGACTACAATTTCATCAGTTAGCAAAATTTTAGAGAGCGAGAGTCGATAAGAGCATAGAAAGTAACCGATAAGGCACGACCTAGCCTCATGCTTGACTTCAAAAGCAATCGATTGTATCTTCACCCCGCTAATCAATTTGCAAGTATAACGTCATAAGGGTCGTTATCGCGTTTCGTTCAAATTACGTTTCCAAGGCCTTAACTCGTATGTCTTTAGAGTTTATTTAAAAACTAAGTATAAGGAAATATTAAAGCCTAATCAAGCATTAATGGTACTGAACACCAAAGGGCTATATGGTTGTATAAAGAAATTGCTGAGAAAAAACATGCTGAAATCTCATTCCTCTCCCTATCCAAATGCCCCATCAGTAAATAAAATACATTTTTTTTCCACTTTATGTTCATAAAACTTCAAAAACATTCTTCTTTTTACATAAAAAAATAATCAAAGAATCATTTTAAAAAGCTTGTTTGTTTTTAAAGCGGTTGGAACCCCGCGATAATCGAAGTTTTATTTTTGTCAAAAAAAAAACGTCATTTCCATCCGAGCTGTCGGAAATCAAAATTTTTCCCGAGTTCGGCCGTGTACAGTGACTAGGTACTGTCCCGCGTATCCCGCCATCAACCATTCGTCGCCACACCTTGGTGCAGCAAGATATGTCATGCTGTTAAGAAATAAATTAGAATATCGTATCATGGAGAGTACTTTGTCACGATTAAACATCATCACCGTCCAGTGATTTTCAAGGAAAGTTTTTTTTTTGTTTGTTTCTTTGATATCTAATTTTGATCTTTGTCATTGTACTGTTTTATGTTATATTTAATAGATTTTTGGAAGGCGCATAGTTAAAATAATCTTAGGATAAAGGGCAAATACTCATTCCTCTCCAATTCATTACTCTCCATTTTAAAGAAAAATATAGTGGATGGAGCGTTTGGATAGGAATGATTTGTTTTAAAATATCACTAGATGATAATGAAAGTACGTGGAGAAATATGAAATGTTATCGATGTTGAAAATAGAACCTGCATGCATTTTTAAAAGATAGAATAAAATAGGTAGAATAAAATAGGTAACCTTGTACTTGATTGACTCTAGCTGTCTATCATCATTAGAAAATAAAATTAGAAAAACCAAGATGTTTTAGAATTACCATACATTCAGTTTCGAGTGTTACAGCTATGGAAAGCAAGGAAATAAAAAACAAGATTGCAAATTTTACCAACCACCAGCGAATTATAGAAAGGTTCATAATATTAAAAATGCAGAAGGCGAAACTGAAATTAAAATTCAAAAGCTGTTTATACCAGCAAAAGAGAGGCTTTTCTTAATGAACTCCTTCTTTAAGAAATAGCCCCAGCGGAAGTGGACATGGCAAAGCCCCAACACTGTGACAAAAAATTAGATCGACTTCATCATGACGGATAGCAAGCACATATTCAGAGATGTCTCAGTGATCAACAGGTTCAATACCGGATCTGATCACCGAATCCTCCAAGGCACTCTGAATATCAACTTAAAGCTTGAAAGAAACCATCTGATGAAGTCCACGCTCCGGCCTAATCCAATCCAAATCATGGCGGGTACCGAAAAGTTTCAGCAGCTGACGAGAGCCTACGCAATCTGGTCAAAACGTTGAGGGACGAGGGCATTAAGTTCTGCAGTAAGCAAGTTTCTGGCAGGAAGTCCAAACTCTCGGATGTGACTCTGGATCTGATGACAAAAAGACGGGAAACCACCCAAGTGTCTTTGTCAGAGGTCAGACCTGAACAAGCGAATCGCGTAAATGGTACGGCGCGACCTTCGGAGCTCCAACACACGCCTCATTGAAGAAGCGATAGAGTGAAGCCGAGGGTCCAAAGTATTCACTCAGTAGCTTGGCACGTTGGCACGAGCCACCTGATGAAACTTAAAACGCACGACGGGAGGACCGTTTGGTCGAAGCCAGAGATCTCAGCCGAGATAGAAGATTTCTATGGCCGTTTTTACACTGCACATGCCCCTTATTCCCGACGAGATGACCATGATTCTATAGCCACTCTGATACGCCACTATACCGACGAACTGCCAGATTTCAGTCAAGAAGATATCGTGTTAGCTCTGAGGCAGCTTAAAGGGGTATTAAACCTTCCTAAATATCGGACACTAAATTTAGTCTTTCCTAAATTCAGGATAGTTTAATAGCATTTAGGAAGGTAGCTTCCGATTTAGGAAACTAATTAGGAAGAAGAACGGCTTCCGACGCTCTAAATCTACATCGGCGCCTAATTAGGAAGGGTGTAATCACATTAGGAAGCTCAGTCGCCGCTCGCCCACCGTGGCGAGCGCACGTTTTTCTTTGTTTGTATGCATACGCAAAATATCGGTAAGGATTGTTGATCGATCACACTTATTCGACTAATATCCTACTAATATTATAAACGTGAATGTTTGTAGGTATGGATGGATGTTTGTTACTCTTTCACGCAAAACTACTGAACGGATATGGATGAAAAATGGCACAGAGATAGATTGTTTGTAGTCTGGAATAACGCATAGGCTATTTGAATATTTTATCCTGGAATTCCCACAAGAACGGGAATTACGCGGGTGAAACCGCGGGGCGCTACTAGTTTGGTATAAATGTGAAAGTTTGGATGGATGGATGTTTGTTACTCAATCACGCCAGAACGGCTGAACGGATCGGGATGAAATTTGGAACTGAGATAGATTATCGTCAGGAATAGAATAGTTGAAAATTTAACCTATAATACAGTCCTACCTACTTCCTACCTACCTACTAATATAATAAAACAAAAAATATTATGTATGTAGATGTACTTATGTTTGTTACTCTTTCACGCAAAAACTACTGAACGGATTTGGATGAAATTTGGCACAGAGATAGATTATAGTCTGGAATAAATAAATAATAATAATCAATAATGCTGAACAATCCACACAGCACCATCTAGCCCCAAAGTAAGCTACTCAAAGCTTGTGTTATGGGTACTAGATAACTGATATATTTAATACATTAAATGTATATATGTTATATGTATATACGAGTAGATAGATATTTTGTTACTATACAAATTAAACACCGAAAAAAACGAAAAAAATCTGCAGATCATGCAAAAATTTGTTCCGAGGCCGGAATCGAACCGGCAACGTAGCAGGCGGACCTTCGCCCACCGCGCCACATCGGTCGATCGATACGTCCGTCCCTTGTCGCTCGTCCTTAGCGACTGAATTAGAGCCCTGAATCAGTGAACGTGTAATCGGGAGCTTCGGCGACTGAATTTAGTGTCCTAAAACGGACTCTGAATTTAGTCTCCGATATTTAGGAAGGTGTAATACCCCTTTTATAAATGGAAAAGCCTCCGGTGAGAACGGTATTACTTCAGAGCTTCTGAAGGCGGAAGGAGCCCCGTTATACAGGAGCTACAGAACCTCTTTAATGCCGTCCTTCACAGTGGGAGAACTCCTAAGGCGTGGAGCGGGAGTTTGGTGGTGCTATTTTTTAGAAGGGTGATAAAACCCTCCTTTAAAACTATAGACCCATCACACTCCTGAGCCCCGTCTATAAGCTGTTCTCGCGAGTGGTCACGAATCGTCTCGCCAGGAGACTCGACGAGTTTCAGCCACCAGAACAGGCCGGGTTCCCCGGAGGATATGGCACTATAGACCACATTCACCCAGTGCGGCAGATTATAAAGAAGTCCGAAGAGTATAATCAGCCCCTGTGTCTTGCTTTTGTGGACTATGAGAAGGCCTTTGACTCCGTCGAAACTTGGGCTGAAGTGGCAGTGGGCCGGCCATATCTCGCGAAGAACCGATAACCGTTGGGGTAAACGTGTTCTTGAGTGGAGATCGCGACTTGATATAGGTAGTGTAGGACGCCCTCTGGCCAGGCGGGATGACCCACCTGATCTGCGAAAGACTGCTGGCAGATGCTGGATACGTCAAGCTAAAGACAGGGCGCTATGGCGCTCATTAGGGGAGGCCTATGTCCAGCAGTGGACTAACATGGGCTGATGATGATGATCTATTTTGAAATTTAAGTATCTACATTGTTCTTAAGCGTTGAAAAGTTGTATATTTGTTAATGACTAATTTTATATATGTCTTTGTTTTGTACTGAAGCATTTAATTTTATCAGCTGTAAGATCTGAACTAAGAAGGTCAGGAGGCTCATCGTGTCCTTTTAAAGTAACATATTAAAATATTAATGTTGGTTAAAATTATCAAAAGACTGATTCCTATATATTTTTGGCTTTTACTCAACCACTAAACCATTTATTTGTTATAAACAATAGTTTACCCATATGGCTTGGTTACAATATTTTTGATAATTTCATCGCCCTCCATACGTTTTCATTACTCTCCAGGCCATTTTCATTACCCTCTACACGTTCATTACTTTCCATCGCCTTAGTAAAAACGAGTTTGACTTAGGAAGGTGCCTTTCATATATTTATATCTGGATACGTATCTAGATCTATAAATGTAATCTAACAACGAAAATAAAAAAAAAAAACATTATCGCCAAATCGACAAATCTGAACGAAAGGCGATAACGACCCATAAATATCTTATCGTTCACAGAAAGAGGTTATTTTAAGTACTTAATAACAGCTTTTTCATCATGGAAATCCGGTGACAGTAGTAAACGAGTTTAAAAACTAAGTCTAACTAACTAAGTCCATTATTACGTGAGGTGTTCAAGGGTCCCCCTTGAACAAGGGAGTCAAGCTAAATTTTACCAAATCTTACTTGGAGGTGGGGTTTAGCAAATATCACGTCATTTTTCTTCTAGTAGAAAATGGCAAAAAAATCTGTGAATAATTTTTTTTATAATCCAACGCGTTCCCAGTCAAAACACAAATTTTAAAAAATCTCACGAGCGATTAAAATCTCAGTTGAGGAAAATCTTACGAAATCTCACCAGGGGGGCGGGGGTTAGAAAAGTCCTTAAATCCTCACGTTATTTATGGACGCCCCCTAACCCACCATTGACTTTTAAACAAAGAAATCATCTAAATTCTACCGAAAATAAACAAGAAAATAAATAATAATTCTTGAATTCCACAGGGTGCCTAATGTACCTAACAACCCACTTATTCAAAATGTAAATTGAAACCCAGTAATATAAATCCATTAAAGGGAAATATCAAATATCAAGATAAGGGACCTCTGTCATTTGAAATTTATAGTATCGAAAAATTACTTTAACTGGGTACAAATGTAATCCGAACTCAGTGTTTTACACAGCAGTTAATCAATTGAGTCAAAACGATTAAAGAGGCTCTTAAATCGTGAATCTGGTTAGATAGTAGCAATCCCGGTAACGTAGTGCACCGAGACTCTTCCGATTTATCGTCTACAGTCGGGCTCGTAAGTGAGATAGTAGGGATATTTTAAGAGGTCACAATCAAATGCATTTAGTTTTGTTTCTTTTAAGTTAGAAGTGCTTTGTTGTAAGTTATGGTTAGTACTTTAAGGACTGCGTGCTTCTGATTTTGATTTTAACTGTATTTGTTTGTTTATTTATTACAATATACAATATTAAATATTCAAGTATTCATTTTGAAGATGTGCGCTGAAGGAATGTTACGTGTTTGTGATAGAGTTGAGTCAGTATTTTTTCCATTTCTTTTACGTGAATTACGTTTAAGCAGAAATGCTAGTCCTAAATAATTTATTTATTTAGTTAACATTGTTATTATTAATGAGAAAATGTATTTGTTTGTTTGTTTCTCCGTCATTTACACCCTAACTAAGCAACTAATCGACTTAATTTTTGGTGTAGAGTTAGTTAAAAGGATGGAGAGTAACATAGGCTACAGTCCTGGTAAAACATGAAATTCCCATGGGATATCAAATTATGAAATTCGAATATAACGTGGTTGAAACCGCAGGGAACAGTTATAATTTATAAGTACGTTATTTGATCCTTGCAAGGTGATAAAACTTTAGCGACCTTCTCGGAAATCCTTTTAAAACCGGATTTAAAAAGTGGACGAATGAAATATCCTACTAATATTATGAACGCGAAAGTTTGTAAGTATGAATGGATGGATGCTTGTGACTCGTTCATGCAAAAACTTCTTGACGGATATGGATGAAATTTGGCACAGAGACCATCATAGATTAAAGTCTGGAATAACACATAGTCCATATTTTATCCCAGAATGTCCACGGAAACGGGAAATACGTGGGTGAAACCGTGAGGCACTGCTAGTCTTCGATATAAACTTGCATAGGGTGATACAAGGGTAATACATGATCGGGGCACGATCGAGTGCGAGTGACACACGGCTCCCGCGTGAATTGTTACCGGGATCCCTTGAAATGTCGTCGGGATAGCCCCAAGAGTATATATTTTTTCTTCCAAAAGTTACTCGTCCCACGAAATCTCTGAGCGGAATATGCGTTTATTTTTTACATTGTGTTGTAGTTAAAACCCTGTAATATTTGACTAGATAAAACTGACACTCTTCATATTATTAAGTAGATTATCTTTGTTAGGTTTGTGTTTAGTTTTGACATAAAATATGTAACATAAATGATGCAAAAACTTAAACTGATCACTGCCTCCGGTGACGGTTTAAGTTTTAAGGAGTTTTTTTATAAGTGTAAATACTAGTAATAATACTAGTTTTAATTGGGTGTTTTGTTATTGTTTCAATTAATAAATTGTCTAAGATTGAATTTAAATTTAATACAATCAAAAAAAGTATACGTAATATAACAATGTGAAATTTGAACTTTGCCACAATTTTTCTTCCTCTATTTTACGTGAAAAATATACTTAAAGTGGGAAGGAATTGGCAAGACATCTGATACTCAATATACAAGCCCGCTGGGAACGTAACACCACTCCCGTGAGCAAATTTTTGGAAGCTGATGTCTTACCCTTTGTCACGACAAAAATTGTATTTGATAGCCTTTCAGAATATTATACGCAGAAGGCGGGCTCAAAGGCATCCGTAATTTACTTTCCAACGCTTTATTTTTACAAAAGAGTTTATGAAATAGAAAGAAGTCCTAACAATAAGACGACGTAAGTAACAGAAGTTTTGTAGAACTCAATACTTGAGTACTTGTTGGAGTGGGCAAGCCGCTAAGCCGATCGTGTGAAAGAACGAACTTTTGTGAATAGAACCAACAACGCACTGAACAAGCGACAAGTTTGTTCAAGTACTACATCACATGAGGACGCGGACTCTCCAACTAAAACGAACAGAAGTTTGGAATAAAAGTTTAGGAGCTGGCTAAGACATGGCGTGCAATTCAAGAACCCACTAGAGTGTAAAGTACCCTATTAGAGACGTAAACTAGACGTTATCAAATTGCATGAAATATGACTACCCGGCCTACGAAGCTCATTTGCATGTTTTATATGGAAGTGTTGTAATACTATGCTAAAAAATGGCTAGCTCTATTTATGGTTTTGTTGTCGATGTGTATTTTGATATGTACCGAGAATGGATGGATTGTGTGAATGATGGATGACATAAATCACTGAACAATTGAAACCTACAAGACGATGATGATTGTGAATCAATCACTTACCTCATTGGTTTGAATAGTGCTTGAACTCCATTGGGGTAGTCAATTATGAGCTTCAACTGCGTTCCTCCTTCTTTTTGCTCTGTTAAAAACAATTAGATCCAATTAATTATTATTCATCTTTTTCCTTACTAATATTGTAAACGCGTAAGTTTGTATGCACGAATGATTGTTGCCCTTTGACGCAAAAACGATGAACATACTGAACAGTCAACATAGGGAATAAAACAGGCAACTGTTCATCTCAGAAATCATTTCCAATGGGATAGAAAAAGCCTTTAAAAGTTTTCATAGAAATGCGTGCGAAACCGCGGGCATATACTTTATATATGTATTTTCTGCCATTAATGTCCCACTGCTGGGTAAAGGCCTCCCTTTGAAATACAATTTATTTATGCAATAATTGGATAGTATTAAATACAACCTTCAACAACTTGTCAGTATTAGAATGTAGTTCTTGTTTAATTTAACAGGTGAATATTGATAAGTAGGATCAAATATTTGCATTAAAAGGAGTTATATTGGAACTGCACTAAATAAACCCGGATACTACATAGCAGATAATACATAATTTTGCACAAAAATACATAGAAATAAATAGAAAATCCTGGACCATCCACGCTGCATCATCAAGCCCCAAGCTAAGCTGAGCTTGTGTTATGGGTAGGTACTAGATGACTGATATATTTAACTTAAAACAAAGACTTTTTTTGACACATCGGTCGTTTTAAAATTGATTGTTATCTATTAATTTTGAGATTTTCACCACTTAATTATTGTTAAAGTTTATTGATAACCGTAATCAAAAATGATGATCGCAAAGATAAGAATTAATTGAAATCGACGTTTTAATTTTATCAACTCAAGCCTAGCTGTAGGATACATTAGGTAGATACGCTAAAGTTGGATCAACAATGAAATCCATTTAAATGGTTTAAATATTTAAGTCCAATTCGAAGTAAAGGGCGAGATTGTTGTGGCACTATTGTCCGCCAGACCGCTAACCCCACAGCTGATTGCAGACCCGACTTCATTTAAAATACATACGCCTTTACCTGTTTTAGCTTTTATGTATATAATCCTGTACATAATTAACTGGGGCTTTAATTATGTACTTCTAAAACCTTGGGTTTTCACTTGACTATTTGAAATAGTATTTATTTATCACTAGCGACCCGCCCCGGCTTCGCACGGTTCTATTATACGTATAAACTTCCTCTTGAATCAATCTATTAAAAAAAACCGCATCAAAATCCGTTGCGTAGTTTTAAAGATTTAAGCATACAAAGGGACATAGGGACAGTATCACTACATAGTATAAAGCGACTTTGTTTTATACTATGTAGTGATAGTGATTTGTTAATCTGTTTACGATGTCGATCTAGTGAATTACTTATTGATTGAGCTAAAAGTGGGCTATCGAAATGCTGTAAGCCTAACATTTATGAATAAAAATGAACGTCAAGAACAGAATGGCGACGTAAAGGTTGTGTCTAAAATGTAATTGGTTTCCTAAGGCCGATCAACTACGAATGAATATTCTATGTAGATAATTACATCCTCAAATCCAGATAGAAGGGTTCACCCTGGCGACTGAAATTGTTTCTAGATAGTCGTATTTTACTGTCCAATAAAATCGAGCGGGTTAATGTCCCGAGTAAATCTAATGAGTCCGGATAGTAGGTGATTTTTATCGCTTAGTGTTCGATATCCGTTTTTTGTTCTAATTAAATGTTATTTGGATGTGTTTTGTTGTGTTCTTTGGACCCATTACCATTTAAGTACTTTTTGATGCATAGCATTTTGATTCAAGAAAATGCGATTTACCTGCATGAATAACTGGTTGAGTGGCCATGTCTTTGAGAATACCGTCGACAAGCGAATCTCCCTCCTCGTAGAGCTCATGCTGAGCTATCTTCAACTGGAACTTCTCCAAGTTAGATGCGTTCATACTGTAAAATAAAAAACATTTCCATCATTTAAAGCACGTGGAGGAAAAATGTTAGGAGTAAAATTGATTTGTCATGGCTTTCTTCAAGGTCAATTACAGCATTGATACGATGCAACGTACTTCTTAATTGAATTGTTATTATCGCCTTTCCCGATAATAATCGTATAAGTAGCGTGTTTATGTGAGTGCTAAGTATGTTGAATTGTTGATGAAATTCACTGTTTGCTACCGCGTTGACTATGATCATTTGGGAATAACATACATTTTGATATAGCATATATAGAGAAACATATAAAAACACACCCTAAAGGAGAAAATGATGATTCGATACCGGAAATTACTCATTGAAACAACGAACGCAGGATAAAATCTCGCCAAATCAATTGAGTGCACTTATATTAAGGTCAAGTGAGGAAGATAGAGTCCTAGGCAGCTGCTTAAAATTTTTAGCACATATTTCTAAACCTGGTCGTTAACGTCAAGATTTACATGCAAGATTTTCCGATGGCGGGCGTGTTGGTTTTGGCTGCGTGGAACACATAAGCGGACGTGCCTCGCCTACTAGGTGTAGGTGCGAAACTCCAGGCGACGGCGTACGACTCCACTGAATACTAAGGAGCGTGTAACGCTCCCGATTTGTGGCATGCTCCGATAACCTGCATTTAGAAATCAAGCCGGCACATACTCACAAATTTATTGACCCTCTTTCGGAACGATTGTGCCGGGCCATGGGAGAAATCTAAAAGCGAGCCTGCTCTGCCGGATCGGACGCTTTGAATCCTAAACGACCGCGACATGTCCTATTAGAATAACATCCACGAATCTATTTCAGCTATTCGCTACGGAGTAAACAAACGAATTCACACAACAAAAGAGAACATTGTATTGAGCGCGGACAATGTAAGAGACGGGCCTCTTGCTCATTTGCCTAAATTACCTACATCTATTCCTTTAAGTGTGTGAGAAAATTCGCCGAGCGTTCCAAGTGACCCTGCTTGTATGGACCAGCAAAGCAATATAGGCCTTGTCATATCACGCTACATTTTGAGGAAGCCATCATGCATTCATTCCATTTAGTTTTATTGTCAAAGGCCCGCGCCTATCTCGGCGGGACCCGTAACTGGATTTTAAATAAGATTCCGTAGGCTTGTGAAATTCGCCTTGTAGGTACAAGATAAAGAAAGGTCGCTGTCTGTTTCGTATTATAGAATCATCGTCTCGAGGAAATATGATATGATCCTTTTTTTATAGTAATGTATAAAACGGAATTCTGTTGATAGCGTAGGTAGTGAAGTGGGGTAATGTGATATTATTTTCATTGCTTTCAGAGTGTCCTGCGAGATTTAGTCTAATATTTGCTTTGGTGAAATTACGTCAGCCGCGAGAGGCCGCCTGGCTCCAACCTGTTTGATTTTGATGCATACTTCAGTGTTCTGGAGGGCATTTGGGACGGATGAAAAGCTATCGCTTTACAAAACATGCGCTGGAATGGAGAGGTCAGGGTTTTATATACATATGTATTTATTTAAGAGGTTGCATTCTGAAGACCTTTAAACTTGAAATTCAACCTCGTCTTAATTTTAAATTATAACTTAGACTTGCTTTATAAACTTGGATCTTTATCGAAGTTTTGGAGCCACAATGCGATTTTGAAGACTTTTAAAATTGAAATTTAACCTCGTCTTATTTTTAAATTAGGTACAATGTAGACTAGCGAAATAAACTTGGATCTTTATCAAAGTTTTGCTATTCTAATGATTCCGGTACGGAAGCCCATTTCCAGTTCCTCCATGTCCACACAACGACACTTATATCACAATCAGCTAAAGGTCAATACAACAGTGCAACTTTACGGATAGTTTAACAGTGGTACGTTTATAAAGTTAGTTGGAAACTTAAAGGAAAATTAGTTATCACAGCGGACTTGCTGCAATAATGCGGTTATAAACAATTTAAATGCGCTAACTTTAATTTGGCGAGGCATAAATTGTACTTGGCGATGTCAGCTGTCCGGAACTTTCCTTGTAATGTCCTTAGCGCGTCGTTTTTCGAGGAGTATTTTAATTAATATTCCTAACGAAATATTGTATTACTGCGCAAGGGAACTTGATTATGGAAGCTATTTCTCCATGAAATTAAAAATCTAGCCTTATCGAAACGGTTTTGTGTTCCACTTGACAGAAATTCGGTCAAGGAAAACATTATTCTTAAAAAAATCGTAATTTACTCACCCAAGGTAGCTAAAAGATAGATAACGGTTTATTAAAAAATACTGATACAATGGCTTTAAATACGAACGTATAAAGAAAATTAGATAATGCAGCCTCTTAGGCTTTATTCTCTCGTAACTTATAGTATAACGCAAATGCGTAAGATTACCGCTTTACTTATGTATGGAGAAAATAGCTACATTCATAACATTTTCTGAAATGGAAAAGAACATCTCACATTTGCTCTAGATTTTCTTTGTGACTTTTCACATTTTGTTCTCAAGATTATTTTCAGTAAAAGTTATGTGTCAAGATTTCTCCATCAATTTTGTATGTTGTTGGATAACGACACAGTCACCAAGATTTAAAAAAGTTTTTGTTTTATAAAAGAGAGTAGGTATATACGTATATCTAAAACAGCAAAATGCTCAGAAATATGTAGAGAAATATAAACATACACAAGGTCAGTTTGTACTTTCTGAAACCTACAAATCAACATCTATAACAACAAATCTAAGTATTATTATAATAAATAAATAATAATAATAATAATAAATAATTAATTCCGGACAGTCCACACAGCATCATCTAGCCCCATATAAAAAAAACATAGGAAAGTCTGTGTTAATGTTTGTTATAAGTAATCTCCGTAATAACTTAAGTTATTAAGATGACATTTGGTAGGTAAATAGTTTAGGACCTAGAATAACACAAAGGCTAATGCAGTTAACCTCTAAGGGGGTTAAATAGGGTGGTAAAGTTTGTATAGAAAATTATTTTAGCTTAGTTCGATTTACTTAAAACTCGGTATAAATAAATTATTAAATAAATAATTAAACATGTATTTTTATTTATACAAAATAACCCCTAGGGGTTGAGGAATACATTTATGAAATTAGTTTAAAAAAGACTCTGGTTCGCGGGCAAAGCCGCGGTGCGCATCTAGTAAGTAATATATTTGAAAAATTTGCTTTATCATTACGTAATAACGATGACTTATTGGGTATTTATCGCGTACCACGTGTAGGGAGATAAATAAAAACATATATTACGACGACCGATGTAGCGTGGCGGTCGAAGGTATACCTCCGACGCAGGAGGTTGCGGGTTCGATTCCCACCTCGAGACAATAAATGTTAGGACGATCTGCAAATGTTTGTTCCGGGGTTCTGGGTGTTTTCTATGTACAGTAAAAATATGTATATATATCCATGTAATTTAATGTATTAAATATATCAGTCATCTTATACCCATAACAGAAGCTCTGTTTAGCTTGGGTCTAGATGACTCTGCTTGTCTTGGGTTAGTGTGAATGTTCAACATCTATATACGAGTATATAAAAGAAAGTCGTGTTTGTTACAACACTTATAACTCGAGAACGGCTGGACCGATTTTTATGATTTTTGTGTTTGTCTTCGTCGGGAATAGCATATTATGTATAAAAAAATGATATTTGACAAATAAATAAATTTCCCCGCGGGCGACGCTGCGGGGCGCAGCTAGTTATTTATATATTTAACCCTTAAATGCGTGGAGTTGTATATTTACAACAAACTGAAAACCAGAGATTATGACGAACTTCTATTTTTATTTTTAATTATACTACCAATCCTTATTTTAAAAAGATGAATGAGAGACGCGATAAAAACCCGATAACCAAAGCATTCAACGTACCTCGGCTCCAAATCTTCCATCTCTCCAATAGAAGGGTTCTCCGGCCTCAGTACGTTCAGGTCCTTACGCGGAGGGATGACCACGGCGTGCTCCTCGTCTTTTCCGTGCATCTGATTGGCTAGGATCCTCTGCAGGTCTTCGTATTTGTCGTGGTGTGGCGCTGGAGTGCGCGGCTCCGCGTCGCCGCCGCTCGTCTCTCCTGGAGCCGATTGCTCGTACTCACGAGAACCGTTGCTGCCATTGCTGTTAACAAATAAACTAGTTTAGGTAAACTCCGGCCAGGTGAGATGACGATCTGCAAGAGACTGCTGGCAGATGCTGGATGCGGCAAGCTGAAGACAGGGCGCTATGGTGCTCTTTAGGGGAGGCCTATGTCTGGACATAGACAGTGCTGGTAGTGGACTAATATAGGCTGATGATGATGTATTTAAAACTGTAGAATGCTTTTTATAGTTAATCTATCTGCTGAAACTTTTAACTAGCCATCAGCGAATATACACCATGGGCTAATTAGGGGAGGCATATGTTCATCAGTGGACTGATATAGGCTGATGATTATGTTGATGTATATACTGGTTTATCCAGCCATGTCCTTATATTTTACCTGTATTCTAAACCTAGCTGTAGAAAAAAGAGGAGATACGAAAACAGAGTTTGGTGGCCACCAAAGGCATCTTCGTATCTCTTCCTAAACTAGGCAAAATAAAACTACTACAGATGCATTAAAAAAAAGCTTATGAAAGGTTTAACAAACTGTACGAGTGAATTTTGAAAATTCCTATATTTAACGGAATTATATGAGAAAATAAGTGGGGGCGCCACTTTAGGTGCTGTTTGCGCCTTAATTGAGCTCGCGCATGAAGGTTTCCATACCGTTATCTATAAAACTGCAAAAAAAAATCATGTCTGTTCTATGGGAGCAAACTTAACTACGAGGATATATTCTATTCTGTTCTGTGTTTGTTGTTCTATTGGCAACAGAAATACATCAGCAGAAAAACTCGGACACTATTATGCGAGATTCAACTAGAGGTACATTACGCATAGACACGTAATGTAGCAAAAACAGGAGTCATTTGTGTAGTAAAGAATCGCATGAATTGGCCAAGAGACAATCTAATCATGATAATAATAGGATATTTATAATCTTATTATTTTGTTCGAGAAGTCTGTAAAAGTTTGTCAACTCTTACAGGCTTCTCTAATTCTAGTTCTCTTCTTCTCTAAGGTATCATTGCCTCGCCCTGTCGCTGTCGGGCGAGGCAATGATACCCACAAACAAAACAAAAAACTATAGGTACATACCTACTCTATGTCCCTTATAAAATATCCTACCCTTATAAATATAAAAAATATCAAATGTTCCTATTTATTTGGGCATTGGAGAACATTCGGTATTTTTTAATTTCTTAGAAATGAGAGGCTTGGCTTACACACTATAATAAAATTTAAATCCCTCGTTAATATAATTTTTATAAGATCTCAGGTTCATTGTCCAAACAAGCACAATTATTAATCGAAAAAAATCATTGAATAGTCAAAATACAATACATCTGAATATAGAATCACCTCCTTTTTACTATTTCCCGAGATTCTCAGCCACTCTAAAGTTACTAGAGGTACATCCACGGTTTGAGACTTCTTCAAATTCGATGGTTCCATAAAATTGTTCACTATGTTTATGTAAATTTTATTCTAAACATCCGATTCACAGACGTTTCAATGACCAAACAATCATGCTCATATTACGGGATATTAGATAGAATAGAATATACTTTATTACACAAAAATTGTACATTGGCGAGCAAAATGTAAGATAGCATTCTCTACTTTTGGGTAGTGTGGACAACAATTTAGTAGGCAGGTAACAAAAATAAAGAAGAAAAAAAAATGTTTATATTACATACTGAGTGTTTGAAAAACAATTAATAATTTCATATATTTGTAAAAAAAGTTTTATACAACCCATTGTCTCCGCTTTCATTCAATTATTATCTACATAAAACTATTGAAACCTAGAGCTGTTTAAGATTTATCTACCTATATAGATATGTTTATGACTAATTATTGAAGACGACGTATTAATTAAATAACATCTTTATCATTTTATTAGATCATAAATCCTATGGATCTAGCTGGGTTTCCGTAAAATGTCTACATAAAAGCCTTGAAAATACACCCTTTCAAATATACATATAAGAATACAATTTTGTTAAATAACGTAACTTTACTACTATTTCTTTATTATTATAACATTTCTGCACATTTTATGACTGTATATGTGAAGTAAAGTAGTAGTAGTAGTTGTATAGTCTTTATAGATTTTATAATTATAATTTTAACTAGCTTTCCGATCGCGGCTTCACTCGCTTAGTCTATATGATTTCTACTGCTCTTAGCCACCATAAAAAATTTACTTGTTTAAAAATAGGGTTTTTTTTAATTCCTTTAGCACGTATTTGAAGGATTGATTTTATCAGTACATTATAAAAATGTGAGGTCTAAATCATCCTACATTAAAAAGTTGCAGACGGTTTAATATGGAGCAAAATTGCAAAACCCAAACTTGAATAACCCGTTTTACCCCATTTTCAGGAGTTTAGTGAAAAAACTGAAACACATGTTCAATAATTTTCTATTTTAGTATTCTCTGTACTTTTATAACTAGGTATAACTTTACTTTTTTTATAACTATAATAAACACCAAAATAACTTCAACGCCCCTTTTCACTCCTGGGTGGAATTTCCAAAAACCTTTCTTACCCTTTGAGCTGGCAGTTGTCTCGAAAATATATCTTGTTCTTTTATACATATATTAAGATTCCTGATAATAATTAAAATTATTTGCACAGTTGCGACTTTTAAATAGAGCGCGTCATAATTGCAAAACAAAAGATACTAATTGAATAATATATGAGACCACGTAGTACTAGATACATTCTAATTATAACCATTTTATTATTATAATTTGCTACAGAATTCTAGAATTTATTTTGTTCAGTAAGGACTGATGTAGGTTGATGATGATGATGATGACAAAGTGGCTTCTGCTATTTGAGTCTTAAATCATGAGTTATATTAGGTAACTGAAATATTTATGTTACCAATCCTAAACATATTAAATTTAATTTACAGTTTAATTTTTTACTAACGTTTTTGTATGATATTGAGGTATATACAGATACTAAATACGAAAATATGCGAAAATTTAAGTTATTTCTTCACGGTATGCCGTTATCTGAATCGGTTAAATCCATATAGTTGTTATACATTCTTGTTTAAGCACGTGCGTGTAGATATTCAAAATTTAGATATTAAATTTGTTAACAATACTTCAAATGTCAGTGCACTATATTTTCCACATACTCATAGAAAAATACAATTAATTAAATATATTAGGTTTAGTTTTTTTACTATTTTTCTATTTTCGACCATTTTTTCTATGTTGGACTGTTTTTTCATATTCTTTAAAAAATATCGCACAAAAAAAATATATTTTTGTAGAACTGTTTTTGATGATTTATGTAAATATTTTAAAAGCTTGTCGTGTAGTCCCATTTTATTTGATAAAGATCTTTTGAGCCATTATTTATAAAATATCATAATAAGTCAGTTGTTCATTTTTGTGAAAAACATATAAATCATGTGTACCTACATACTTATATAAAAGTTTAATAAAGATAAATACGTTAATTTATCTATAGTAAACTTTTATATCAAAAACTCTCGGCTCGGCAGAAAGTTGTAAAAATAAGTATATATACATTATATTTATTAATCTTAAATATTTTTACTAAAACGAACAACCGATTTAAAATTTCTTGCATTATAAAGATAACTCAAAAACTGATCCGATCTTGATCAAAACATGATAACCAACGGCTTTCAATAACTGATCAAAATCGATTCATCTAGAAAAGGTTCTCAATTATTACACACTAGCGACCCGCCCCGGCTTCGCACGGTTTTATTATACGTATAAACCTTCTTCTTGAATCACTATATCTTTTACAAAACCGCATGAAAATCCGTTGCGTAGTTCTAAAGACTCAAGCATACATGGGCAGTGCATGCTTTAAATGAGATAATAAAATAAAACTAGATATTGGTGATTCATTTTTACTCTACGAAATTATTATTAATTATATGGTAGCTACACAAAACAGTTGATACAAATTTAGTTTAGTTTATGCAGCCTTTCAACAGAGTCCCTAACCTCTGGACCTCTGGAGTCTAGAGAGTCCACAGTCCAGAGGTAGGAACTCTGTTGAAAAACTGTGTAATGGGCGAACCGAACTTACCACTAATAATGAGATAGGTAAAACTGACTAGGACATGAGTACGACTGCAGTTTTTTCTATTTTTTTACTAAAAACACAGCATAAATCATAATTTTCGTCTATATAAATCGATAACACTGAAACAATAGCACTATTGATTTAATGGAAATCGATCTATTTGCCATGTGTGTTTGCATTTGCCTACAATATCTGAAGACAGTTCGCAATCAAAATTAAAGATATCAATTACTCTCTTTTGTTTATCGGAAACAAAACACTTACGTCAAGCGATGGGTACATAATGGTTTGAATGCATTGCTCTGTGCTCCAAGGCCCTGAGTATTTTATAAAGACTTCAAAAAAGTTGGAATTTCTCAATACGACTTCATTTCTTATCACATAGTATAAAACAAAGTCGCTTTCTCTGTCCCTATGTATGCTTATATCTTTAAAACTACTCAACGGATTTTGATGAGGTTTTTTTGATAGATAGAATGATTCAAGAGGAAGGTTTATACGTTTAATAAAACCGAGCGAAGCTGGGGCGGGTCGCTAGGTAGCAATAAAAGTGTTTATTTATATTTTACCCATACAGAGTAACAAATGAGTAACAGAATATCTAGTTATTTTATTAACAGTATTCTAAAACGTCTTAATTACATGACTACCTAATATATCAATTAAACAACCATTGTGTCGATCTTGTTTCTGTTATCTATGGTGTTGATCCACTGTTTGGACGTGGTTTTTTTCGTTTAAGTTTACTGGTGTCTAATAAAACTTTTTAACTTTCGCGATACGTTATCAGTGATTATGCTATAACCTCATATTTAATTTATAAATATCTGTGATATTTTTATGTAGTTTGTACTTTTGTGCTTGACGTGTAAAAATGTGCGCGTGAAATTTATTCTTATTTAATAAATAACTGAACTGAACTGAACACGATAACAATTATTAATTTGATCTAAATAGGAATTGATTCTCAATAGGGATTGAATTCGTGGATACTGCCGTCAATATTGACTATCCGAGAACTTCCAATCGCCCGTAACAACGGTCGCTGCAACGTGAAGGAAACGTAGGAGAAAACATTAGGTACGCGATAAATAATTGTTACCTTTAACTAATATCGTTACACTAGATAGATAACCATAATTCTAATGTATACTATGGATATCCAAACGTAAATATGACGTGCATGTTTGAATAAGGTTATTTCGAATTGTGGGTGACGCGTTATTTCCATCACGTTCCTAGGTAAATACCTACTATATATCCCATGGGACGTTATTTATGACATAAAAAAAGTTTAAAACTATTAATAAGCATTATTAATTAACTATTAGTAAGCAAAATTTCAGCCTGTATCATTTATTTCTTAGCGAGTCTCTTGAGATGTTTAGCGAGGCTCTTCGCTATTACGATTATTATTACAATAAACCAATTTAAAGTCCTGTGCTCATACGTATTGATTATGATTATGTATTCGTACTGATTATTATTATGTACATAAATATCTTTAATTTTATTTTTTAGTGTTATTTGAGGTTGCCCGTTGCGGCCGAAATGCAACTATAGTCAGGCCATTTTAATAGGTAACATTTGACAATTCATCAAAATTCAACAACGTAACCTTGTAACGGCGGGCATAAAATAAGAACTGCACTATTGGTTAACTTTTTTCAATTACGTTTACATATTTATTGTAATAATGACCGATACGAGTAATTTTACGATTTGCTTTCACTAGTAAACCATTCCGAACATAATAAACAATTTCTGATCTAAAGAACTAAACGTCGTCGTTACAATGTTGCGTCAGTTAACCCTTTTTCTTTCTAAACACTAGGGATGTTACTCTAAATATCGAAAGCTGATGTTGTTTCGAATGTAATGATTTCTTATGAAGAAATATCACCACAAATTTAACCACGTTGTGATTACAATAAAATATAAATAATATTTATTATTCTTTTAACTAATCGTAGAGAAAACAATGAGATGTGAGAATAGACAATATTATTGAAAATGAATTAATAATATCTCTGAATGCTGATAGCAGTGATGGCGATGACAATTAATAATATCTCCTAATAATAGTTCTGATAGTTCAACTGAATAAAGGCAATTTTTTGTTAAATTATGTACTTGTCTTATTTTGCTCCTTAAATTTATGAAAGTAAAAATAATAATGGGAGAGGGATTCACCTGATTATTTTTAAAATTCACATATGTTTCAAGTGCATGTCGATTCGTTCACTTTAATCGATATTTTTAAGCAGTAAGGGGTATTTTAATTCTTTCGAATCTATTTCCGTCAGAGTTCTTGAGAACGCTATTTTGATTTCATATCTAAACTAAGGAACTAAAAATCCGAGTTCAAATAGCAAAAGTTTTCAAATTCGCTTGTTTAAAGTAGCGTTCATCGTCAAAAGTTTCCGATATCAAATCCGAAGGCTTTTCCGATGAATTAACTGGTCATCTTACTATGAAAAATAAACTGACAGACTTCAAATGTTACCTTTCAAAATTTCCCTACATAGCTACTCTACAGTCTTGCAAATATTCCGTCACCTAAATATTCTCATGCAACATTCAACGATTTCGGCTTTTACCGTAATCATTTAACATATCCTTATCGATCACTCGATAAATTCAGCTGATGTGCCGAAATTACATATTTTTATCTTTAATCAAAATGATAGAGGTTTGTTTGCATAGCGATAATCACTTCAAGAGCGAGCTTGTACCAAATTTTTGAAAGCAACGGGCCAACTAATGATTCACGAGTACACATATTAGTTTATTATTGCTTATTTTCTAGGCTTATTGCTTAGCATCTAGGCTACATATTAAGCCGATCAAAAGCTGATTGCGATTTTCGGAAGTTGGGTTTTTGAGAGTGGGACACGAATCCCTTCTAGGATAGAATAGGATTTTATTAAACGCGAAAGTTTTTATGAGTAAAGTATATGTATATAAGTATATAAGGTTTGTGTTTGGGTGTTTCTTTCCTCTTCACGCCACAAAAATAACTGGGCTGAATTTACATAAAAGTTGTAGTAGTCAACTCAATTTAGTATTTAACTTGAAAATGAAATAAATGTGTATTGTAATAAGTATATCAGTAATCTAGTATCCATAACACAAACTCTGTTTGCTGGGGCTACATGATGGTGTGTCAATTGTCCAGCATTAATTATTTATTAGATTTTTTTCTGTTTTTTATTATGAAAATAAAAATTATTGTTATTTTCCGTGTTATTCTTACTGTGTTTTATATGCACTCAGGTACAAAGGTATATTCCACTTTTGTAATGCCAATTGTTGGCTTTATACAAGTGCCAGCAATTTGATGTCAGTGACTCTAACCTAACACAATGACTCCAAATTATTGACTTAAAACATGGAATCCATGTATATATAGACACCGGAAATAATATTTCCACACAATAACTTCGTAATTGAAATCACTAGTTCTATTTGTATTACTATGACACAAGTTCTAAGTAAAAAAACAAGCTCAATGATGCTGAGCGGATTGTCTAGCATTATATTTTTAACTAGCTGCGCCCCGCAGCGTCGCCCGCGGGGAAATTTATTTTTTTGTCAAATATCATATTTTTCTCGCCGTAAAAACCATCCTTGAACTTCAACGAACATTTTAAAAAAAGATTTGGCCAAATTGGTCCAGGCGTTGTTGAGTTATGCGCTTACCAACACATTTTGCGATTCATTTTTATATTATAGATTAAATAAATTTCGGTTGTTTGAAAAAGAAAAAAGGCTCATCAGATATGGATATATCGGAGTTATTTTCATTTACTAGTGAATGCCCATACCCTTGTAAAATTCGTAATTAAATAGACAAATACAAAATAAAGGTCTTCTATTTATTACTTTGTATTAATTTTTAAACCGATTTCAAGCAAAGAGGAGGTTATTTTATATGTTTCCTCAGAATTTTTTTCTAGTTCTTATTTTGTGATTCATTGAGCTGGTGATTACTGGAACCCCATAATTTATTTAGTTATCTTTAATAATGCGTATTTATAATATAAAGAATAAACCCGAGGTGGTATCTTAAAAAAACATTCAAAACACCAACAACATGCACAAACCACACATCCTACTAATATAATATGAAGTGGAAAATTTTGTGCGGCTGTGAAATGTTTGTCAGACAACTAATGGGTTAATAACGCTGAAATTTTGCACTAATGAAGATAGAACAACTTCAAAAAACGTGTGCGAAGCCGCGTACAAAAGCTTTTATAAAGTAAAAAAAAACGTGTTCATGTAACTAACTTCTACAACATCCATTGGCAGATTCTAAGGGATAATTTTGAATGTACCTCATACAAAAGACTTAAACGCGCTCTCGTTTAGCTGTAACTTAGAAGCTAGAAACTTACTGATCCCACGACACGCAATGCGATGCATTAAGGTATCTGGAATTCTGGATGCTTGAATGTGTATGAAAACAAGTGATCTTATGGGCATTTACTAGAATTTCAAACCGGCCCTGTTTTTGGTCCTCGAGGCTGGTCCTTATTACCCCGTTGTCAACTCTTAGGTTCAACAAATTCACGGTCAATGTGTTCTTGCAAAAAAATTTTTTTTTTGCCTAAATCGTGGTTCTGTTCGTATTGTTTTCATTTTTTTTTGCTTCGAACTTTTAGCGTACGCCACGCCATCCAACGTTCCCTAAATTTCGTCGAGTACGTTGACGCTCAGTCTGTTTCTAACTTAAAAATCTTATATAAAATAATTTAAAGCCAGATTTTTGAGCAGTTCTTATTTCAGACATAAAGCAGGTACACTACCAATGCAACTAATGAAGCGTCTAATTTAAATCGAGATTCCCCTCATTGTCTAATTAGCGCCCACCTACGCTATCGTTTGCTTGAAGTCATAACTAATGTGTCATTTCCCTTTTAGACCATTCAATCATCTTTTATCCTTTTTTATAAGCTTTTTTATATGACTCTTAACGTTATTAATAAAGAAATAATTTAATTTATTACAAAAACACAAAATAAAAGTGGTATTCAGAATTGCGTTCGTTCCTTTTCAATGCCAAATTTCTTCCCAGAAAATGTTACGGAATATTATATAATAAATTTTTAATCAATATGAACAGCTTATAATATACCTAAATATAACGACTAATAAGATTTTTTTTAACACCTTAACTAGAAATGCCATTTGTTGTCACCGGTATTGCAATTAATTAATCAACTAAAATTCCGACTTTTTTCTCAAGTTATACCTAATATCATTCTTATCAAAAATAATCACATGCAAAAAAATCATCATCATATATAAAAAAATGATTGTCTAGTGATTATAAGTTTAATAGCTAGTTTGGTTTTCTAATTATCTAGAAATTTCTGAAAATATGATTCATGAACACACATTTATCAGTAAAGACAGTGTCAAACTAGTTAACATTGTGATAGAGCGTGTCAGATAAAGTCATATTATATTATAAAATAATAGAATAATCTAGGTCGGTACAACGATAATTTATAATAGTCGAAGAGTTAGATTTTTTAATAAATAAGGAAAGTACCAAAAATTAAACCTAGTAGAAATTTTTACTTCAATAATAATCATTTGTTCCAGGCATTGATAGAACTGTACTTACAGTGGTAAAAAGTAATTTTAAGGCCCATACAGATTAACATAAAATATTTAATTAATATATTATTATCAGGAATTTGTAAAATGTATGATTCAAAGAAAAAGTTCCAAATATAAAAAATAAGACACGTAAAATTTTCGTTATCGCTTCTACATAACTATGCTAGGTAGGTAAGTAACGATTATTGAAGAAAAGGTATAACAAATTAAAAAACACGAATACGAATATTTAATGAAAAAGTAAACCTAATAGACACGAGGAGCATTTATGGGAAGAATCATATTTATTGAAAAAGTCACTGTCATTTGAATTTTAAAAAACAGCAGCTAATTAGGTTATGGTTAAAACAATAAAACAGGCCAATAACATAGTCATTATGCCAACAATTAGCTAACGTTGGTTATATGATAGGCAAGAACCAGTTCGATATATTTACAAATATGCGTACGACCTCAGTCTTTTATTTATTTATAAGATGATGCTATCAATAGGTCATTGTAACCTACGATAAGATAAGCGCCAATATAGTGAACATGCTTGATGTTATCCTTAAGAAAACAATCTTACATATTAACAACTACACCAGTATTGGATTTTAGGAGAAATAAATTATTGGTGTTTAACTATTGATGACAATTTCAATAAAAAGGATTCTTGTTTTGGTAATTTGAATCGAGTGTCGCATTTACTTATCTACATTATTTCTTAATTTATTTTTAGAATAGCTAATTTTAGCAAACTTGAATTTTGATTGGCATAAAAACCCAAATCCAATTAATTATTCTTTTTTTAATAATGAATAAGTACTTACACATTTTCCGTTGTAAAACACAAATCCAAGTGAAACCCTGATAGCACACAAAAAAACACAACACCAACCTTTTCTGCAAAAATCTCTTCCGGAACTCCATATAAGCAGACCTCCCTCTATCATCGGTATCCCCGATCTTGACTCTGCCGTGCAAGGGCACTCTATGCCCCGAGATGCCATAGTCCATCTGCAGGTCTACCAGAAGCATGAGAGTGAAGAGTATGACGAATGCGCTGAGTGCGAGCGCAAGGCGCTCTTTTAGTTTCATGTTGAGCATGGTGCGCGCGGCTTGCCGGGTCGGCGCGGGTGGACTGGCCGGCCCGCGCGCATCGTCGGGCGTCGGCGACCGCTTGCAGCCGCGCGCGCACTCGCCTCGCCGCCGCCGCCCGCGCCAACTGAAAACAAAGCCTACGTAAGTGGGGCGGCTTTCAAGGGAGGGCTTATCAAGGAGGTTTTTATCGTTTGAGTTCGCGGTTGAGGAATTTTATACTAATGCGATGTGTTGAATTGGAATTTTAGAGGTTAATTTTAAAACGTGATTGGTGTTTTTGGTTATTATTATGTTTGGTTTAATTTTTATTGTTACGGGAAACAATAATTAGAGTAAATTTAAGAACAAATTAGAGGTAATCCGGTTGCTGCTCATGGTGTGAAAAAAATAAGTTTGTTGTTTCTATAATAATTGAAAGGTTTGAATTCATTTCAAAAACGCTCAGCAGCCTATTGCCAGAAAGCATTAACGTGTAAAGCACATTTCCACTATGAGTTACAAAAATGATGACAGTCCGGAATTATTATAAAAAAACAACTATAATTGTAAGGATTCAAAATATTTAAGAATAATTCCGCGTTAAATCTCTGATAAGATCCAACAAAATGAAATTCACGTGCATCACCGCCTTTCCACAAATTGACGAGCAAAAAGAAATTATAAAAACGCAAACGTTATTTTGCAGTGTGTACTGCAAAATATTAAGAGTATTAGAGAATATTATATTAAGAGTATTAGAGAATATTAGAATGAAAAATTTTAATAGAAATCTAGAACTTAATTTTTTAGGCTTACGTACACTTAGACAAATTAATACATACACTAAGATAAATTAATCTTAATAATAATAATAGAAAAGAAATTTCTAATTATGTTCTCTTCAAGTGGAAGAAGTGGAAAATAAATCACAAGCGTTTAATTTATGAGTCTAATACATGTTTGATTAATTTTTTAATTTTATTGATCTAGGTATATAGATATAATAATAATATAAGTAAATTTTACACACTATTGTCGGTATGGAACTAAGCGAAAACTGGCCTAGCATTGATGTAATCACCTATGGAGCAATAGGGCTTCTTGATATGATGTGGTTTTATATACTGTTTGATAAATAACAAGTTTTTACGAAATGATTACCTATATATAATTTAACAAAATAATAAAGTCTTACGTGAGAATCTTTAGTTGCAAGCATGTGCTACTAAAATTCTCTATTTTCATACAAAACAATACCTAACTTGGAACAGCAGATTCAGCAAGATTTAAGTAGGTCCGTAGATTATTTCAACATAATTTCTACGAATAAGTAAATTAATAACATGATGATTCATGTGAATTTAATAAACAAAGCATTTTGTCTGTATGAAGGTAACTCAGCTTTATTTTAGAATTACCTACTCTTTCATCATTATTGTTCGTAGAAAAAGAGAAAAAATACAATTCATGCTTATTAATAAATTTTAGAAATACTTGAAATTAGTTCTTAAGGTAGGAACCTATAGTATTAGGTATAGTATGAGGTAGGTATAGTATGATATTGTAGTTAGAAATTAGGAAAAGGCTCTGTTTGGATGCTACGTGTAGACGTCCGTACAAAGACCAAGTATATACACGTCAAGCTGATCTTTCACTGGTTTCTAAAATCAGTGGCAAATAGTAATATATCAGTAACACAAAGAGAGTAAAGTAAAATATACACACAAATTATACAAAAACTGGTAGGTACGGAAGATAAATAAATTTATTTATTTCAGACTACATAGGTCCATAATTTACATTACATATTACATACATATAGGAAGAGGTATTTGGTTTCCTATATGAAACATATTATACTATGTAGGTAGGTGTAGGTAAATATGGAAATATACCGATGAAATGACGTAAACATTTGAACAAGTGATTCAAACTATGTGTACTTATGAAACTACTGCTTAGTTAATGAAAATGTCTGTTAATTGAAATTCCCCTGTTTATGGAGATAGGTTTTATTCATTATAATATGTTTATTTAAAGTTGACTCCATATATAAATACATATATATCTAGGTACACAACTATGAAACTTGAAATTGTTTCTGTTTTAATTGTCAATTGAATATTTATGTATCTATTGATATATAATCTTGGGTATACTTCCTCTTTTATAGTGTAAGTGTGTTTTCGTTAATTTGGACTTGTACAGGAAATGAAATCTACATTCCTGCTTGCTCTACATTCCTAAAGCCTTTTCTTAAGCTTCATTTTCCTATCCTCCTTGGCATAGATACACGTATCTGCACCTTCAGCAAGAGACAGGTCGACCACCGATCGTATCTAAATACCTCCATTTAAATTCGCCCTCCAAACAAATCCGTTATCGGAGAAAGCTCATACTTATTCTAAGAACGAAGGAGCTTCTTTCCCATTCAATCTGTGAGTGTAAAGATCATGACAGTTTTATCAATAGGGAAATAGGTATTCATGTTATACAGTTTTGTAGACGGAAGAGTTTTAAACCGTCTTCGAAAATGGACGATTTATGTTGTAAAACCTTTTCTATTTCGAAGCTATGCGTATGTTCGGCTTTATGTATATTTTTTGGCAGTTAAATAACATTGAAATAAATAATGCTGGACAATGTCTTCACAACTTTTGAAACCTACTATAGATATTACAGAGAAAGTCAAATATAATTGACAGGCGCTGGTTCAAAACAAATCGTCCTCACTGCACGTGTAAATATCTAAGTTTATACCCACTGAAATGATACTGATATATAACTGATACTGTGATATTTATTACACATGACTTACTGCGTGTAAGAAATGTCTAAGTACAATGTAACCAGCAAATAGGATGACTAGTACAATGTAACCGGCAAATACGGTGATGTATCTTGACCCGATAAATGATCCTAAACACGTGCAGAACTATGCACGTCCTAGATCTGACCTTTCAAGAAATCAAATATTTATCTGAGCGTCTGGTCGATGCGATGCGTGACCCGAGAGCTGGTGAGTATATAGCGCAGCGCATCAGCATTGCCATACAGCGTGGAAATGCACCCAGCATCTTGGAGACGCTTGGCTGCAATGGTATCGAAATGGATCAATTGAGCTACTAATAGACTGTTAGCAATCGTCTGCGATTAGCTCAATTATTTCAATTTTATTGTAAATACTAGTTTTAATTTGTTTATATTTCTTGGTTACATTTTTTTGTGAATACAGAGGTAATAAGGTTATCAACATTTTTGTAATAGTAAAAACTAATAAATTATTACATATTTTTCATTAAATTGTTTATGACATAAAATTATACGTAATATCACATAATAATCTTCTTAAAATTTATAAAATAAAAAGAAAAACGCATTATTGGGTTAACAAAACTTAGGTATTTACTGAATAATTATCCCTACGTAAACTGATATTAAGACAATTACTGAAATAGAGCCAAATGGTTTTAACTTAGATTGGAGTTCAATTAAAAATTCATCAAGGCCGTGTGATAAGAATCAAATTACTAATATTTTCCTGATAATAACAGCATCGAAGGCTTTACAATTTGAGGTAGCCCTTTCCCTTTATCTCTTTTTTTCTTCATGATTTCATCAGAACTTGATTTAAAAAAGAAGGAAAAAGATATTTATTTGACGACCGATGTGGCGTGACGGCCAAAGGTCCGCCTTTGACTTAGATGTTTGAGATCTATTCCCGCCTTGGGTAAATTGATTATTCGATTTACACATTTCTTCCAGAGTTCTGGGTGTTTTCTATGTAAAGTTAACCAGACCTATAAGTAATGTATTAAATACATCAGTAATCTAGTATCCATACTACGAGCTCTGCTTTGCTTGGGGGCTAGATGAAGCTGTGTGAATTGTCCAGCATTATTATTATAAAACGCTTTATTTAATCTCATTCTTCGGATCTTGTTGAATAAACGTCTGATTTTTATTCGTTTCAACATAAAATTAAATAACTCTTCAGCAAAATCCAATTCAAGATATTGTGGCGACAGATGCACAATATGAGAAAAATATATTACAATACGTTGTTTTGTTGTTAAACCAATAGTACCTACAACTTGTACATTGGAAGAGATCAAGAATATCGAGGTTTATCACTTTTTGAAAATATTTTCTATGTATAATAAAAAATATCTATCAATGTATATAATGTATTAAATATATCAATTATCGTACCCATTACAGTACCCATAACACAAGCTTTCAGTAGCTTACTTTGGGACTAGATGGTGTTGTGTGGATTGTCCAACATATTTATTTATTTATTTATGAGAGAATGCTGTTTGTTAAGCGCTAAGTTAGCATTTTAATCGGATATCATTGTTTATTAAATTTAGTTTCTGTTTTTTAGGGTTCCCACACAAAGGGTAAAAAAGGGACCCTATTACTAAGACTTCGCTGTCTGTCCGTTTGTTTGTCTGTCACCAGGCTGTATATTAAGAACCGTGATAGCTAAACTGTTGAAATTGTCACAAATTATGTGTTTCTGTTGCTTCTATAACAGCAAATACTAAAAACAAATAAAATATATATTAAAGGGTCCTACTCCCATATAGCAAACATGATTTTTTAGCCGTTTTTATAGATTCAAAACTCTCCTGCACGAGTCTAACTCGCACCTGGCCGGTATTTTTTTTATTTAGGGATAGATGATATTGTGAGAATCATCCAGCATTATTATAAATTAGCGACCCGCCCCGGCTTCGCACGGTTATATTACGTATAAACCTTCCTCTTGAATCAGTATATCTATTCAAAAAACCGCATCAAAATCCGTTGCGTAGTTTTAAAGATTTAAGCATACTCGTACATAGGGACAGAGAAAGCTACTTTGTTTTATACTATGTATGTAGTGATATATGTCCCATAGCCATAATAAAAAATATCATCCAGAAATATGGAGGTAGAAAAATGATACAGCAATTTTGAGCCTCTCTGTTAGCGTAAAGGGTAACCAAAGATCCATTCATTCCTTTTCTTTGTAGAAGATGTTATGATCGCTCTATTAACAGGGCTAAATGTGTTTTTGTCGAAAAGTAACTTAAATATTTGCTTTTACGTACAAAATAACTAGGTTATGACGTGCGGATTGCGTCAACTATAAATCCAACTAATGATTGTATGATCTGCAAATATTACGTCGATATTCGTGATAGTGTATCGTGAAAATCAAAACAAAAAATATAGTTTCATAGGAACACATAACTCAACATTCATATTTCTAGTCCTAACTAACAGACAAACTTGCTCTTATGAATGATAGAACATGAGGTATATTTTTTGTTTAATCTGGTTTTCAATAAAAATAATTTGGGGTCTTTTAATAAACTATAAACTGACTTAAAATTCTTTAAAGCAAAAATGAGAAAATCATCGATGTCAATAAAAAACGCATTAATAAGAATAATAAAAAAATAACTCAAAAACTACTTGGTCCGATCAATGTAGGTACCTATAATGGAGCCACATGAGAAAAACCAGGTTACAAAAAAAGGATCATCAAAATCGATAGACCCAGAAGAAAGTTGTGATAAAAATATATTTGAATTGAGAAGCTCCTCCTTTTGTTTGAAATCGGTTCAAAATATAGAGGAAGAACATTGCTGCAGGTCACTGTCTCATTCTTACTTCCTTACTGATATTATAAACGCGAAAGTTTATTTGAATGTTTGTTATTCTTGCACGCAAAAACTACTGAACAAATTAGGCAGAAATATCGATAAAATTTGAATGGACGGACATAGTTCTAGCCTGGAATTAAGTATAGGCTACTTTTCATCCCTTGCTTTAGTTCCTATGAGATTGAAATACCTTACCCTTGAAACGTTTCCATAGAAACAAAGCTGCCGTGTGAATAGAAAGATACAATAAAATTGATCAATATCACCTGCTGAGAAGCAATAAAGAGAAATAACAACCAATTAAAAAAACAAAAGGTTCTTATCTTCGATCAAATATACCCTAGATGCAACTTTCCATAGTGACACATCGCACAAAAACGGCTCGAGTTTACTATACCTGCCTACCCATTGAGCTATTACATCTTAGGGATCATACTAAAAAATAACACAAAGCCATTTAAATATTTTAATAATAATCAACCTTATTGTAATAGTCTAAGGTTTAGTTTTCAACAAATAACTAAAGACTTTATGGCATTTTCGCTCCGCGGCATTGGCGAAAAGTCAGAATTTTATTGCTGTCCGCGGTAGTGTCTATTGAAATTAAACTTTATCTTCATAACTATAACGCTCAAACTTACATATGTCATGTACGACTTTAAGATGTTTTTATTATCAGAGTGTAAAAACTGTGATAGAACATGGAATCCAATGGAGTCGCTTACTTGTTTTGTCGTACTAAAAATTATTACATTAATTCTTGATAAAATTCGTAACTGTTATTTAACTCTATATTAATGAACCTAAACATCTTTATTAATAAAGAAAATTACAATCAAAGATTAGAAACTAATTAAAACTAGTATTTACAATCGAAACAATTGAGCCATCTGCAGACTGTTGAAAACAATCTACCGGTAGCTAACGAACGCTAGTAAATGAACTAACTTACTCGCCCTGGCTTCGCACGGGTGGTCATTTTTTATAGTATCCTTTGTCCCTCTAAGGAGTATGAGTAGAATAGGTACCCTCTCTCCCCTTCAACAAATATCTTGGAAATCATCTTTACAAATCAACACACATCGGAATCAGACAAACTATTATCAAAAATATTGGCGGTATTATATCTATACGAATGTCATATAATGGTCATAATACATACATACATTTAATGAAACAGATGTCCACCAGACCAATAAAATGATAACTTTAATAAGCCATTATTGAGTAGAATCTAGTTACCCTGGAATAAAGTTAATTTGTTAAAAACTTGTCTTTTTGTTGTGTTCTTTTTTTTTATATTTTCGTTTTTACACAGGTAGTGCAAACGGACATCTATATACTTCTCAATAATGGCTTTTGTTAAGTCATATGTGTGGTTGAATTGATCTTTTGCATGGGCATCTGTTTCATTAAATATATTAATATTCATCAATAGTCGTAAGACCTTCATAGATAAAAATGTTTTATCATACTTTTTCAGTATGGTTTTGCCGCCACTGATTTTGATGTAGTCTCTCAATATTTTTTCTGCCTGCTTGCAAATTATGAAAACAGATTTAGAAGCAAAGCATAATCCACCTACATCTTTTAAATCGATCAATTTATGAAATTGTTCCTTTTTTGTAGCCAGTAAATGGTTTTTACAATCATCACAACTAATTTTCTTAAGCAAATGATACACTACAAAGCCAGAAATGTAACCGATTATTTGAATTGTGACTTCATTTAAATTTTCGTCCAATAGTGTAGCTGCCAGTTGGTCGCAATTATTGTAGTATTTTTCTTCTATTTGTTCTCTATTAATGCGGTTTTGAAGAAAAGCACGCGAGAAATTTTCTTCATTTTCATCTTCGTGACGGTAACTACGTGAAGTATTGTTAATGTTTTGGGTGGTTGAAGTTGTTTGCAGAATGGGAATATTTTCTAAAGGTAAACAATTTCCACTGAATTTACTGCTCAGCTCTAAATGTGATAACAACTTCTTGTAAGCTGCTTTAAATTGGCGCGTATTAGGGTTATTATTGTGACCACCCTGACTTCTTACTTTACCAAAGAATAGTTCTACGTGGTCCTGGCTAAATTTATACATTGTCAAATATGATAGCGTATTCGATTCTATGAGCGTGGAATACAGATTCTCCAGACTATTGATGCATATTAGCAACCCAGTAACACCGGTATTAGATTTGCACTTATGCAAAGGTACAGTTTTGCTTTCATGTACAACGCGAGTTTCTTTTTTTACTTTAATGGTCTTTTTGTACATCACTTTAGTTGAAAGCGAAAGTAAATACTTTTTGGTCTCGGCACAAAATGAAAGCACTTCAACTGAATTTTCTTTGCTAAGCGGCTTTCTGTAACCAAAGTCATTGAGGTTTCTCGAGTTTAAAATATCAAAAAGGTCATTAATTAATTTTATGAACTTGACAGTGGCCTCCGAGTGAGCAAATTGTTCAATATGTAATTCTTTGTCACAAAACTGTATAGCTTGGGCAACGCTGTTACTGAGAAGCTGTGAGGCCAGTTTCACTTTCATAACTTGATTTCGGAATTGTATATGACGAAGAGTTAGTTTGTTTGCTAAGTGTAGACCATTCTCTTCTTGGAGAGTATGCAATGCCACTACCAGTTGCCATTTTATTGAGTCGTTGTTTTCGTCATATATATTTTTTTGAGATTCTAACACATTCCGCATTAATTTCAGCATGTGGCAGGGGTCCAAAAATACTGCCACTTTTTTACTATGGCAAGGGTGAGGGAATGTTGTCTGCATACTGTCGTACTTCTCAATGTTGCAACCCAATAATTTCATGCAGCTTATATTAGATTTGCATCCGTCAAACGTGATGGACACTACAGTAACCCCTACGAAGTGACATTTTTGGAGTGCCAATCTGATCAAATTGGCTTTCATCTCTCCATTAAGGCTTTGGATGAAAAAATATCCAATGGGCAATGTCCATGACTGGTCTAACGAAACTAACACGAACACAAAAGCTTGGTTAGCCAGATTGTCTGAGTCACTGGAACCGACTCCCATGTCCACAAGACCTTCATATTTATTGCCAGTCCAAATTTTTTGCTGACGTATAGACATTTCATCAGCCACTAAGGAGCACAAAAGAGAACCTGTAGACGCTTTGGCTTTATCAGCTAGTCTTGAAAAGGCTTCTTCAGTAAAACCTGGTTGGGCGTTAACGTTTTGGTACCACTTAAAAAGTGTATGCGGGTGCGGTAGACGATTATTAAAAACATTCCGTACATATTTGTAAGCTGCAGGTGAATAAAACTGCAAGGTCAAGGCGAATTTCCGGAGTACTGGTGGATACTTGGAAAATTTCTTTCTTTTCTTGGCTGTTAGTACTGACATAATTTTCGAATTGGCTTCATTTGATTTATCATTTAAATCGGTGCATAAAGACTCATCTGCTAGTCCTTTTGATTTTAATTCTTGAATAATCTGCTTTAAATTCGTATTTTTTTTCTTGAGTCTGTTATTCTGTTTTTTTAAATTTTGCACCAGTTTTGATTTCAGCTGTAATTTTCGGTTAAATTTTCTTATGGTCCTTTTAAAAAATATCGTCTTCGGCGTGTTAAAAATAGATGATAGTTCAGACGGTATTGGCGACGTCAACTCTTCATCATTAGTCACAGGTGCCATGAACTGTTCAGAAAAAATAGCTTGCGGTGGTGGAGTTACAGTAGCTGATACCTACAAAAATAAATATTCGACGCGGTTATTTTACTATTTAGTATAAAGTTTATAAAGACAAAATAAAAATGAAAATAACGGTATTTCATTTATAATAGTAACGTGATAACATTCAATGACCAGTAAGTTCTGATTATTGGATTATAACAAGGATGCTTTCTATGAAACGCTTAGAAACTACGAATTTTCTGACATTGGCGAAGTAAACAATAAAAGTATTATACCTGGATCATATTATCTGCGATTAGCTTTGTTGCACTTGGCGATAATACATTTTCTTTCACATTAGTACTAGTTTCGGACTGCAATGAAATTCCTACTTCTGTTAGAGAATTTTCTCCAGACATATTTACGTGCGACGGTCCTGGAACCTCGTTTTGTGTAGTTTGAATCTGAAATAAAATACAGTATTTACTCACTTTATAGCAAAAATATAAATGTATTTTTTTTTAATACAAAAATATAGCTTGATAAAACTGCACAAATTCCAATTTAATACCTCTATTTTTGGTACAGCATTTTTATTTATTCTCCGAAATCCTTTTTTTGTATTATACATCTCAGATTCGGCAAAATGGTCTGAACAAACCACACTGGAGTCATTAGGTTTAAAATAGTCGTCACTTCTTTCTTCTTTTATTACTAACCGCCACTTTTCTCTTTGTATCTCATTTTGAGGAAATCTGTAAAATTTTTAAACCAATACCATTTTACAGTATATCGAAAATAAAAGAATACGGCGACTCCATTAGACTTGTTCTTAATCAGGCCTAATTTGTTCTTGTCTTGCATGTCAACTCTATTATGCGTGCGAAAGAGACAGCTGTGAAGCAAAAATAATAGGATTTAATTTCTTGAAATACTAATTTGGAGATGATAACTACATTATTTCGGATGGTAATCACTCTAAGTATTTGTAAAAAGTATAAAACTTACCGAAAATACGAAATCCCATGTTGTTTTCTCTTTGTAAGCGTGTTATTTTTACAACTTTTCACAGAACACTTCGGCATCGTTCCAGTTGACAGTCGGCGCGACACTGACGGCAAAACAGTGCTTATGAAGAATGTAAGCACTGTTTAGTTTGGTTACTTTTGGCGCGCTTACGCGGGATCTAGGGTATATTTGATCGAAGGTTCTTATACTAATTAAAACAGGTATTATTGTGTTGCAGAGTGACAGTTCGATGTTGCAATTGAATATGAGCTCCAATTATTCAAATTAACAATTGGCTGTTCACTTTGGTTTTTATTTCGTTTGCAATAAAGGTGAAAATACTTCAGTTAATTAAAAACTTGATACCTACTAGCTGTGTTTTATGTCTAATTACATCAGTTATCTAGTACCTATAACACAAGCTCTGCTTAGATTGGGGCTAGATAGTGCTTTTTTAATTGTCCATCATTATTTCTTCATCATCACTACATAGTATAAAACAAAGTCGCTTTTTCTGTCCATAAGTCCCTATGTCATTATGTCCCTTTGATTGCTTAAATCTTTAAAACTACGCAACGGATTTTGATGCGTTTTTTTTTAATAGATAGAGTGATTCAAGAGGAAGGTATATACTTATAATACAACCGTGCGAAGCCGGGGCAGGTCGCTAGTTACTCATAAAATCCCACACAAACTATGCTCAAGCTTATTAAACGCGAAAGCCTACAAGGGAAACCATTTGCACAACGATGGCGATGTTTATAATGGATATCCATTATATGCTTGCTTGCATCTGCACCTGCATTTACGTCCTCATTTGTGCCTAACATCCACATTGCTAAAGTGAATGAAGGTTGTCTATGGGGTTTCTACTTTCGCTTATAACTAGCTTGCTTGAATCATAGGCCTATAAATCAGCTGTAAATGTAATCAACCTATGAGATTTCGTACGTTTGTAAGATTGTCCTAATGATAGTTTTCGATGCCTTTGGAACTGAAATTAAATAATACATGTACATAAGTGATAAAAAGTATTTTTAAGTGAGTTACGAACATAAGTGAAATAGTCTGTTTAAGTGCGTTAAATAAAGAAATTTATGAAATATCATCGTGCAGTTTCCCTCCGTCCATAAAACCATCAAGGGCCCTATTCGGTAACCAATCAGTTCACTATAACAATGGTAAACTGGCTCTTAAGGTTAAATTTGACTTAACTTTAAATTGACGTACTATGAATGTACCGTAGAAAATACTAACGTTTAAATGGGTCTGGTGGTCACCAATCTACAGCAGATATTTAGAAATCATGGAAATAGGTAAAGAAAAATAACAAATTGTTGAAAACTTAAACTTAGCAAGTTGTTTCATTTTAGAAAGACATTTTATTCAGACAAAGACTCTTATTTCACTTACTCAAGTATGACAAAGCTCAAAGGATTCCCATATGAGGGTCAGATGTTGGATTCTATTTGAAAATAGACCCAACAACGAGCGCACCTAAAAAGGTATAAGTTAGTCATATTTTTTTCCAGGTAGAGGCGTTATTTATAATAAACATTAATTACCTCGCTGATGTTCATCTCATCAACAATTCTACCGTTTATCTAATCCTAAACAATAAACTATCATGTTATTTCTCCATTAGGAAAACCTACAGACGTTTTCAGTGAATAGAGAAAAACAAAAGAATAACGGTAAACATCAAACAATTCTGTTCTAAGCACAGCGAATAGGCATGTATGAGGATGAGCCACGCGATTTTATCTTTAGGCTCTTGAAATCTTGGCTCACTAGATCTTGAAATCTTGTGAGGAAATTAAACGTTTATATTATATAGGTACATTAATGTTTAGGAGGATAATAGAATGACGGGAAATTTAAGTACTTACATGGGTTAAACATTCAATTTGCTTTTCTTTTACTTTGTGTCTAGTAACTTGTCAATGCATATCAACTAGCAAAACTCTCGATCGTCGCAATTTCCGCGTCGTATTTTTTTTTTATCTTTTGCTATTATTTTCTCAATAAACTTTTTATCCTTTTATTCCTCAGGTCAATTGGAGGGTGTGTTTATCTTAAGGGACTTCTTTTCTTTTTTAGGAAGAAACCTCTAATGGTGTGTACCAATAAAGGTTTCTTCAGAGGTACAAATACAAACCCTCAAAGTCAGGATTTTAATGTCATTTACCACACTTAAGATTTGAATAGTGATAGATATAGTTAAAACTTACCATTTATTATTTTAATCAAACTTTTACTATGTAGGAATACTTTAAATATGAAAAAAATGTATGAATGAATAAATGAATAAAAGTATTTTTTTGGGAAACACATTTTTAAAGATTACCTACTCCTTTGTTACGGTAGAGAAATAAATGATTTCGATTATATTGATTTCTGAAGAATACGGAAACATTGCATTGTGATAGTAAATTATATAGGAATCTGAGACCTGCTTATTAAGACATAGAATACAATTACTTTAATCTCGTGACAACAAAGGTAATCCTATATAAAATGTATTAAAACATAATTAAATTATTACGTCCGCTTCAGTGAGAATCATTGTCTGAAATAATTAACTTTTTGCAATTTAAATTGACAAATCAAATTCTCTTTACTTTATGTATCCACATTATTATGGTTGACTTATTACTGCCCGCGGCTTCGCACACGTTCTTCCTATGGAAACGTTTAAATAAGATTTATATATCTTATGGGAACTTTTTTATGATATGAAAGCCTGTATTTTATTCTAGGTCTAGACCAACAGCGATGCAAAATTTCATCCCGATCTGTTAAGTGCTCATGGTGCAGTCAGTCCTTTAGATAAATGAATAGAATTAACTAATAAATTTACAAAATGACACGTTATATTTTTGTTATAGGTACTTACGTAATATATTAACATAATGTAAGTAGGTACGTAGGTACTTTAAATAACTTAAAGTCATTGATCCAAACTTTCGTTTTTATAATATAAGTGCGAAGTGTGAAGACTCGTCTTATGTTATTTTAGGTCTATACCTATCTATGTAAAATTACAGCGCAATTCATTTGATAGTTTTAGCTTGAAGTCGTAAGAAAAATACATTCATTCATCAATACAAACATAGTTACACATACATTTATAATATCAGTATGATTTTTGTTAAACAGACCGTGGCGGTAGGGAAGAATAGGACTATAATTTTGTGACCGTCGAAAAAGGCAAATAACGTACTTTGTAGGTACTATACATATTTTGTATAAGTTAGGAATCAGTAGTGCGTTTGATGATCTCGAGGTTCATTGTTACAATCTGACTTGTCAAATACTGAATCAACTTCAACTTCTTGTTTTGTGGCACTACCTGCTTTTTGCTTCGACTCTGTCAAAGCAAAAAGCAGGTGTCTATCTATATGCGACATAAAATTGTAAAATATGATCGCTTTTATCCAATAAAACACTGAATCAAATCGAATACTACGACAAATTATTATACCGTTTCCTAGTCTTATAAGTAGGTATTTCACAAAGAAAACTGTCGCGCCGACTCCAATGACAATAACTAGGAAAATCTGCGTGTGAAATAGGTTAGTTTTTTCAATGACAGTCGTCTCTCAGTAAAAACCTGCGCATAGGCATTAGTCGTCAATTGAACCCGTTGCGCAGGATTATCTGATAGAACAATTGGCTAAATTAAAGCAGATTAGCGGTTGATTGATGCAGATAGGTAGAGTTGACTTCAGGTTATCAGCCCTTGTGCCAGAAAAACTATTATTTACATTATTTCTATGTTTTGGTGTATGTATCAATTTTTAATATCAGTGTTCTGACATTACCTACTCTATCTATGGATTTTTATGTTTTCTAAATCAATAAACGAAATTAATTTCATTTAATGTTATTGCTCTGTACTTCTTCTAAACCTTGAAATTGTGTACACGAAAATTCGTATTCCTAAATTAATTTTAAAACATAATTAATTGTTGGTTTATTCAAGTGGCTGAACAATTTCCTACATAAGTCTAATGAACCTGTAGGTATCTACAAAAGAAGCCAACACTTTGCTCATACCTAATGCTAAATATTCATGCGTGTGTTATTTTTATAAAGTTCGTAACACACCTAGGAACTTGACTCAAACTGAATTAATTATTTTAATAGCGCCTAGTCTCAAATGTTATCTAAAAATAAAAAGGAACCTACTTATGTAGGGCTGCAAAATGTCGTTTTCATTAGCTTATATGAATATTGCAGAAAACACCGGGTTCACAGTCTTAAAGGAAATCGCTGGGTAACACCTTATGTGTTATATTCATACCTGTATAGAACCGATTAGTGTGTCCTACCCGTAATTATCTACGGAGCTGAGACGTGGACACTCACGGTAGGGCTGGTCCGGCAGTTCAAAATCGCTCAGCGAGCTATGGAAAGAGCTCGGAATTTCTCTGAAGGATAGGATTCGTAACGATACATCCAACAGAGAACCAAAGTAATGACATAGCTCAAACAATTAGCAAGCTAGTGGCAGTGAGCCGGCCATGTCTGGCGAAGAACCGAAAACCTATAGGGTTATTATATTATTAACGAGTTATTGAGTGTATACCTCGAATCGGCAAACGTAGTGTAGGATGCCCTCTGGCCAGGTGGGATGACAATCAGCAAAAGACTGCAGGCAGATGTTGGATGCGGCAAGATAAGGAAAAGGCGCTATGGCGCTTAATTATGTATTTTGCTTGTTAATTCAGTAAAAGCAGTATGTAAATTATTACAAGTGAATTCATAAGTCCATCCATTGAAATTTTAACGGAACAATACGCGCAAAATAATAAAAATATAAAGGCCTAAAAACCTCTTAATTTCATGCAAATTAAACGATACAAAAAAAACCTGAAAAAAAGTTGATCCCGGGCTATAAATAACACGAAATATCACGTGGCAAAACGAAAATTTTCTATTACACATGGATATGAAGATAGATTTGTTGAGCTCTCATGCGCTATCACTTGAACGTGACGAGGTAAACCCGAATGCATTCAAGCTGTCCTGATTATTCTGTGTAGGCTGTCCTTCAATTGCATTCCTAGACTGGACGCGGCGAAGGCGGCAAATTGCTTCCTTCCACTTCAGTGGACTTGAGCAATTTATATGCGGTCATGACTCTTAAGACGTAAATTGTGTTTTTATCATTTCTAATCAATATGAGCTTGTTTGCATCTATGTGCTTAATGCATTTAATGCCCCCTCTACATGAGGAAAGCATCAAGGGCGTAACAAAGGCATTGCTATTCTAGAATATCACTACATAGTATATGTACAATAAAGTCGCTTTCTCTGTCCCTATGTATACTTAAATCTTTAAAACTACGCAACGGATTTTGATGAGGAAGGAGAAGGAGAAATATCTAGGAGTATATTATAATACATTGTACTTGTCTTATGTAATGTCCCTATGTAATGTTCTTGTTCTGGTGTACAATAAAGGATTTTTGTATTGTATTGTATTGTATAATAGTAGCGACCCGCCCCGGCTTCGCAGGGTTTTAGTATACGTATAAACCTTCCTCTGAAATCACTCTATCTATTAAAAAAAACTGCATCGAAATCCGTTGCGTAGTTTTAAAGATTTAAGCAGTCAAAGGGACACTAGGGAAATAGGGACAGAAAAAGCGACTTTGTTTTATACTATGTAGTGAAAGATTTTTTTTGTTTCAAAATGACTTGTCTATGACTACATAGACAAAATCATTTTGAAACAAAAAAAATCCAGTAAGTACTAACTTACCAACTTACTGGTCTATGTGCTTATTTTGTAAGCCTAAAGAAATAAAGTTATTGATTTCTTATTTCACAATAGGTAATACTTACTATATCACAATTGGTAAGTTCCTCTATAATTCAATAAAAGTGATTCGAAAAGGTACAGTTAGTAATTTATTGGTTTCTTGGAAAAACTTCTGTTGGCTATTCCTTTTAACACTTAGAAAAAGTAAATGCGGAGCATAGTCTAAAACACTCGTTGAAAAGTGAAAAGCTCGCTGAAAGAAACTCATTTCCGCTGAGTTTTTCAATATATTTCATTTACATTTCAGAGTGAAAACGGTAAGTGTTTTAATTCTGCATTTCTTATCTCGTGTGGAGACATGGAAACGCTCTCTGGAGGAATTGAAAGAAACGTATGCAATTGATATTTGCGATCATTGATTTAATTTTTTTTATAAACTTGGTATATTTTTGTTACTCGTGAAAAAAGTAAGAAAATAACTTAGGCTACTTTTTATCCAATAAATCAGTTGACATGGGAATGGGATAGAAATAAACTGACGTTTCCTTCCACAGATACAACGCCTGTGAAGCCGTGAGTAGAAGCTATTGGGAAAGGAAGAAATTGTTTTTATTTTTCCCTTATAAAAAGTTCCATTGAAAACTAGGTCCTAAATCTGAACACACCTACTCAGAACAATGCAATAGAAACAATTTAAAAAAAAGCAGAGAAAAATAAACAGTTGGAAAAAAGGGTAAAAAAGGTTCCTAACGCAACATGTGCAGCATTTAGCTAAGCCCAATGCTATGCTGATTTGAAATTCAGGTAGCCCAGCTACATAATTTTAAACAACCATATCTACTCGTAAATTGTACTTTTGTCTGAACTCCTGTTAATAATGAATGACAGGGGTGAAAAATTAGGTTAGTAAAATGCTAAATTGTTCTTCACTTGACATCAAAGCCAAGAGAATTCAACCCTTGTAATTTACTTACCCTGTTTTCGAGGTAAGCAGATAATTAAGGGCAGGTAAATGTCTAGTTAATAAATAACGGATACATTAGTAACTAACTGAATTGTGAACTGAAGGTCGGAACTGAAAACGAAACTCTTTCAGAGATACATTTAGTTCGATCGACATGCATAAATTATTAGTTTATCGATTTGGTTTGTTTTATTATAGTGTAGGAAGTGTATAGTAGTTGACTTATACAAATTTAAATCCAAAAGTGGTTAGTTTGAGATATCTTATTATCGTACGTTCTTATTTAACTCCCTGAAAGGAGCCAAGTCTCGTCACTGTAGTTTACATAAAAGTCGTTTAATTTACGTCATATCTTGCCATCTTCATTTTACTGGAAGATTTTATTTTCAAAACTACGTACTTTTTAAAATGTTTTCTCAAATAAGTAAATTGTCTTGAGGAATAAAAAATTCCTAAGCCTTAATAAGTTTGAAAGACTAACTTTGTACACTAAAATTATTGTAAAACTTTGTAGTTATATTCTTCATACTTGTTAAAACTTACCTATTAAATTACAAAAATACACCTATATATACGTAAATGTACTAAAACTGTCATAGGTGCTAGAAATTCAGGTTATTTAAAAAATGTTCTCTTAAATAATAAAAATTTATTTTTGCAAAATTAAATTATCTCCAATACTTTAATCAATACATACTTAACGTGCTTTAATCGTAGGCACTTATTTTGAATGGCTAGGGATATAATTTATCGAACCAAATGGGGAACGAAGAACTACCTACCTAAGAACTACCTACCGAACCTCTTAATTACGTGGCACTGTACTCGGAAACTTGTTGGACCACTTAGGGTTGTATGATTCTCGTTTAAGTTTGAGTTAATTCATGTCAATCAACGGGTAATTGACTACAATTTTAAAGCTGATTAAGTTGTTTCAGATTTCATTGTTATTAATTTTGCATTGTCATTAAGCCTAAGTTAGAAAAAATAACTTACCTACCTATCTGTGTATGATAAAATATATATCGATGTCATTTAGTATTTAAACACAAGATCTGCTTAGCTAGGGGTCAGCTGATATGTAGATTGTCCAGCATAATTTATTTATTTATTCATTTTTATACTGAAGTACCGGACTACATAATTAATGGTTTGATTGAGCTATTGTTTGTGGTGTGACCATCACATAAACCGCTACATTTCTTATTGTTGTGGTATGGTCGTGGACGTGACAAAATATTGTGTAAACACAATAAATCTAATTTAACTTTTTTTTATAGAACCTTGAAGGACTGTTTTTGAGGTTATTATACATAATGCCACTTAACATGTGTAGGAAGCAGAAAGACAATGATTCTGTAGACCCCGAGGGGATCAACTTCTCATTTTCGTTTTGAATGGTTTTTGATCTGTTTCTAATTTTTTGATCTAGTTTTTTGTGACTAATTTTATTTACTGTCCATTTTTTACACGCTATCTTGTTTTAATTAAGGATACAGTAATTTAAAACGGTATATTTACCATGATTCGATTTCATTCGTGATCAGGGCACATGAAACTGTGCCGAAATCAAATCATGCTAAATATCCAGTTTTAAAGTGCTCTAGTGTTAGCACCCTATCTTCAGCTTGCCGCATCCAGCATCTGCCAGCAGTCTTTCTCAGATCGTCATCCCACCTTGCCGGAGGGCGTCCGCGTTCTCTACTCAAGAACACTTTTACCCAACGGTTTTCGGTTCTTCGCGAGATATGAATAAACTACACAGAATTAATTCGCGTTTCTCGAATTTGTACAGCACTTTTACCATGCAGCACATAGTGACCGCAATCGTGACTAGCTCAGAGCTTTCCTCGATTACACTTACATCCAAATTTCCTTCGTGACATTGATAGAGATCGCTTGCCGAAGTGGAACTAACTCCTCACATGTGCACATCCGTGAAACTAGAGTTGACAAAACCGTGTTTTGCGCACCGGTTTATAGTAATTGTTAATGCTAAGCACGACCGACGACGAAGAGCAAGTGAAATCTTTTGATCGTCAGACGAATTCTAAGACTGGAACGGATGTGTTTCTTGTATTTACGTCCCAGAGGATACAATACAACAACAAGCAAAAGTGTACTTAAACAAAGTAGTTATCGTTTGTGATTCGTGAGTTACGTTAACCGCATCTAATACATAATAATTTGTATTTTTATACAAAAACTAAAAACCGTCCTTAAATTTTGAATAATTATGTTGTTTTTTAGTTATATGTAGTACTACTGACCCGCCCCGGCTTCGTACGGTTTTATTATACCGCCATTATATAAAACCGCATTAAAATCCGTTGCGTAGTTTTAAAGATTAAAGCATACATAAATGATTGTTAAGGATATAGGAAGAGAAAGCGACTTTGTTTTATACTATGTAGTGATACCTACTAAAATACCGCAATGTATGATTTTTTAGTATGTATCATCATCATCATCATCATCAGCCTATATTAGTTCACTGCTGGACATAGGCCTGCTGGACATAAGCGCTATGGCGCTCATTAGGGGAGGCCTACCTGTATGCCTACCTGCTATCTACATTAATAAAATGATTCTAGTTCTGATTCATACAAACGGAGTACATATAGCGTACGATTCTAAATACAGATAAATTCCAAAATATTTACAAACAAATATTTCCCCGTGAAGCACGATGGATTTATTTCCACTACTTCTGATTTCTGAGGTTGAAACGTGACTGTATCCAATGCAAAGAAACAAAACAAAAGCCTCTTAAAACCACTTCATTAATTACTAAGCGATTATGTTCTTAGGCGAATGCGTAGGTTTAAGATGTTTTTATTATACCACGTCACACATACCTAACTCGTAAATTTTTATCAAAGCCTACAACATACCGACAACATTAATCAAAAAATCTGAATAAGATATCTTTCACTTTTTAAGACCGAAATTTTTTACTGTATCCAATAACCACCACTATTGGTGGTTAATTATTTTCGTAGGTTGCGGGTTCGTTTCCCACATTGAGACAAACCTTTTTTACGTTCTGGAGAATATTGTTCTCGGTATCCTGGGAGTAATTGTATAACATAATTATCTATGTATATGTTCGTATTAAGTAAATATATGCGTTTTCTAGTAACTGTAGTGTGATGGGTACACTTGCTTAGTGGCTAGATGACGTTATGAATTCTCCAGGATTATTTATTTTTACATACCTATACTTTAATTATTTCCCTAGTTTTTGTCCCTTTCTATCACATAAAAAACATCTGAGAATATCAGAAAAATTACGATGTTATACAAATGGCGCATCGCCAAATCGCTTTATCACCGCACTTGACCTAGAGCATTTATAAACAGCAAACTTTGTATTGTACCGGAATAACAAAATGCAAGAAAATAGCTATGTTTTGTTCTGCATACTAGAGTAATGCTCCTAGCGAGCCGAGAATAAAATCTACATAATACAATATAGGTTGCTCAGCGGCATACGTGTATTCTCTGTATGCCACGCAAACACTAGGTAAGTTTCTGATACTTGTATGATAAAATAGAAAAATACAAGATACTACTATAGATATACCATCTGTGTTATGTGTTGAATTATGTAATGTCAGTTATTTAGTATCCATAACACAGGCTCTTCTTAGCTTGGGGCTAGATGACACTGTGGATTGTCCAGCATTATTTATTTTATTAAATTTTGACTCTACAACCAACCAAATCCAGCAACATACTTTTTGGTGATGCCAAACTAGTTTGGCACAGGAGATTTTGGGTGCGATTCCCGCCTAGGAACTAACGTTTCTCCTCCCTCGCTTATATTATCGAATCTGTATGTTACATTTCAGTCGAATGCTCCCAGTGAGGTACTTTATGTTTCTATGAACACCCACACACTATAACAGTAGCGGAAACATTCAATTATACCGCTTGTCCCATCAAATTAGATGGTAAGTCGACTCGACACGCCCTTCACCAATTGCTTGTGACAATTTATATCATACGATATCAATAAATAATACTCAGTAATCGTGCCAAGATATAGAAATTATATTCTGCTGATATATTATTGAATCGGTTACCCGCTCGCGATACCATTTGCGTGGACTTTAGTAATACGACATTTATCCCATTTTAATTACGGTACCAGAGATAGAATACGATATAGATAGAATACGAATTTACAAAAATCCGTTCGAAGCTTCTCATAAAAAAACCTTCATGCAAAATTTGATCTCCGTAACTCTTGTTGTGTCAGAGATATCTTGATGAGTCACCAAGTTTTCTCTTTTTAAATATAGACAAATATTTAAACAAAGTTCCTTCAAAGAAATCGTTCTCAGCGATACATTTCTACGTTTACAATATTAGTAAGGATAAAAAATTTCAAAAATTTATCTTGAATGAAGTATCTGTTAAATAGATACTTACATTTAATGCTTAGTTGCTATGCGTAGAGAGAAAGATCGACATTCCGTCATGGACATGAAAGTTTAAAATGACTCCATGAGTGCTCGAACGATTACCGGTACCTAACCGGACGTACTCGAAATTTGAAGAGGTTTCCGTTCAATTAGGACGAGACAAGCCGCATGCAAAAGCTAGTGAACGTATAATTGGTATGAATCAGACAATGTCCATTATGTAGGATATGTAAGATATGCACCACAAGGTATTTCTTTTGGCATGAGTACAGGTGTCGTCAACCTGTCGCCGATAACGATTACTCGCTGTTACGTCTTAGGTAATTTACAGAATAATTTTGCCAAAATTAGGTACTGGTCGCATGATTTAGTTAGGTGTTCATATTTTTGCCAATTAAAACAAAAGAAAATATAGAAAGCTACATGATACTTGATTTGACTCTGATCATTGATTGGCTTTTATTTTTCAACCAACGAAATTCTTAGGCGTCGTCCTAATTGGGAGCGATCGTACGATGACACGATGCGTTCTCGTCGTGCGATGAGTTCAAACATACAGATTTCATCAGAGTGTCCTATTTGAACCTCGCAAGTAATCGTGCGAGCACATATAATTCTTAATAACGATCGTACGATGCCTTTGATCGTGCGATCATGTAATCAAAGTAACAGATCTCTTTTGAGTGTCCTAATTGGTTACCTACGCGATGCGTTGACGCGAGGGGCGTCATCATCGTCGACGGCATCACACGATGGACATCGCGCGATCTATTAGGACACCTATTAGGTCATCGCACGACCACTTTGATCGTGAGATGAAGAACGCATCGCGCCATCGTACGATCGCTCCCAATCAGGACGCCGCCTTATGGTTTTTTTTCAGCTGTATTTTATTAATGTTTCATATTTTTTCCAACTTTGATGATGACAATGCTTTTGTTTAAGTATAGAATTATCCCGAGGTAGTTCCATATTTTTTTCCCTAAAAAATTATTATTTATCCCGTAAAAAAAAATAGTTAGTAATACATTAATAGAATTTAAGGAATTTTTTTAGTTTTTATTAAAAACATGAATTTATTTTATGTTATTAAGAATTGCAAGAAAAATATCCTTTATCAACCACGAGGGTCTTATTGCAGGGAAAATAATAAATAAATAGGTAAAACCACTTTTCTACACAAAAATATAAGAGAATCTGAGTTTATTATCAAATGTTTTTACATTACTCAAATTCTTCAAAGATAAAGTTCTAGAACCCATCATAATCGGTTTATCTAATAAAGATACAAGCAAACAACCCATCGTATAATTATTTACATAAGCATTGTTCACACGCGCTGCTTTGCCGACTCCGCACACTCTAGGAAGCGGAAAATGCGCGCACGCAATGATCTATAATGCTCGGCGTATTAGGCTAGGAGCACACGTTGCTTGGTTTGGATATATTTTTTGGTTTGTGTAGAAGAAAATAGTATAAAAAAATTATAAAATTGCGTTGATGCATTCGTTAAGGAATAAAAATAATGTATTCTTTAAAATACTTGCAAAATTTCATAATAGACCAATAATATGTAGTATTGTTTAGGTCTCGTAGATTTTAAACAATTCAAAATAAGTCAAGAAAATAGTAAAAATTAGATCAACTGATTTGTTTATCTTCTTTATTTCTTTATTTTTCACGCAAAAAACATCTGAATGGATCTGGCTGAAATTTTGAATAGACGTAGTTCGAGCTTTCGTTTCGAGTTTGACATTATACAACACTAGTATCGGCCCGCGGCTTCACACGCACTGGTGTGAAGCCGCTGGCCGATACTAGTGTTGTATAATGTCAAACGATATACTATCTAACCTGTAGAGGACTTAACATATCTTATTAAATACATCAATATTTAATAAGAGTCAGTTAGCATCATGTAGGGTTTAAATAATGATTCGCTTAGCTAAAACAAATGAAGAACAATAAAATTTCGTTTGCATTTGTAAAGCAATTGAAAGCCTATTTGTTTTGATCTAATTGGTACTTGTTATTGTTGAACCTATTTAGGTACCGATTCTTAATTAATGGGATCGATAGGTTGCCATGGTTTAAATCTTTCAACTTATAGGCAGGTAATCTTCTGAACGCTAATTGGACTGAAGTTATTGAAATGTTTCTATATTATGTTGGTTTCCTACAGGTATATTGAAGTAGGGAAAGTTACCTAAGTACTTACGTATAGTTAATGAATAGAAAATGTTGAAATTAATCTGTTCAACTTCAATCGTTTCTTCTTATTGTTGGTTGTCTGGAAGAATGCCGCCAGTTCTTTTACTTTCTCTAGGATTAAACATAAGTGATGAACATACTGTTTTCGATAAAAGGTTTTTGAATTGAGAATTATTTATTTAAGTATTTATTTTATCATTTAACGATAGGACAATTACGTATAATAACGTTTAACGTAAGATGGACCAGCATAATAATATGGCCATTGACAGTTTAACACTGTAAAGATTGTCTTAGTCTTTGTTAAAGGTGAAACGTGATTTTTTTTGGCAGATGATTGTGATCAGAAGGGATCACAATAACCTAGCAAAAAAAATCTCCCTGAGTTATTTAGTTAAAATAAAAACTTTTGCAAATTATTCAAAGTTTGTTTTACACGTAACAATAGGCCTTAATTTCTCCTAATTTCTTCTTCTCTACCTACCCAAGTTACTTGTACGCAGCAAATAGGTTTTACTTTCATGAATATTACTTTCATACCACATTTTCTTTTTAAATTCTTTCTTTCAAAACCTACTCTACCTATGATCCGCCATGTTTGCGGTGACAAAAACGGTACAAAAAGTAGCAGTAACATACATTGCTAGTTAGGTAGCTATAGTTATAACTAGCATAGGGTAAAGTAGCCTCAACGTGCCGTTAACCGTCAATGCACCATAGAAAGCCATGCATTATCGTAAAGCACTGAATCGTGTAATTGTCAACTTTCCTTTCGCTGCTGACTGTACAATTATGAGTAAGAATAGAAAAGTTCTAGATTTAGACTTCCAACGTGTGTTTTATGTTAATCACTGCACCCCACGGATTCACGGGAGAGATTTCAGTTTCTAATTTCTTCTCACGGCCTCGCTTTAAGGTCCGAAGATACTCTTCTCCTCGCGGCTCCAGTACAGGGAACATCTTTTTACAGCGAATCTTTCATAGCTCAAACTTTCAAATTCTAGAACGATTAACTAGTAGAGATAAAGATGATAGCTACATCACATCAATATTTTAAAATGAAAATCTATAATTACTATTTAGGTTTCACGTCAGACTGGATTATTTAGCATTTCCCCCTTAGCGTCACTTTGTTTCATTTGTTCATGTTGTACTATATGTACCTATTAGTTTAATATTTTATCAGGCATTATGTGTATAAGTATTAATTTATTTAAATGTATGTTGTACCGCGATCCCTTATTCTTCTCACAATCATTTTGGCTGACAGCAATCGCTTTAAGAGATAGGTCGCCAATTATATTGCTTATCTCTTTCATAATGTTAAATTAAGTACCTCCTGTTTTTTAAGCTATGCAATGAAATAGTACATTGTTACACAAGGGTTGAAAGTAACTTATTTAGTCCCGAGACGGCCAATAGTTCGAGGGACTAAATAAGTTATTTCACCCGAGGTAAACACTGTGCTTTTCATTACGAATACAAATAGAAATAAAAACATGAGAAAACAAATTTATGAAATTGCCGCTAATTTTTTTTTTTCGTTAGTCCATCTAGGACAGGCGAAAGCCATAAAGCCATACTGCCTTGTCTTTTGTATTTTTTGAGTTCAGTGTATTGCCGCTAAGGTATTTTTTTTAATAGTCATGAAAATGATATTTTCATTACTCATACTCGGAAAGTAGGCCTAAACATGCCTGAAGAGCGGGTTGAAAGTGATACTTTTCCGCCCTAGGGAGAATCGTTTTCAACTGACAGCTATATATAACGTTACTATTGAACCATGATAGTGGCAGAATAAATGCTGAAGCTAAAAAAAAATACCTTAGCGACTATTCACTGAATTCAAAAAATACGAAAGACAACAGGCAGTATGGCTTTCTGACTTTCGCCTGTCCTAGATGGACGAATAAATTAAAAAAAATTAGCGGCAATTTGACTTAGTTGTTTTCTCATGTTTTCATTTATATTTCCTTGTATTCGTAATGAAAAGCAGTGTTTACCTCGGGTGAAGTAACTTATTTAGTCCCTCGAACTATTGGCGCCCTCGTTACACTCGGGCGCCAAACCACGTCTCGGGGCTAAATAAGTTACTTTCAACCCTTGGGTAACAATGTACTATTATTTTACTATACTGCGACATATTGTTTTAAATTTCTGCAATATTTTCAATATATAATAAACGATTTATTATTTTCGAAAACATTATTTAATGAGCCAAAACGAAAGTAAAGAATAGTTTCTGAGTGCATTCCCCTTATTAAGGCCTCATCCACCTGCTATCCGACTGAAGCGTATAATTATTATAATCAATTCCTCTCTTACCTTCACTTTCTTTCGTAACATGATTGATTAGTGCTGCCGCGTTAATACTAAAGTTTTTTACGTCTATTGTTGCTATTTTATCGTCGACAAATCATGTTCAATATATTTTTTATTCGACGTGGTCGAGCGTTTGGCCACATAACACTCATAAATCTTTCCTTGGGCGTAAAAACATAAATAGCGTAAAATATTTTTCCTAAATAACTCAATTATAACCACGTAACTGTAACTAACCGTAACCTATTTTTTCGTATATAACAGTCTTTCAGACCTGTATTGTAGAGACATATGAACCAAAGGTCCTGACAGAATAGCAGTGTTACTCAACTTTCTGTGGAGCACGATGAATCCGATACAGGACCTTTTGTTTCACACGGTGAAGGGATCATCGTTCCTAAAGTATTTTTTATAGTTTTAGGACCTTTCGTTTCACACGTTGGAGGCCAAGTGCCACCTTAGAACGAATTTTTAACTGTTTTTTATATCTATTATTGTGTTTTCTTGAGATGTGAACCAACACCAACCGTTTTTTTTTTCTTTCTGATCTTAATATATTACAAACACTGAGTTTTGCTTGGACATGTGTTTAACCCTTTACGCATTAACTTATTTACCCACCCTAATAGGTACATAGAGAACATCAGAATCGTTGTCAGATAAATTATCTTTGTTTATCGAACATACGTCTTATTTACCTACACATTATATGTGTCAATAGAAGCATACCTTACTTTGTCGATGTCTACCTGTCTAGTAAAAGGCGCATTGGGACACAGCGTATCGTGAGAGTTGTAAGTACCTATTACAAGGCATTGTTTATGGGTTCACTGCACATCGCCCTGCTTTTTAAATGTCACTTACTCACCATCACAATAATTTCTTTAATAAATATGTTATGTATTTAGTTTATTCTTTTGAAAATGATATCTTTTAACAGAAACATGGTTTCTTTTAGAAGGATATTAGACGCAAGATAAAACGTCACCCAAATTGGGAATACTTGATGTTAGAGGTAATCTGTACATTCTGAAATCTAGGGGCGGGTCTTACTCCAACTTAAATACTAAGAACCTAACAATTTAAGGGTTTTTGTTTTCATTTTTTATGTTCGTTTCTTTAACTTTCAAATGAATAAGATGGAAATGAACAAAAGGTCAAAATAATCCCTTTTTCCTTTAAATAATCTTTTTTTCCTAGTTTTACATAATCTAATTACAGTTTTCTGACGTGCCCAAGATTCCTGTACGATCCAAAGGAGAGAAACAACTTTTAACTTTTTACGGTTTAAATATGGTTGTGGCTAACGATTTTTTTTAAGTTTTATGTACTGGAGATGGTGATATGGCGAATAAAGTTTTGATAAAAACTTACCCGTAGAAGAAGTAAACAGCTGCTTCTAAGTTCCTGTAAAAGAGAAAAAAATATTTCAATGCGTATTTCGTAGAGAACTACAAGTACATATAAGAAATATTAAGCATATTCTGTAAGTCTTACCAACAAAACATAAGGAATAGTAAAATATAAATAAATTAAAATAATAAAAAACACAAAACATTATTTTTTAAGAACATATGAACCAGGCCTATTTCCAGCAGTGGACTGATATGGGTTGATGATGATCCAGGTAATGGTTTTCTTTCTTGAATAACAGTATATTTTTTAAACCCAAAAAAAAGGTTGTTTTCTGATTTCTTACATAATTCGTCTTCGCCATTAGAACATACAATTACCAAGTACCAATAGACACGTTCTTAATATATTTTATATGATATAATTTTATTAAATAAGCTAAAACCACTGTCAACTCATTAGTTGATTCTCTGGCTAGATTTTATGTTACTTTAGTGTATTTCAATGAAATATTAATGCTAGACCACATAAAACTATTTTTTATTCATTCGATTCCCCGAAGTCCTGAGCAATAAATGTCGTATTTTTCGTGAAACTTTGGAACTAAGTTTACGTGAGGCGTAGGGAATAACCCCGTAAAACTGAGTACGTGGTTTATGACGTCATCAACGAACCGACACCCGCATGAAATTAGAGGCGAAATATCGAACCTTTCGCAATAAATATTAATAACCAGCACTAAAATGTCAATAAGTGCCGAGCCATCAATCCGCAATTAGGCTGTCTAAAGGCATATAGCCACCAAGGAGAACTTACAATAGAGAAACTAGTAGGTATACAATAAAAAGTGTTATTATTTCAATTTATTTATTTATATTCACGTTGTAAAATATTTTTTAATAAAGAACATACAATAATATTATTAACATATTCTACAGATAAATTTGTATGAAAATGGTGGATCACCGGCCGCGAAGTTAGGCTCAAGCAGCCTACACAGTTTACAAATGGTGATGGTATTGTGCTGATGGTATTATTTACCTGCTAACTGGAAATTAGTTACTTTTAAAAGAAAATTTATTACTTTGGTTGAAATAATGACAGTGACCATCTCTTGCATTTTCTAAATTATTATTTTGAGTTAAATCCCATGATTATCGTAGCTACGCTTTATTATTGCATGCGCTCGTGCACTGCATTAGCCCAGTAAAGATTGGTGTACCGGATTGGTGCACCTTGAGTGCGCTTTCCTGACAAAACCACATTGATGCTCGGTGATCCGGTTTTATGGAGATGATCCTATTTTCCCTCTTAGTTCAATATGTCGTAATTAGAGGGAAAAAAAGGATCATCATCATAATCATCACCATAAAACCGAATACCAAGCATCAATGTGGTTTTGTCAGGAAAGCACTCAAGGTGTTATCCGGTACACCAATCTATACTGGACAAATATTAAATTAGTTATTAGTTTTACTAGGAGCAAAACCAAAAATGCTTGCTATAACAAAATGAAGCTAGATAATAACTAAATAAATCTATTTGCAAAGTGCATTAGCAAGACTAAGAAATTACAACAATTAAACTAAAGATTTTATATAATATAAATATAAAAGTACCTATGAATTTAACGAGTTTTTTTATTTTATTAAAATAATTTGAAGGTGTTTACATATTCACAAATACATTTCAATAATCAGTTTCAAACTCGAAGTCGAGTATAGTTTATATCTTAGGGATTTACATAGAGCTGTAAGTATCGCTATACTACATATTATATTTTCCAAGCCTTCCCCGCAATAAAATAGTGCTCTTTTAATTATTTACTTGGAATTCTTTTTTTTTGTCCGCTTTGGTGGACTGACTCCTTTACAAGCTTTGGTCATTAGAGCAAAAACGTTTCAAATCAACAAACTTGTACCGACAGACGAAACTTTACCTAATTAGGGGTATTTCTTTGAGATGCATAATTTAAAGGCGGAAATGTATAAATACATCGGAAGTAACTACACCGCAAGTAAAACATTAAGTTTTGAACTCAATCGAGTTGTTTATTTTTCCTACAAGTAAAAAATAAAAGTCTGATATTTAGTTTTCAGATAATTATGTCTGATGTCCAAATGAAAACGAAAAGTTTCCTAGGTTAATTTAATGTTCTGAAGCTAACTTGACCCACGAGAAAAAGGTTAATCGAAGAAAATTACAATTAAAGAGTATAAACATTAAAAATAGTAGGTATTTACAATTGAAGCTGTTTAGCTAGCTGCAGACTATTACAAACAATCTAGATTCTAGAGTGAGCCAAACTTCTCAATATCCATACGAAGTATGAAATCCACCATAGTGGATTTCATACCGAGACTGTATTATTTCCAACGCTTTATACTTACGCCCATATCATCCCTTTCCCACATCGTCCACACCACATTCCACATTCTAATTAACTCATTTTGAAGAAAAGCTAGATACTGGATAATTAATACTACACACATACGTCCATAGAACACCGTCACATAGAATAGTTCGAAGCTAATCAATACACGTGAGCTAAAAGCAAAGACATTGGTGTCACCAAAACTGAGCACAGCAATCAAAATGACGCCGTCTTTTTCATTTGAATGAAAATAAAAAAGACGGTTTAGTGCCTAAATATGATATAATGTCATAGCGCCAAGATGGGTTTTGATCTTATTATGAATGTCTTATAGTTGTAAGGCAGTAATTACCACAGATGATAACAATTTTAGGCTTGCTACAGATTGGTGAGTCCCTCTGGCCGCGCACCAATCGTCAAAGTTCTTCCTAAACAAGCTGTGTTTAGTTACCTACTCTATTTTCTTTTTTCTCGTGTTTCCTGCGTTATATGTAACCTCTCTATCTAGTCATCTCCCTTTGTATATATTCAAAGTAAATGATATACCACCTTTGTACCACCCCACTAGGACCCGATAGATGATCGCTGCATCGAATCAGCGCCGCTAGATAGGACTAACTCTATTCAGAATTTCAGCCCGATCTGTTTAGTAGTTTTTACGTGAAGAGGTAACAAATATCCATCCCAACTTTCATATTTTGTATTATACAGTTATAATGTTTAATAGATAGATATTTTTTATTATACATGGAAAACACCCAGACCAACAGAACAAATTTATGCAGATCGTGCATAAATTCGTTCCGAGGCGGGAATCGAACCCGCAACCTCCTGCGTCGCAGGCGGACCTTCGCCCATCGCGCAACTGAGGTCGTCTTTATACTCTGCTTTATTATTGAGTTAAAACTTTTTTTCACAAAAAAAAACAGACACAAAAACATAAATGAAAGTAACGGAAGGAAGCCAACAAAAACAAAACTCTGCCAAGGTTGGCGACACATGACCTTTTATACACAAATACCTGTATAATATGAATGACCACAATTAATTACGGAATGCATTATACTCGTAATGCGCGTGTAGATTGACCTTAAATATAACTAAACTTACGAATAACATAATAATAATAACAGGTTCAATGATTGGAACAGTTTAAGCTTTGTGTTTAGTACTTACCTATTTAAGTTTTTATTCTTAATTTTATTCTAAATCTTAACTATCAGTAACTTAAAAAAAATTCAAAACTTCAAAAAAGCGTTAAAGAAAACAGACTGTAACACTGATGCTTTCAAAGGTTAATGTTTGTGAGCATATTTATCTACTTTACAAATACAAGGATATCCCAAACAATAGCGAAATAAATTACGTTCGTAGATCGTGGCAAAGACTTATATTATGAACCTAATTAAGTTTAACTAAGTAAATGGAGTGTCGAATGTTGGCCACAACTTTTGTTTATTTTTAGTATAATCCTATGGTAAAATCCTAAGAATTTAAATATTTTGTTTATCTGTGTAGATTTAAACTATAAAAACATAAAAATAAACCACCTTTGAAATGGTAAAACCGGTGCGTAAAAAATTTCGTAATACACGACTTTGAAAGTTAATGAATCATCGAATATATTTTCCTCAAATCTTATCTGACCTCTGAGTTTATACATATTTTATTTATTATAGAATCTACCTTTTCCTGTGTCAATTTTTTCTGTACAATTCAACACAAATCGTCTACATGAACGCGAATCCCGTACAAAAATGAGACATCACGAACAAGTCTCGAAGCTATCGTAAAACCGAACCTAATTATTCAAATTTTCTACAATCTCAAGAACCTGTCAGTGAGATGTCAGCTGTTAGGTACCGGTCCGACGTCCAAGGTCGAAGACAGGTTCCGAGCAGAGATTGCACAACTAGCGTAATCTCAAGTGCCTCGTTATGTTCTTATGGTGATCTAGTAAGATGATGCTTGCGTGCTGAGGGATCTGATAGCCCTGCTTACATAAATGTAAAATAATGTAGCTATTAACGGCAATTTTGCATCCAAACCTAAATCATTTTATAAAATCATATACCTATTTCCATCGTAGGTTTTACTAATAGACTTGAATTCGTTCTATAGAAATTACAGCAATTAAAAAATATTACAAATATGTCAAAATAATATTAATTGATATTAACTGTTCTATAAAATCATTGTCAAAATAAACTAGATTATAGCTTGCTACTCTAAAAACAAATATACATGTCATAATAAAATTAGCTAATTACTTTAATTTGCTGCTGTAAAGATCCTGTCCAGTCCAATCCCTTTACAGCAGCTAAAATAACAATAGTAATAGGTTCGATAATGTATTAATTTTGTAGGCGGTATATAACTTAATTTAGCCCGATCTAAAAACAAAACATACCGTCAATTACATCAGCTATTTTATCGGTTTATAAACCGAGTACCTACCAAAATTTGTAAATATTCTTACAATAAACTACGTCAAAAACAGAGTAAAGTAGCGAGTTAAGGCTTATTTGGGGTACAGTTACGATTTCGCGCAAATTTATGAATGAAATAATTTAACGCAATCAAAAATTCGCAAGAGCTATAAAAGCCGGTCAGTAATGTTACGTTTGACCACGATTCAGACCTTTCTTAACCTTGCAACGAATATTTTGAACTAAATATCACAGACACAGACCTCAGTTGACCTTCGTATATTGAACTCAATGCAACGGTCTTACATAAACACGTTGTTATTCACACAACACTTAAATACTCACAAACATTACACAAAATAACAAAACATCCCAAATATTTCAAAGACTCTGTGGGCTATCAGAATATTATAACCCAGAGAACGAGTTTACAAAATAAAGAAATATTTACCTATTTTTGTTACATCAAACGTTAAATTCTTTAAGCTTTAACACCGTTCAAAATTCTGATAGAGCACAAGCAAAACAAATCCATCACAGAAAACTGCAAAACCACTATTACCATTTTACCTGAACAACAAAACCAAACAAAACTGAAAGTATTTCATTGTCACATCACCAAAAAGCGCACTACATTGTATTAATTCATAATCACTCGATAAAAAGTAGTATTATTTGAAAGACGATCCGACAGTACGCGCGAGAGGCGTGTTTTGAGCGAATCTCGTGGTTCTCGTGAATGCGCCCACGCAGCGCGGCTATAACTAGTGCCGAATGTCAGCGGCCGTGGGACAAGGCCGCCTGGAAAATTGACTAGACAACAAATAAAACCATTAATCATTGTTTATATTCGTTTTTTTAAGTATATCACTTATTTGTGACAAAAAAACACATAATTTGTTACATAATTGGATACTGCCCTAAGGAAAAGGCAAAAATAAAACATGTATACATGCATAAAATGCAAAGCATTGTTGTTATAATATTAACTAAATATGCGAGAGTGTCAGTAGCAAATGGGCAATAGCTCAGCAGTGATAATTATCTTATATAGATTTATTAATAAATGTGTTTCGTTAAACTTAAATAAATCAAATTCAAAAAAAATCAAATAGCACCTTCAGGGTGACAGGCAAGGCGACATACGTCTAACCGTAAAGGAAAATACGTAATACTGCCTACTTATATCATCAACCTATATTAGTCCACTGCTGGACATAAGCCACCCCTAATTAAAGTATTGCCCGACTTCAGCTTGCTACATCCAGCATCTCTGCCTGCAGTCTTTGTGTACACTAAGTTTATCGAGTTACCGTCTCCACTCAAGAATACTTTCACAAATGAATTGATATATTATTTAGTTAAAGTCTTAACTCGCATATAGCGAGAACTGAAAATGACCGGTGAAAATGATGTTGATGACGTCAATAACACCGGCGTAAACTAGAATAAGTAATAAATTATTCAATATCACTGTGAATAGTAGAATATATGTAACCGAGGTATTTGCGGATCTTGCTGATCTTAGGCAATAACGAACGTTAGAACATATGTAGGTATTATATTTATACCATCATCATCATGTTTTGTGTAAATTAAATATCAATAATGACTAAAAATAGTTTTGCTGTCATTTATGGGCATAACAAAGAGTCTAGCTTCCGATACCAACCTACAATATTATCGCCTACTCATAGAGTTTTGCAAGAAGAACATAAAATTGAATCGTAAACCAGCTATTTTTGATTAAGTTGCCCAACGGTTGCTTGCCTACAGACCATAACACGCAATACCAAATCTTAGAGGCTTATAAAGGGACTTTATACAAGTATTTTGACTCCGTTAGACTATGAACATGATAGGTAGGTACCTAATTATTTATCTGAAGGAATAATGGTTACAGGAAATATGACAGACATAAAATGACATTCAAATAGGTAGGTACATTAGGCCACGCTTTATCGGTACCGTTATTCAAATCAAGAAAAAATTAAGTAAGTACTTAAATTGACGGAATCATTGATGCATTATTTTTCAAAACATTTTAAAAATTATTTATAGTTTAAATTTGACTGGTCCTATTGGTTTTATTCATAAACCTAAAGAAATAAAGTGACTTGTTGATTTTGTTTTCTGGTCTGACAAATATACCCACCGAATATTAAACGTAACGAAACAATATTTTACATAATTTTTAGAAATAGCATGATGTAAATTGATGTTAAATACAAGACAAGACAACGAATAACATTAAAATGTCACCTTCACGAGATTGACCTATTGTTTGGAGTTTACCTTTTCATTTAGACGTGGATGGCACTATGGCAGTGAACGAAGTTACGACAGAGTTCACTTGTATTATTGGGACGACTCGCGAAAGTTGTTGAGCCGGTAAGGCCAGGGTTGTCACAACTATAATAATTACTTAAACTTACTGGTTGAGCAGATTTTTTATGTGACATTGTGGAATATCCAGATGTAATGAATGACCTTATGCCAGATGTAATGACGATGACTTGGAAATTTGTCACACAAGAGTTAATAACAAAAAAATTCGATCACGCTACTTGCTGCTGTTTTTTCCGCCGAAATACAACCGATGATACTCGATTTCTTGTGATAACTCGGTTCTAAAGGTCATAACGGAAAACCAGCGCCGGTTTTAAAGTAAATACCTCAACCTGCAAATGCTGATTTGGGACCTTTTTGTAACTATACTAAGGTTAAAACCGAAATTACTGTAAGTATTCTTACACATTAGTCTTTAATTTCCTTGTAAGTAGGTAATAAATCATTCACAAGTTTAAGTAAGTTACAAATAAACTTCTTTGATTTGATTTGATTATTTATTCTAGTAAGCGCATCTCTTTTTGCATCTTTGTACGTTAAATGACCTGGATTTAGTGTTATTTGATGAAAACATTGGGTTTTATAGGTTTTATGTCTATATAATTACAGAATACATATGGTGCAAAATAGAACATTGTTGGTAATACTACCAAATACTAAACAAACTACATATTATACTGTAAGTTCTATTGCTATTACTGCATTAGAGCGCGCCTGCATCAGCTAAACAAAGATAGCGATAATCAGTTCCATTTTTACACGCGCCTCGAATTAAAGTTGATAGCGGGATTATTCGGAACCTTACTTTACCCAAACCAATACACCTAATCCTCATATTTTAATTTTAATTCAGTATAAAAACACATTTTATTTATCTTTATTGTGGCAACCTTATTAGACGCATCGCGTTACCTACTGTTCTGTAATCGGACTGGCTACTATGTCATCGGAGCAAGACGGCTCAACCGCGAATCATTTTCAATAACCGTGGCGCCGCCGATTTATTTATATTTCAGTTTTTAACAGCATTTCTGTATTTACATTACCTACCAACAAGATACTTCCGCATGTTGGCTGGCATTTCAGAATATCAAGGACATTGCAATTGATTGTCATGTCATAAAGATTTCTACAAATCAGAATGGTAGGTATAGTTGTTGTTCTGTGCTCGATGGCTTTCACTGCGGCCATGATAGGCCTATAATAATGTAATCGCCACTTTATGTGCTCACCCTTGAAGATACTTTAATAATTTGCTACTTATCCTTGCAACTGCTAGGAACGGTAGGATTTTCTTCGGTGTGATGTCTCTTAGCTTGCCTTGCCTAGATGAATTATATGTTTAATTTTTTTTTTTTTTTTTTTTTGAAAATTAACTAACTTTATTAACAACGAAAATTACAAGCAAAGAAATAGAAAAATTACAACTAGTATTTACAATTGAAACCATTGAGCTAACTGCAGACGGTTGCAAACAGTCTAAAGGTAGCTCAATTGATCCATTATATGTTTAATGGTTTAAATTATTTATTACTAAAAACAGGTTGTACGGTTAACATTATAATAGATAACAACAATGGTAATGCTTATTATGGCTACGATAGATATTGATTGTGTTGACAAGGTCTATATTTGTCTAAATACGTATTTGAAAAGACTTGACTTCAAATAATTTTAAAATGAGAACTAAGAAAAACATATAAATACTGCCCAATTGACAAGCTCTTCCTTATTTTGTAGTCGTGCAAAATCATAAGATACCTACATTATAAGACAATAACCCCCGCGACGCCTCTGTATCTGAGTCGGATGAACGGTAGTCACAAATACAGAAAAGTATATTAGCATTCTGATAACATAGGTATCCCACTATCACGACGCTGAGGCTTTTCTTGAATTCCAAGAGTAAATATTTCCTTGGGATCAGGAATGTCTTGTTTGATGTGTTGTTAAGGAATCTCTTTGTTTTCGTATATGGATGTTTGAAAAACGGAGACTTTAAACAAAATGGACTGGAACGAAACTTTCAATTTCAAACGATCTGAACGATGCCAAAGCCAATGGTGACCTGGTGAGTATCTGGCGCAGCGAATCAGCATTACCATACAGTGGACAATGTAAACAGCAGCAGCGTCTTGGAGACTCTCCGATTGGTCAGAGATCGTACCTCTAGATTGTTTGCAACAGTCTGCAGTTAGCTCAATTGTTTCAATTGTAAATGCGATATCAATATGGTGTTACTCTTTGAGTTTAAAAGTCTTTGTAAACGGCTTGGCATAGTGCTTGCCCCGATGCTGCTCCTCCAAAATCTCTTACGTCCCAACAGCAATGGGACGTCTTGGCCGAAAGCAATGGGTCTTTGTGTGAGTTGAAACGGAAATATTTGTTACAAACGTGCTCCAGCTCGGCAGATCGTTCCCGTCTCCTAGCCGTTTCTAAATAGGAGTCCGTGGGTACCGAGGCTCTCCGGGGTTTTAAAATTATCTGAGCGTCTGATCGATGCGACGCATGACCCGAGAGCTGAGTATCTGGCTCAGCGCATACAGCGTGGTAATGCAGCCAGTGTCTTGAAACGCTTCCGACTGGTATTGACATGGATCAATTGAGCTACCTTTAGACTGTTTGCAACCATCTGCAGTTAGCTCAATGGTTTCAATTGTATACTAGTTGTAATTTTTCTATTCTTTGATTGTAATTTTCGTTGTTAATAAAGTCTTTGTGAATAAAGTATTTGACTTTGTACCTACCTGATATTATATTTTTTTATAACCTTTATTAAACATATATTTGATTGGGCTGCATTACTTACACGTTTAATCGTAATAAACAAAAAGCAATAGAGAAACCACGCCTTATCTATCAAGTATAATAAAAGGGACCTTCCTAACACTGCCAAGATGGCTATCAACGATAAGACAGCCGATTAAACCACTTTAAATATAATTAGTAATAAGCTTTTGCTTATTAGCAGGTTTTGGTGGTGCAATAAATTAGTTATCTATGTTTTTATCTATCTTACAAATCAATGCCATTAATCTGTGAATCACAGCCTCTTTGCCAATCAGCAGATCGCGACTGAGCGGTTGAATTATTATTATCTGTACTATGAATGCAATTAGTTATTGTTCGAAAACCTTCTAGAAAACTATTTTGACTGATTTTATGGGTCCTTAAATATGGAATGTAGAAATTATGTTGGCTTCTTACCTAATATTTAATTATTTACTCCATTAGATTTATTGTAAAGACGTGGAAGCAGGTATTACAAACATGAATAATTCTAATATATTATAGTTACCTACTGAATGATATTATTTGTATTTGTCGCCTATGGTGTTTAAAACTTATATAGATTGCTATTTTAGTGTCTAGATAAAAATTATTTAGGATTTGAGGCCCTATTACCCAAATGAAGTGTAAATTTCTATCCATAAATTATATATAGCTATGATATAAGTATCTTTACACCAAAAAGTTCAAAGTTCAATTTATGCAATACTAGTACCTACGCATGACTGTTGATGTTGTAAATAACTTTCATTTATCATTTTAGTATTTACTCGTGTCTTTGAAATTTTATCGATTTACAGCCGTATTATAATAGAAAAGCTTAGTGTAACATAGGGTTGTAAAGTTTCTATGAAAGAAAAATATATCTTGATTCGATATAAATAATATATGAAGTATCTAACTAATTAATGTGATTTTTTAACGCTGAACAATCCACACAATATCTTCTAGCCCCAAGGTAAGCAGACCTTATGATATTGGAACTGGGTAACTGATATACATAATGATATAAAAAAATTACGCAAGTTTTAGTAGGACATCTAAATCTGATATTGTTCTCCACGATACCACAGACGATACATCAATTTCCACGCGGGCAAAGCTGCGGGGCGTAGCTAGTTTAATATATGAATGTGAAGCCATAGAGTCTGAACGACTGGGTCGCGATTTGATTGGTCTTGATTTGATTAAAATGTTATCAGTGTAAGTGACCTTCTTTGAACTTCGGTCTATAAAGTAGATGGGTTGTTCTACATTTTCACACAAAGAAAATTCGTCACGAAAACACGTATGTGAACATTTGATAGTTCTTTTTTTCTATTTATTATTGTGAAAATAATTTAATCACATCACATTGCTTGTAATACCATAAGTTAACGAAAATTACAATCAAGAAATTGAAAAAAATTTAACTAGTATAATATAATTGAAACCAGTGAGCTAACTGCAGACGGATTTATGTTAATTAAACTTAACATAAAACTCAAAACTCATAGGACCTCTGGGGTTAAAAAAGTTGAATAACATAACATTCAACATAACATTATTTCCTTGTTTCCTCTTATGTAAAACAATATTGGTAACGAAAATGTGATAAAAACTAATCATGAAAGTGCAGTGTACCGTTGTACCGCTCATAATTTGGTCGAGATCTCAGAAGCCCTATGGTCTTTTGAAATAAGGTACTTATGTTTTGATTCCTAGGTTCTTACTAATCATTAGGATCTTCTAAGCCAGTTTTTTTCAACAAGAGATCATTTGAATTGCCTCTTTAAATTTCGACCTGCGCCTCTCTATGGTCGCAATCGTATTCGCGCGTAAAGCGCCTTTTTATTATAGGTACACTAGCGATCCGCCCCGGCTTCGCACGGTTATATTATACGTATAAACCTTCCTCTTGAATCACTCTATCTATTAAAACAGCATCAAAATCCGTTGCGTAGTTTTAAAGATTTAAGCGTTCAAAGGGACACGATGACATAGGGACAGAGAAAGCGACTTTATTTTATACTATGTAGTGATTATAGAAGAGTGGCTAACGAGTTCCAATCGAATTAGTAAGTACCCACGTGACAAGTACTAAGGTTTCGCTCTAAGTTCCGGTGTAAGCCTAAAGAAATAAAAATAAAGATATTGATTATTGAATAAACATGAGCACTACAGGCTTTTCAGGCAGCCAAAGAGATTCTAAAACATTTTTATAATGCTACATGGTATCAACGGTGACTTTTTCAGTTCTTAAAACAAGTGGAGAACAAATTTAATTGTAGGGATAATGTTTTATTTAAATCAATGTTTTATTTTATGATTTAATTGATAATAAGTTATAACTAGTGTCTGCCCCAAGCCGCGGACAGATACTAGTTATAAACAATGTACTGACCTTTAAGTTGTACGTTTAAAAACTCAATTTTATTTCAAAACTTCAAAGAAACTATAAAAAATATACACAATACACAATACACATTTCAATCCGATTTAAAATCATAATCATGTGATAGAATGCGTGCGCGCATATAGGTAACTCGTATTCACTGCGCACGAGTGCGACTATTCAATTGCAAATCACTCATTGTGTCGGACTTATTATATTTATGAATGGGTTTGAAACGGTAAAACCGGTAAAACCTAAAAAGATAAAGTAAACTGAGTCAAGGTACAAATCATTATCATATAAGCCTAAATTAGTCCACTGCTGGGTACAGGCCTCTTCTGATGAGTGAGCCACGTAGCGCCCTGTCTCCAACATTTCGCATCCAGCATCTTTCTGAAGGTTTTCGCACGAAGAAGCGAATAATAAAGCATTATTAGATGCACCTTTACATAAATCACTACATAGTATAAAACAAAGTCACTTTTTCTGTCCCTATATCCCTATGTCCCTTTGTATGCTTAAATCTTTAAACTACGCAACGGATTTGATGATGTTTTTTAATAGATAGAGTGATTCAAGAGGAAGGTTTATACGTATAATAAAACCGAAGCCGGGGCGGGTCGCTAGTATTTTATAATTTAATGTTTTTGAATATATCTGTTCAGATATTTATTTTGATTGTTCTGAAAATTTGGCCTGAATTTCTTTTATCAAGAATTATGTGGAAGAAAGGTATCATAAATACATCTAGTGCGAATTAGGAATTCAGCGTTTAAACTTAGTGAAAATCCAGTTTTTCTATCCATTTGTATTGTAAACTAATCTTATTCTTTCGTTTCCGTAGTATGGATATTTTATTTGCAAATCCAACTTTTACTGTTCCTACAATAGTACACGATATAGTCAAGTAGATGGTCACGCAAGGGTGACTCACTTGAAACGTAATTAATTATTACGTAGACGATGAACAAACTGACATCGAAAAACATCTAAAAATAGCTGCACTTGACTCTGTTCCTGCTTCCAAAAGTGATTAACAAGGCATTTACAATATGACATTGACAATCAGTGAAAGTCTCGTTTTAAAGAACCAAAGATAGGCCGGTTTCAGAATGAACGAAGCAAATCAGTCATTCAATCAGTCTAAAATTTAAAGTTTTAGGTATCTGCAAAGTACCTGGACGCAGCTTTTTGGTATTTATAGTCATAGCATCTCTTTCGTAACTAGTCACTTTTTCATAACTAGTTAGTTAGATCAAACCTTCTATAAATATCAACATATTTCTATTTTTGTTTATATTTTACTGCAATCGAGTAAAATATTTATCAGTATTTATTATAAATAATAAATTCAAATAAAATAAGAACAGATCATACAAATATTTGTCCCGAGGTGGGATTCGAACCCGCAACCTCCTGCATCGAATACCACAATCTTACTAAAAGGTAGGTCGGATCGATTTAAAAGACCGCAAGAGGAAAACTATGCTAAACGGACGTAGGTAATTTCCCATTCAAGATTCAAATTAGATAGAAGGAAAAATAAAATAAGGCCATTTACATTGCAGACGTGTCATTAAAGTGCAATTCTGCGTAATGATAGGGTGGTGGTAATAAACGACCAATCAATCTATCTATATATGTACCTATGTTCTTTTCAAATTCGTCATGGTGATATTAAAAGGTGGCACCTAATCAGTAGTAGTTTCTTCACTCATCAGCTAATAAACAAATAACATTTTATTCGAATTCGTTTATTTGTGCTTCTTTTGTAATGCCTTATTTACACTTCGTAAAGTATAAAGTGCAAGTGACAAGTGCAAGTGACATTATGATTTCCGATAATCGTTCACAGAACATTTTTAACTAAAACGCATGCTATCTTTCACACAGCTGCGTCTTGAACGCGATAAATACACATAAAAAAATGTTTATAATAATGTGTTCTGATCGCGTAAGTTTAAAAAACTTAGCTGCGTCTTGAGTTTGTGTTTGTGTTTCGCGATTCGCGATTCGAGAAATGGCACTTACAAGACGCTTGTCACTTACACTTTTCGCTCGCACTTGATTACTAACAAAGTGTAAATCAGGCTTAAACCTAATGAATTTAAGGTTTTTGAATCCCATTCTGCTACTAAAGCTAATAAAGTTATACAAAGGTTATACAAACCTACTGAAGTAGGATTGACAAAATAGCATCATTGAAAGCGGTGACCCCTCCCTGATTACCTTGGGTTATTCGGAGGCAATTGATTCATCGAGACACAGCAAATGTCCCTCCGATTGTATGAAATTGACTTCATTTCCTTTTTTGATCGCGAATAATATATCAGTTTGGCTTCTAATGGAATGGCGACTCTACATCTTCAATATAAAATGTAAAAAGATAAAAAAATATTTATATTATTATAAAAGGTTCGTCCTAGCTGCATCCTGCAGCTAACCGCGTGAAAATTTATGAAAAGTAGTATTTATATTTAAAGTATATTAGTCAATTACGTGTATCACTCTCATTTAGTTTTTATGTGTCAGTTTTGTTAATTTTAGCGTTGTTTGTATGTGTGATCCGTAAAGCCAGCATGTGTCTCTGACGGAAGACCAGCGTTAGTTGCTAGCTTGCTAGCAACCAACTTCTATTCTATTCTATTTGTTTTATTCCAGGCTATGTCTATTCAAAAAATCAGCCCAATTCGTTCAGTAGATTTTTAACTAGTTTTGTAAAGAGATAACAAATATCTATCAGTCCATTCAAACTTTCGTATTTATAAATTAATTGAGATAATAACATATCAAAATTCTTGGACTTCTTTCGTAACCTAGGTCAAGATTTACCTGTTTTCGATGTATGAGGGACTCTGCGGACGTTGCCGGCTCTTATATTGTAAAGAGTACTACTATCACTACATAACTATAAAAAGTCGATTCTTGCTGTTTGTCCGTCTGTCGGTCCCTATGTATGCTTAAATCTTTAAAACTCTAAAAAGAACTAAGAAGAAAACAAGAAAAAAACTCTGAAAAGAACCCGTGAGAAGCCACGGTGGGTCGCTTATAAAAAAAATGAAATAACACTCTAAACAAAAACCATGAGTTAAGACGCATCGTCTCCTAATTTTAAGTAAAAACTTGTGTTAAGGCGCGCTAAGTAGCTAAAAATGCGGCAGAAAAACCAGGAGAGTTGACAAGGGCTACCTCATAGATGGCGCATGCCTACTGTTAATTAGTATATTCGTTTTTATAATATCGCGTTGCTGGTACCTGCGTAGGTAGGTAATAATGCTTTACTATGGGTAACTTTACCCTGTTTTGTACCTGATGTAACGACCTCCCCAAGTTCCTAGGTAATGCTTAAGTAAATTAATAATATGTATGCTTATGCATAGGTACCTATTCTATATTTCATAAAATATAATATAATCGCGAAGAAACGACAACCGTTGGGGTAAACGTGTTCTTGAGTGGAGACCGCGTCGTAGCAAACGTAGTGTAGTACGTCCTCCGGCAAAATGGGATGACGATCTGCGAAAGACTGCTGGCAGATGCTGGATGTGTCAAGCTGAAGATAGGGCGCTATGGCGCTCATTAGGGGAGGCCTATGTCCAGCAGTGGACTAATATATGCTGATGATGATGTATTAGTCCACAGCTAGACATATGCTTCCTAATGAGTGCCATAGCGCCCTGTCTTCAGCTAGCCACATTCAGCATCTGCCAGCAGTGTTTCATAGATCAGCCTATGCATTTTATAATTTCATTTCGAACGTCACTTAGGGTCATACTACACGGGCGGTTCTGCCGTCGCGGGTATCCGCTCGACAAAGCTGCCGTAGACCATCAAACTACAACGGATACGCGGGGATGATAATCCCGCGCAGAATGACGTATAGCGAGAAAGCGTCCATGTAGTAAGAACCGGTTATCAGCGGTGGTTTGAAGCTACATGCGGCGGTCGTATTGCTCCCGCCTAGCTGTGAACCGCGAAGGAAAATCATATCTTTCATATTTCATATTAAAATGTGATTAGTGCGGTCCAGAAGCGTATTCCCGCAGCGGGAGAACTTCCCGTGTGGTATGATCCTTAGAAATCCGCTGTCAGTTTAAAATGCTGAGATTTTGACAATTAGGGGAGAACAGGGCAACAGGAGCCTACTCCAGGAATGTTTTAATAAAAATTTGACAAACTTGTCAAAATTCTTCCTATTATTATTATCAATTTCCTATATTTGTATAGTATACCCTATAGTTAAAATACGGGACTGGCATACAAAAGTCTCGAAATATGAAGAATAAAAAAAACCTTTTCTTTATTATTAAATAGTACTTAACTATAGATATGTATTAAGGTACAATTTACAGTTTAACCAGTCAGTCGCTCCTTTTGCCTGTTAATTGCAATTAATGAGTGCCCATTTAATGCTAGAGCAAATATAATTAATTTTAGATCAAAAAAATTGCAATACTAACAGTAATATTTGTGTTACTTTTAGAGTTTTTCAAATTTTTTTCAAATCATAACATTTTTACAACCAAAATTAATCAATTAATTTTGCAAACAAAATGGAAAAAAATAATATAAAAATGTTGATGGTAAACAAAAGATCCAGACTTTATGGATCCAAACAAAATGTACAAAATATCTCTCAAATCTGGACTATCACTGCCAGAATACTTTTTTATCTTCGGTACCACATATCTCTACTTGTTTCAGTATATAAAAAATTGCACATAATTTATCTTCTTCAAAATATTAGCGAGGCTACCATCAATTCAATTTTACCTTATCACTCATTGCCCGACAGCTTTCATTAGTCTACGTTCCCCTATGCCCGTCATTCTTTAGCATAGAGCCTATGCTAAAGAATGACGTAGCTCGGTCACTAGAGTGGATTTGAGTTCAAATTCGAGATTTTACAGAATGAGTCTGCCTGCAGATATAGATAAAGATATAAAATAAGGAAATAAATAACTTTATTAACAACGAAAATTACAATCAAGGAATAGAAAAAATTACAACTAGTATATACAATTGAAACCATTGAGCTAACTGCAGATTGCAAACAGTCTAAAGGAAATCTTATTTGCACTTTAGGTAAATTCAGTTAAAATAAAACATATTGCGAAATATAAAGAATATGAGGTATAATTTATAATTTAATTTTTAATAATGAGAAAAAGATACTCAAAATTCAAATTCGTTTATACCTTATTTTCAAAAACGTCCAAATCTAACTGTCTGCTGCAAAATAAAAATGCAAATGCGAAATATGAATGTTAAGTTCCATTAATTGGTTCCGTAGTTTGAACACTGACAGTTTTGGTAGGTATATCTGCCGGTGTGAAATATTAAATTATTCATTTAATTTACAAAAAAACTGGCATCGCTCAATAAAACAATAAAAACCATAAGGCATTAACACAAACACAAAAGACTGATATAACCCTAAGAATTTCATACTTATTAATTTTTACAAATCATCACTACATAGTATAAAACAAAGTCGCCTTTTCTGTCCCTATTTCCCTTTGACTGCTTAAATATTTGAAACTACGAAACGGATTTTGATGCGGTTTTTTTAAGAGATAGAGTGATTCAAAAGAAAAGTTTATACGAATAATAAAACCGTGCGAAGCCGGGGCGGGTCGCTAGTAAGAGATAAAGCTCCAACTAACATACCTTATACCGCGAAGGTATGAATCTATCCGAAATGCTACAAGATGATGGAATAGATAAAGTTTTGTTATTTCGGTACTGTTCTAAATGCTAAAATGGTTTTCCCGAAAGACCCGAAATTTTCCGAGAAATTATTTACAATTACCAGGTTTTAAAATCATCCAGAAATTTCGGGAAATCCCGGGAAATTTAGAAGCTGGAATCGACGGGACCAAATCCTAATTTATAGATTTCCATCATAATATTTTTTTGTGCCATCTCTATTACGTTCCAGTTCCACTCTATGCAAAACGATATCATATCTCTGGATGCTAAATGAAATTTAGTTTTGATAATTTGTGTAGCGTACTGGTATTCTATATTCAAAAATTTGATTTACCTAAATCCTAGTTGTCAATCGAAATGAAACATAGTCAATCTGTCAGGGAACGCTAGCTAAGAGCCTGTCCAGATGGAGCGTTTTACTCGCGAGTGCTCTCGCGTTTTCACATTCCCGTTCTCCAGATACTAGAGCACTATACCTACATCCCGTCCAGATGCTGGTGCGCGATTCCTCGTCCAGCCAGTGGTACGCGCGACGCGAGTGGACGTATTTCTTATACCGTACATATATTACCGTACTTTTCATAGACGAAATTGAAAAAAGAATTGCAGTATGGGAAAATTGAATCAATCAAAGATAATCCAATAGAACCATGAAACGTTACAATTAACTAATAACGGAAGAATTAGCAGAATTGGATGTATGTTAAATCTTTGTTGTGCTTTTTGCTTCCGACGTTTCCAAAACTATTTTATTTGGTTCCATGTTTATAATAACTGTCCCCGAGTCCCTCCCTAATGCACCGCGCAAAGGAGCGCACGTAAAACGCCCCATCTGGACAGGCTCTAACCGAATATTCACGATAAATATTACGTATGGATTGTCATTGATATCTGAGACGACATCAAGCACACGTCCAGCCTTGACAGAGGTCACGGCGGTACTGAGGCATGGGCGGCGGGCTCAGCGCCTGCTGTAAATAGAATAAATTAATATTTAAATTTATTATGAATCTTCATCAAAAAACTCACATAACGAGAGACTAGATAAAAATGTTACCTATCTTTTCCAATAACTTCCTAGTTGATGTTTATCGTAGCTATCAATATATTTTGATTTTAAATTCTGAAACGTATCATTTTGAAAACATATATTTATTAAGAAAAGTTTCTGCTGTTATGTTTTCGGATTAGCTATTGATCTAGGTATGAACGTGAAGTAATATAGATATATAAATTTTAAATGTAGCTTGCTCAGAAGTATTATCTGTTTCTGCTTAAAAAGGACCAATTGTCGACAGACAGCGTCTTAACACATTCAAAATACGCGCAATAGACTTTTTTTTAATGTTTGGTACAGATTATTTTATCTATCTTCACTTATATATTTAGCTTGGAGTTATAAAAGTCTGTGTTCTAATCTACCTACGTTTGTACCTATAAGATACAAGCACAACGTACTGGAGACAAATTCAATGGGAGTTTAAAAAATCAACTTTACTCACAAGTCACAGATAACAATCTAAAACACTAATGTTTCGTTTCAATGAACACGAAAAATTCTCACAATTATGTCGCAACGAATGATAGAGATCTTTTCGTTTTGTCTTGCGGCTGTAGGTAGGTACGTATATAATGCTTAAAGAATAACAGACCTAATTTAAGATGACGACAGAACCAACTAAGTGCCTAACCTAATAACACCTACTCTCCATTTCTAATGTTGAAAAGTTTGATATGTTTTGTCTCAGCTGACAATTTATGTTAAAACTAGTAGACATCCTTTATTCGAATTGTTCGTCCGTACGTAAGCTACATTTGATACTACAACATCGATTGTTTCTTAGTTAAAATTATAACTTTTTTATATCAATCTGGAATTATTCTGTTTGTTGAATTTTTGTGTTTTTGTATATATTTGTAATACCTGAAATATTATTTTAGTTACCTACTTTTATGTGTTCGAAGTCATCTCATAATTTGTACACCGTAATCAGTAAAACATGTAAGGACATACCTGTTTAAAAAATCTCATACCTATGTACACATGTTTATGCTTCATTGAACCCTTATCCAAATAAATGTTTACTATTCTTTAATACTATTGTAGTAGTAGTAATAGTATTAACGCTGTTCCACATGCGTTTTTTGTCATCCCCAAAGGAGTATACTCCAACTTTGATTCACTTTCGTATATATTGGTAGAGCCAATTTCTACAAAAGATGACTCGTACAAAGTTTTCATGCCATTTATACGCACGTCAGTATGAAAAGGCTTCGTTAGCAAATTATGCAGAACGGCAAATGATAGTGCAACCTGTACTTACGATGTTAGGTGAGTTTTGTAACACCGAACCGGCTAATAATAGCTTGCACCTGACATTAATATTTAAGTTACAACGTAATAATAGCTGTTTTTATGTAATTATGCTTAAAAGTACCTATTTCTAAAACTTCAAACTATCATGGTTTCTAACACTTAGGTCATTTAACACGGGATATTTACCATGATTTGATTTGTTTTTGAGTTTTTTGATATTTCGGCACAGTTTCAAGCGCCATGAAACTGTGCCGAAATATCGAACAAATCAAATCATGGTAAATTCCGTGTTAAATGACTTTAGTAAAAGTATTTGTGTTGGTATTTTCTTGGCTACTGGGTAATTTTACAGGATTGTAAATGTATGTTTTATTATTTATTATATTATCACACTAGCAATCTGCAATCTCGTAGAGCATGTTGCTAAAATGCAACAGGTGTTCATTTCGACGACTAATGTGTCTGTTTTCAATGTTTTCACTCTTAACACTTTGCACGGTGGGCAAAAATCTGCCTGTGATGAAAGAGGTTGCGGGTTCTATTCCCGCCTTGGAATTAATGTTTGTCTATCACTACATAGTATAAAACAAAGTCGCTTTCTCTGTCCTTATATCCCTATTTCCATATGTCCCTTTGAACGCTTAAATCTTTAAAACTTCGCAACGGATTTTGATGCGTTTTTTTTAATAGATAGAGTGATTCAAGGGTAAGGTTTATGCGTATAATAAAACCGTGCGAAGCCGGGGCGGGTCGCTAGTGTATAATAAAAAATCGAAGTATCGTATTTTATTACGTCAGTCATCAAGCACCCATAACACAAACTCTGCTTAACTTAGGCTAGATGATGCCTTGTGCAGAGTTGTGCATTGTCGGGCAATATTTATTTTAAATACAAATACAAAGATTGCCCATGGGCAACGATTTTTGCTGTTGATTGTACATCGTTATCTATCATTGTCTGACGTGAGAACATTTGTAGAATGATAACAAGGATTGTACTGACAAAGATACAATTTATACTCAAGTTAATCGTTGATTGTTATAATGCGTGCGCATCGCGCAACCTTGACCGTCATCTCACTATTGTATCTGTTACCGGAAAACTGGCTGATTTTGTCGTATTGTCATATTGAACTTTGGTTAGTTTTATTAAAGAAGCACCCTAAAATGGTATTGACATGGATCAATTGAGCTACCTTTAGACTGTTTGCAACAGTCTGCAGTTAGCTCAATGGTTTCACTTATATTACTAGTTGTCGTTTTTTCTATTCCTTGATAGTAATTTTCGTTGTTAATAAACTTTCACGCTAAAATCCAATTTAGACCTAAAAACTGAAATGGTTGTAATGATCCAGGGAGTTAAAATACTACGATTAAAAATTAAGGGTGGAAAATCAGACCATGATTCTGAATATGTATTACGAAAAATAATCGCAGAAAATTTACCTATCTTCGTATTTTTATTTTTTTATAGGTACCCATGGTAATAGGAAAACATATTTACTCGAATAAATCATTTGTATATAACATAAATGTATGAAAAAAGTAGTTATGGTATTTAATAAAAACTCTATCTATCTATTGCACCGCCATTGTGAATTGTGAATGACCTCAGCTCAGCCGCGCGCACTTACTCGATAAAAATAATTTTCAAGACTTTAAATAATTTTTTAAAACTTTTTTATTTTTGCCTAGAATTTTTCAGTCCTCATTTTTTTGTTGATAGTCAATAGTCAAGTTTAGGGGTGCTCCGGCACCCGTTTTCTTTTTTAGTAGTCGTTTTTTAACACCCTGTATAATCACTTAACTAAATCTACGGGAACTTTTATATCATCACACATGCGCTGGTCTGTGCGTATATTTCATTTATTATTTAAATTATGTCCCCAAGACCTAGCAGTCAAGTTTTTTTTTAATTATGAAAATATGAAAACTCACCCACGTAATTCCCGTTCCCGTGAGAATTCCGGGATAAACAAATTCAGCCTATGTGTTATTCCAGACCTGTGCCAAATTTCATCCAGATCCGTTTATTAGTTTTTGCGTGAAAGAATATAATACATATTTGTAATTACTATGAATCTGTAGACAGAGGAAATGGTAAATATAAAGACCTATATCCACTTCTGGTGTAAATAATTCTATATAATGACCAAAAGGTAGCATATTTGTTAAACCTACCTTTATCGCTGTAGTTATTGGTTTCGCTAGACAATTCATTCGAAACACTAACTTCAAAACAGTGGTACACGACGGCTAGTGCACTCCAATCGTATGCTTGAATTTTATTAAATCAGTATTGCTCGGGACAGCAAAGTCTTGAAGGTTGACTGTGCAAGCTATACAATCTAAAATATATTTAAAACTAGAGACCCGCCCCGGCTTCGCACGGTTTTATTATACGTATAAACCTTCTTCGTAGTTTTAAAGATTTAAGTAGTCAAAGGGACATAGGGAAATAGGGACAGAAAAAGCGACTTTGTTTTATATTATGTAGTGATTATAATTAAAAATTGCTTTAAATTACTACCAAGTTTAGGATGATTTTGTGAAAGTGCTAAGCTAGGTAATAAGCTTAGCACTCTTAAACCGATAAGTTGTTTTATGGAGTAATTAGCTGCTTACCTCGGATATTCCGCGGGAAAATTGATACAAAGCCATGCTGTTTTATTCCAGGCGCAGAACTACATCTATTCAAAATTTCAGCTCTATCTGTTCAGTAGTTTTGGCGTGAAGAGTTACAAACATCCATAATATCCAAACTGTGAGAGGTTTAAGCGAAGGAGTTGTATGTGTATGTCTTAACTTCATTGCATCTATAGGTACAAAGGACATATATGGTTTTGTGTACCTTATTTATACCTCAGTACTTTGAACATGTGGTAGAAAAACAGCCTCATTCCTTAAAAGTGATTCAGCTGTTCTGTAAAGGCTACTATTAGATTGCTTCCACTAATGAACTTTTTCCAGGTAAACTTGTTTGTAACGCCTTAGTCTCACTATGTTCTCAATTTATTTTCAACTGTAGGTACCTTTATCTACATGTTCTCGATTGGGCAAAGAAAAATGATTCATGTCAGCTCTAGGCACATTTTCAGTAAATAGCGGGACAGGAATAAAAGAAGACAAAATTTTCAAACATACTTACTGAATCGTCAAATATATGTTGGTATTAAATAACTTTCATGTACCGGAATCACAAATGAATGTGAATAAAATATATGAATGATCAACTGATCAGGGATCAATTCGAGCAACCTCAGTTGACTAAACAGCCGATGCGCATATTCATTGAAAACCTTATGTCATTCTAGAGATGCTTACAATAAAGATGTCATTGACGTGCACGCGATAAACGTATCAGTAGTTCAAAATATTCATTAAATAGGTCAACTGATCACGCGGGATAAGTTCCAGCAACCTCAGTTGACTAAAGAGCCGATGCGCATATTATTGTGCATTCATTGAAAACCTTCTGTCATTCTAGAGATGCTTACAATAAATCTGCCGTAACGTGCACGCGATAAATTTATCACAAGTTAATTTCTATCATTATTTATTTATCACTAGCGACCCGCCCCGGCTTCGCACGGTTTTATTATACGTAACCTTTCTCTTGAATCACTCCATCTATTAAAAAAAGCTAGCTAGCTAGATTGAAAGATTTAAGCACACAAAGGGCCATAGGGACATAGGGACAGAGAAAGCAACTTTGTTTTATATAGTTATTTTATATAATGAGAACTATTCTGATTATTGGTATTTACTTAAAAACGTGACTACTATTGGTAGACGTAGTATCATAGTATGACGATGATGACGCACGGAAAAGACAGAAAGAATACAATACAAAACATTTGTTCGACGCATTACGAAGATCTAACAAAAGTGGTATAAAATATATAGTAACAAATTTAGATAAGGATTATGTACTTCTACTGGTATCATAATGTACTCTTTAAGTGGGAAGATACGGCAACCGAACGCCGATCAAAATCCATTGCGTATGTTTTTTTTATTTAAGCATACAAAGATAGACAGAGGTAAGCGACTTCGTTTTACACTATGGAGTGATGAGTGAGTATCGTAATTGTCAAATAATAAACAATTTAATTCAATATTTCAGCATCTCAGGCATAATAAGTCGATGTAGGCCCCCTATGATCGCCACAATTTTATAAGCCCTACTCTACCCGCATAGAGCTACTTCCTGTGAACTTTTGTTTAGTTAGCAGATGTTATATCGCCTTATAAGACTCGTAATATGACGAAAGTATAGAACAACACGTTTCGTCAAACTGATAGGGTGAAGTACACAAAATTATCGTTATTATTACGACCAGCCAGTTGACCGTGACATGCGCCAATTCCAACAAATTGTCCAAACCACAAGCGTCATTTTCGCTTTCGTTTTTTGACAGTTTTACGTTACTCGCTATTGTATAACTTACAGATTAGATAATACAATAAGGTACGTCGGTTTAAGCAATTAAGATTGCTTTTGAAACTGTAGAGATCGACTTTACTAACTATCATAACATTGCTACGAAACCGACTTACCATTTACAAATATAGATAGATAGTTAATTCTAAAGAAATTTGCTTGTAATTTTCGTTGTTAATAAAGTTGTAAAGATAAAAAAAAAATTATACCATCAAAATAATAAACATTAGTGTGTCTATGTATAATAATAGCAATTTTTTTTATTATTAAAATATTATATTCTAGGCATACACATTGACAGGGTGTGATGGGGAGTAAATGAGTAGAAAATCTATGAATTAGTTCCAACATAAATAGAGTGAATGAAACCTAGGAGAGATAAATAGTATTTAATAATACAATCAAATCAAATGCAAATCGCATTGAATGATTAATATTGAGATTAACCCCAATCAATGAGATAATACAATTACCTATATAACGTCATTGCAATTATTGAAAAGGCGAATAAACAATGGTTTTTACTATAATAGTAAAAAGTTTTAAACATCAATAAATTATTGATAATGCATTTATCAACACTCATTTTATAAAGACACACACAATCGAACATCAGTTTTATAATAACAATAATGTCGTGAAGGTATAGGTATTATAAAAGGAATAAAAGAGCCTTCTGTATGTAGATAAGTAAATAAATAATGCTGGATATTCACACCGCATCTTCTAGCCTCAAGCTACGCAAAGCTTATGTTATGGGTACCAAATAACTGATTTATTTAATACAATATCCACGGTATGCTCAAACTTCATTGAGATATAAATATAAACAAACACGTCTACCTTTTGATAGATTTTCATTAAAGCCTCAGTATTCGTGGGTTAACTACAGATATTTTTTTTAAACAACCGAACCCTCTCAATAAATATCATGTTCGTACAAATATATGTGCTGTGGCGGGAATTGAACTCGCAACCTTCTGCATCGTCAGGCATAACTTCGCCCGCTGCGCCTCAGAGCTCGTCAAAACCACAATCTTACTAAAACGTAGGTCCGATTGATTTAAGAGACGCAAGAGGAAAACTAAGCTAAACGGACGTAGGTGATTTCCCATTCGAGATTCAAATTAGATAGAACGAATAAAGACGAGGCCTTTTACAGTACAGACATGTCATTAAAGTGCAATTTTGCGTAATGCTAGTGGTGGTAATAAACGACCAATCAGTGTAGCTAATTCTTTTCACGTGCTAGTTGGTTAGAAAAATTGCGACGTCCATGATATTAGGTCCGCTACGATGTCCAATTAGTACACTGACATGTAATTCACATGCTAAGCCGCGTTGACACGATTAAAGTCGGCTCGATTGACTCTGATACCTTCTGGGACACTCGTGTTGTGGCAAGCCAACCAACACCTAATTCTAGCGCCCTTGGACGACCGTGTCCTATCTAAGTAGAATACTTAACTAGCTCGTATAAGATTAGGGAAAAAAATAGCGTCTAGTAACAACGACCAAGCATCTCATGACATTTTTTATGTTGACGAATTTTTTTTCCTGATGTTTTTACAATACTGCTTAATTACAGCTTAATTCACGCATTATTTAGGATATCTCAAAACCTATATCAGATCTTTGTTAAATTTAAAGGAGACCACACCAAATCTAAACCGTTTTCTTACCTATAACCTACAAATAAGGTCTAAGATAACACATAAAAATACACATAATAACCTTGAGTGAGGAAGTCCTCCTCGTTTAAATGTTGGTTGAAAAATAATCTAAGCAAACTATGATTAAATCAACAGCTATTATTATTATTAGTATTAATTAGTATTTTATTATTAGTACATTCGTATGAAGCTATTCCTACGAGTTCACTCGGTCCGAGCCTTGGCCGAGCAAACTCTGATCGTGTCAACGAGGCTTTAGAAGTCATGCGTTAAGTCCATCGCTCGTGGTAGGTTGCTAGTATCTTCAGGGTCAACGGTTTGGTTAGAATTATAGATCATTTCTTCATTGCATCATTAAATTTATAAAGTAAGTAAATAGAGAGTATTATAACTAATCATTTATAGCGAGGCAAATTCTATAAAAAATAGTTTTCAAAATGATAGGTAAAATAAATTGTTAAGTAATTAATTTTCTCTTCCCCTAATTTTTTGTCTACTACTGGAAGAAACGAAAATTAAACCACCAGCACATTTGTGTATCTATGTTTTGTAAAAAACTAGCGACCCGCCCCGGCTTCGCACGGTTTCATTATACGTATAAACCTTCCTTTTGAATCACTCTATCTATTAAAAAACACCGGATCAAAGTCCGTTCTGAAGACTAAGTCTAAATCAGTTTTAAAGACTTAAGGATACATAGGGGCATCCGGACAGAGAAAGCGACTCTGTTTTATACTATGTAGTGATTTCTTAATATTGTCAGTGTGGAACTGAGCGACCGCAACCACTATGACGATTCGGAAAAACTTACCATAAATCATTTTATATAATTTCTTACAGCTTAGGAAATCTAGAAATAGAGCCATCATCATTTTCAGCAAAGTAACGATCCCGAAGAATTTAACGTAGCGACAAATAGCGACCCTTGCTCCTGCCACTCGAAATTGACTGCTATAAACGAAGACGACTTATCTTCATGAGTTAGGGGCTCACCTATCTCTTCGGAATGAATTGTCCGGTGAACTAGCTTTTGTGACCTTTCCTATTCTTATCTTCTCCATGCGACGAAATCACATCACGCTAATGCGAACGTTTGGAGCGATGTTTGGATATATAATACGTCATCGCCACAACTACCTACTGAAATAATCGGGTTAGAATTTTGTACAGGTGTAGCCACAGAAATGGTGTAAATCTGGAATCAAATTTTCCAACATAAATAAATAAATAATTCCGGACAGTCCACACAGCATCATCTAGCCCAAGCTAAGCAGAGCTTGTGTTGAATGGATTGTTTATGATAGAAAAAACCTTTAAAAGTTTCCATAGAAACAACGCGTGCAAAGCAGCGTTCAGAAATTAATTAACCGTAGAGCTAGGATTTTTATTGACTGGTTACACGCTGAATTCGAACCGAAATGTTGACTGAATAGTCTTCTAAGCCAGTGCTAAGTTTTAAATATTCTATGGTTGATGTAGAAAAGGATTCAGGTGGTACACTCCTCTTAGGACGAAAATGGACCTTAACCGTGGTTCTGTGTTAAGATTTTTTTACGATTTTTTCTGATTTGACTTTCGTGAACTAAAGATTACACTAAAAAGTTTAATCAAACAATTATTACTTTGTTCTTTTGTTTTTTTTTATAACTCAAATCTTTTAGTAAGTACTAACAATATTAAGCTTTTATTTCAGACACAGTCATATCCTTACTAATATTTTAAGCACGAAAATGTGTATGTTTGTTTCTCTTTTCCCTAAAAACTGCTCAACAAACCGGGCTGAAATTTTGAAAAGACGTAGGTACTTAGTTCTAGAATAACACATAGGCTACTTTTCATCCCATAAATCAGTTACAATGGAAAGAAACAGCCTTGAGACATTTCCATAGAAATAACGCATGCGAAGCCGCGGGCAGATACTTGTTACATATATAATAGCATCAAAACCATAGAACACGGTCAAAACCATAGAATTGGACACTTAGGCATTTTCTTCGTTACTTTTAACGTTTTATGAACTTTTAAAAACTAGTGCCAAAAACGTTCAAAAACTGGTAAAAATTTAACCATCTGTTGGTGAAACCGGATCGTAGGATTTTTCACTACGATCGTCAAGACAGATTTGTTTATGATTATCTCTGATGGCACTATTTAGCGTAACTCTACCAGGGGACGTTCAAAAACAGATCTGCGTGATCAATCCGTGATAAAACCAAGGATTAATGTCAATCAATCAGCAAACAAGACTTTTTTTTTATATTTCGTTCATACTTGTTGCTTGTTTCCATTTCCAATTTGAAAACAGTCATAATCATAAACATGTTTCATGAAAAATTTCAAATAAAAAGAACAATAAAATGGTATCGAACGTTGGCGCAATCACTAGTAACGCAACAGTTTGTAAACAAACTCCATGTTTTTAACTCCTTGCATTGTGTGCTCTACGCTTTCTCTTACGCAATGGCATGCGACCATGCGAGCTTGTATTGATTACGATGACTTTTCAACTTAAAAATTACTTATCGCATCCACTGCCCAGACTCACACAGGTAGTGGAAGAGAAATACGTCATTGGGCATCACCACTTCTACAAACTTGCCTCTCTGGTAACATGGCAGCATTTTCTTTTCAGTTCTTTCACTAGTCGACAAAATAATGACAAAATCAAAAACCACTTATATCGATGATCACATTTACACTTAGTTTACAATTTAACTTGTCTTAGATTTTGTTTTGTAATAAATAATATTTTTTGAATTATGAATAAAGTTTTCAGAGAGATAATTATTTTACGGGAATGCTATGTTTTTCCTCGAGCAATAAAGAATGGGGAAAAAAAAATATCAACGTGGATTCACGTTAAATACTAATGATGTGTCAACCACGCCACATATGCAGGTCCGCCTTGCTCTACCTATTTAGACATGTTTTCGATGCATTAGAATCTTGCTTTAAAAACCTCCGTGGTTTTCTAAATACTATTAATTTGTTCTCATTGTAATATTATTTTAAGATGGTTAATAAATAAAAAAACAGGACGTAGATTAAGGCACTTTCAAAACGTGCCGAAATCTAAGTACAGTGAAACAAATAGATTAGAATGGAATTAAAGGGTGAATAGAAATAGAAGATATACTGGAGAAAACCCTCATTTTGTAGAGTTCACATTCACTGACACTTGAGGTGAACAGTGAACTGAAGATATATTGCTAACAGCCAGGTATATCTTCTACATATTCCACCACCCTGGATTCCATTCCCCAGTTTTACGGTAGCGTTTTCATATTCATGGATAAGAATTTAGATATTATCTTTGGCTTCAAAGGCCGTTCATCGATCACAATAGGTAAGTACAAATCATACGGTTTAGCAATAACTTACGGTTGAATTATAAACACTAAATGAAACTTTGGAAATTAATTATTAGCTCGATTGTAACTTGTAGGTTTTTTACATAATTTACTTAGTGCATTGATCGTTTCAAAATAAGAACATGACATTTTATTTGAAGTTCCAAAAGAGGAACGCCAAAGTTTAGTTAGAAGATAAGATGTTCGACCTCCTTAAATCGACCTTCAAATAACCAATAGGTAGAGCAAGGACGAATACGTGGTGGGTTTTATAATATGGACATTACCTAAACTTAATACAGGTGCATAGAGACGTTTAATAACAAACTACTATTGTTTGTTCAACATATCACATTACCTTACCTACCTAAAGCAGACCCTACTTAAGCATCTATTTAATAATAAAATTATTATTTAAATATTTACAAAAAAATTGAATGTCTACAGATTATATACTTTAAACTTGGATTCTATCTTATATATGAAATAGATGATGATAGATATAGATATGATATACAATTCATACGGATTGAGTATTAGTTTACGATGACAAAAAAGTTATCGTATTCCGCTAAAATTTTCTTATGGGCCGCAATTTTCTCCGCTACACAGTACAGGTTGTTAAAAGACGAATATCTAAAACAAAGGCGGGTTGTTTTAGATATTCGTCTTTTAACAACCTGTAACCTCACTTTCGGTTGAAACTCCAGTATAAAAAAAGTCACAAAAGTACACTTTTGAATATTTATTAGTGATCACCATTTATTAGTAGCCACCAGTTGTTTTTTTAATACCAGAATTTTATATTGAGTAGCTATATTAAAAACATAATTGCGTTGCGACTCATTCTTAGGTTATTTATCAGTTAACACCGTTAGATATACCAACTTTTTGTAAACCAATACACGGGTGGCAAAGCGTGTCGTATACCTATCGCATTAAATTGCCGATAGATATACAGTTACTCGAATGGTTATTCGATTTGTAAAGCTTAGTGTGATATTGATAGTTCACACGTTCTCGAATATCGTACGGAAGGTAGCGTACCTTATACCTACCTACCTACTTTGTACACAATTTATGCATCGCAGACGGTAGAAAGGTTTTGCAAACCTTGTCAACATTTGTTTGATGAGTATTTTATATTTCACTTTTATGCTATTATAATAAGGCTGCCTTTCCACCAGAGATGAGTAAGGTTGCATAGCGAGAGATGTGTTTTGTGATCAACAGAGGAGCTGCGCAAATCGAGGCTATAAAAATGAAGCGATTCTTCAAATTCCTAGTGGAAACGCATCCTTATATAGTGTGTTGACGTGAAGCGGTCACAGACGGATTGATGACTGATGGATATCTATCAATCTAAACTTTCAAATTTATCATATTACTAGCGACCCGCCCCAGCTTCGCACGGTTTTATTATACGTACAAACCTTCCTCTTGAATCACTCTATCTATTAAAAAAAAACAAATCAAAATTCGTTGCGTAGTTTTAAAGATTTAAGCATTCAAAGGGACATAGGGACAGAAAAAGCGACTTTGTTTTATACTATGTGATTAGAGTGAAGTATGGTTACTCCACACTGACACCACATTAGTAGGTATCTATCAGTCGTGCGAAGCCAGGGCGAGAAGAATGTATTTATTTTGTTAACATATGAAATGTTACATTCAGGAAGTATAAAATGCTCAAGCATTTAGCATTGGATAAATTATTTTCTTTTTCGCATCATTATGAAGCATAATTAGGGATGTGCGTTAAACTATAATTAGTAATGCGCGTTATTCATTCGATGCCATTTTTTGGGGTAGATTTCAAATATTTTCCGTCTTACAAGTTCGAAAAAACTCTAGGTTCTGTAGGTTGTGTCTTTGTCAAAAATATAGGTAAAATCTTGTGTAAAGTCTGTTGTACATTTGTAAATACAGCGTAAGTAGTTGTACAAATTATTTCCTAATCAAAATGTACTTAGCAATATTTGCTTTATTATATCATCATCATCATCAGCCTATATTAGTCCAGTGCTGGACATAGGCCTCCCCTAATGAGCGCCGTAGCACCCTGATTTATTATATACAATTTATTATATACCTAATATTATATTGTATATTATACACTTAATGATACGTCCATAAATTTTGCGAATCCATACCTTCCACATTCAAATTATAATAGTAAAATTTATTGTTATGCTCGGTTAGAATAGTATTCTAAACGTTTATTAGCTCAGCAGTTATACACATTGTTTCCGAAGTTATTTACCTTTAACCTTAGTAATAATTTAACCTACGTCAATATTAAATGCAGACAAATACGTTTAATTATTAAATTTTTGCAAGTAGGCTATAAACATCATCATCATCATCATTATATTAGATTACACCTGGTGAGTATCTGGCTCAGCGCATCAGCATTGCCATACAGCGTGGTAATGCAGCCAATGTCTTGGGGACGCTTCCGACTGGTAGTGACATAGATCAATTGAGCTTCCTTTAGACTATTTGCAAACGTCTGCAGTTAGCTCAATGGTTTCAATTGTACATATATAAGTACTTTGCCAAGTCACAGTATCCACTTGAGAACACTGCTTTGCACATGTCCTTTTTATTATTATTTTTTATTTAGTGTTTTATTAGTGTATAGTAAAGATTGTATCTTATATGGTTTAGGTTTATTACTGACAAAGGTTAGATAACATTAAAGACTAGGAGAAATAATAATTGATGTGATAAATTATTATTTTCATTGACCTATTTTTTTTTCAATTTAATTTACATTATTATAAAAAAGGTCTTCAGTGTTTAATTACATGGATAATAATCAGAAACAAAATAGAGAATCAAATAAGAAAACACTAAAATTTAAAATTATAATAGTCTTATAAGATTATCAGTTGAGTTAACTGCAGACTATTTCATATAACTCCCTATCTTGTCTTGTATCTTAATGTAGGTATATTTAATGTAAATGCTATGCCACCTTTGTGCAATAACACCAGGCCCTGTCTGAAAATCAGCGCTGCTACTAGCTGCGGCCTGTAGCGGCATAACACTGAGACAGGGACCCTTTTGGCCCTTTCTGTAATATTTTCTTTGTATACATGAGTGTGTGTGTCTTACTTATCAATACTACTTATTTTAATGCATAGTGAAATAAATGTAGTTACTTTTTTCTTATTTCTTTATGATGAATATCATCCGCGGGCAGATGCTAGTCTATCACTAGCATCTGCCCGCGGCTTCGCAATATATATTTCTATGGCAACATTTCAAGGCAAATTTCAGCTTCGGTTCAGTAGTTTTTGCGTGAAAAAGAAACAAACATACATATATACATACCAAACAGTCGTACATCCATACAAACTTTCACGTTTAATAATATTAATAAGACTGTAAGTACGTACTTGTTAAATATATCATTTAGAATCTTTGGCTTTAAATTAATAATGACCAATTAATAAGGTATTAAACTTTTCGACAAACAAATAGAATTGATGATCTTTTTGTTTTAGGTATATTTTTAATCGTTTTATAGACATACCGTTCCAAATCTATAAACTGATCAAAACAAATATCAATTTGAGTTTGTACAAAAAAAATCAATTCTTCTGTGTGTATTATTAACACCTTAGGTATTAATAATAATTAAAACCTCACCTCGTATGGGGGAAGCCCTATATGTATTATGTATATGTAAAGCTGGACAATCCACACAGCTTCATCTAGCCCCAAGCTAAGCAGAGCTAGTGTTATGGGTACTAGATGACTGATATACTTCACTACATAGTCTAAAACAAAGTTGCTTCTCGCTGTCCGTCTGTCCTTATATATGCTTAAATCTTTAAAAATATTCAACTGATTTTGATGGGGTTTTTTAATATAATATAGAGTGATTCAAGAGGGAGGTCTTATATTTATATTAACCCGCCCCGGCTTCGCACGGGTGTATAATACATTATAAAACTTCCTCTTGAATCCCTCTATCTATAAAAAACCGCTTAATAATCTGTTGCATAGTTTTAAAGATATAAACATATGTACATAGGGGCAGACAGACAGAGAGCGGAAAGCGTCTTTGTTTTATACTATGTACTAATACACCCATGCGACGACGTCGGGGCGGGTCGCTAATACACTATAGTATATTACTTTCCCTGGATCTCCCCACCGAAATTTTAGAGCCCTATAGAGCAAAACTCAGAGCTCTCTAAATGAAATTTCTATACAAATCATAATTTGCGGTAGGTGCGAGACCGCAGCATTTCCTCGCTGTAACAACTCAGTTGGAATCCGTAACTAATTTCACTATAAAAGCAAAAGAAAACATCAAATCTCTATAAAAAATAACCTTTGCTTGATATTTAAGCCTCACATAGGTAACTTACATGAGCCTTTAATATTTTGCTATTACTTTGGTATAAAGGCGTAGGAATAGTTAAAACGAGTATTGACATGGATCAATTGAGCTACCTTTAGACTGTTTGCAACCGTCTGCAGTTAGCTCAATGGTTTCAATTGTATATACTAGTTGTATTTTTTCTATTCCTTGTTTGTATATTATAATAATATTCTCGTAAATTACACCAATGTATTACTTTGTTAAAACGAGTTATTGTTAAGTAGAAATTCAAACATTAGTGAGTAATCAATTAACCTTTAATGGGACTATGCTACCTACTCATAACAATACAAACAATTATATCTGCCAGGAGGTATTTAGGTTCTTATCTTTCTATTCTAATGTATAAGCCATCAAATACCCCAGTAAAATACCAGTGGTTAAGATCGGTTTAATAATTTTGCCATGTGATAAAAATATCTATAAGGCTGTCTACCTAACGAAAATAGTTGTAAGATACATACTAATATTTTGACATTGCCTGTAGTAACTAAGCATGTAGGTAGTCATTTTATACGTAAACAAACATACCCGAACAGACGAGTGATCCCGTATTCTATACGAGCTCCCTTAACTGGGGATTTCCGTCGATAAGAACTGTCTGTACTTCAGTCTGTGAGATAGTAATTCACAATAAATGCAAAAACAAAGATACTGCAAGAGTTTAAAAAGTTTTACGTAATAATTCGCGATTGGAGACCAAAACGCGTGCGGCCTCGACTACTTCTCGGTTATTACTAACGCATTTGCTTGGATTTCCGTCCGGCTGCTACGCCGCGTAGGTACTCTACGAATGTCGTAGCATATGACTACAGCCTGACAAGGGAATCACAACGTTAGAACCTAGTTTTTAAAGACCAGAGTGCAAAATCAAACTCGGTTTGCCTAGTTACAATCAATTGAATGCTTATTGCAAACAAAATTGATAATGTTGTGCAGTATCTATGGGTAAACGTTACATAACTTTGGATGATAAGAAAAGTGTGTTATCAATGTTTTTAAATAACAAAGAATAATACTTAGTACCTATGTATATAAACAAATAAATAATACTGGACATTCCACACAGCATAATCTGGCCCCAAGCATGACAAGCTAAGCAGAGCTTGTGTTATGATATGAGTACGGGATGACAGATATACTTAATACAATACATTACATAGATACATAGTTTTTATTATGGATCAAAAACACCCAGAACCCTGGAACAAATATTTGCAGATAGTACAAACATTTGTTCCAAGGCGGATTCGAACCCGCCACCTACTGCGTCGCAGGCGTAGGTACCTATCTTCGCCCGCGCCTCGCCATGCGCCACCTCGATGGTCCATAATGATAGTTTGGAAATTTCCTAAATATTAGTAACCTATCTACCAGATTTTTGTATAATTATTGGTACCTAATTATTGATGCGTCAAGCTGAAGACAGGGCGCTATGGCGCTCATTAGGGGAGGCCTATGTCCAGCAGTGGACTAATATAGGCTGATGATGATGATGATGATGATGATTGGTACCTACTTAGTAGCAAAATTAGGACGTAAATATACATACTTGTGCAAATTTTGACAAAAATCAACAATAAGAAAGGTTAAGTATGGGGCCATGTTTATAAATATTCTATCTTAATTTTGGCCGGATTATAGGTAGTTTCGACGTATATTTTAGAGAACCATTTACAACTGTGTGGTTTTTAAAGATTATCACATTTCTTAGGAAGGAGCGCGTTGAGATCTTTTGTATAGGATTTTGGTACCAATGGTCAAGGCTCGACTGCAAAATAAATTTGAGTTCCAATATCGTTTTTTTTATCACCAACAGACCTTCTTTTGACCACAATCTCACCTGATGGTAAGTGACGACGTGACCGAAGATGTATCACGAAAGTCTAGAAGACATCTACTCTTCGACATTCACTCTTGTCTTGAAGAGACTCGGGTTGTAGTTGGCCGGGAAAACAGAAGCAGGCAGCGCATTCCATTCGTCAGCGGTACGAATGATAAAGGTGGTGGAGAACCGCTTGTTTCGAGTGGATGGGATATCCACTACGTAAGGGTGGTAATGCGCCATACGTCTGTCAACTCGTCCTGGAGTGGAAGGGAGATGGTGGAAATGAAATTCAGATTGAGCATTCTCCGAAATGTATCCTATAAAAGATAGAGTGGCAAGCGACCTTGCGGCGATGTTCAAGATTTTGGATCTTATAGTTTCCTCAGGTTCACTGCTCGCCAATAAGTCTGATATCTCTACGTTCTATCGAGTCCAGGGCCTGATCAAAATAAAAAAATAAGGTAGTGCTTGATCAAAATCGTATAATTATATAATTCGGTCTCTCAAATCAATAAAATAATCCGTATATTAATAACCTGCTAGATAGTGTATTTTTTAAACATTGTAGTTTTTGATATGTAGTTAGGAAGGTACACTGCAAATTACCTACATCAAACATACATTATACTAAGAGTCACAAGTAACACTTTGGATGCCCACGACCCACATGATTGAACACAATATGATAAAATTTTAAGAAAAAAACGAAAACAAAAATTTCAGATAGGTACTACATAGATAGATACTTTTTATTATACATAGAAAACACACCCAGAACCTCGGAACAAATATTTATAGATAGTACAAACATTTGCCCCAAAGCGGGTATCGAACCCGCAACCTCCTGCGTCGCAGGCGGTCCTTCGCCCGCCACGCCACATCGGTCATCGTAGTCATTTTAGTGGTTTTGTTTTCAATTTGCATAAAGTTCTGTGTTTAGTTTCCAACATTACAATGTATTTACTGTTCCAAATTGCAACTCGGGCAGGTACACATAATATCTATAATAACATTATATGCAAAATCATAATCTGTCAAGTCAAAATCTGTCAAACCAAAGCACCTATGTGACCGTAAGCATACGCGTTAAAGTTGCAGTATTTTTTTAGTGATGTGGAGACTATCAGCTATGGTGTACCGCAGGGGCGTGATCTCGGTCCAACCTTGTTTCTTATTTACATAAATGACCTTTGTAATCTTTATATTAAAAACGTGAATATATTTTCTTATGCAGATGATACTGCTATCGTCTTTACGGGCACATCCTGGTGCCAAATTCCACTAATGTCATGAAAAACAAAGGTCTCAATAGTGAGTGCCATTCAATCAAGATGATTAAAATGACGTTTGTGCATTTGGCATTCTACTATTTTTTGCGCTTGAAGAAACTTTCATAATTAGAATGTCAAATTGGTATAAACGTTATCGTCACAGCTATGAACCTCAAAAAGTTTGTGCCAGTAGAATGCCAAAAAGAGTTCAACATTGGCATTTTGACACGATACTATTTAAATGGTGAAGCGATTTATTTAGTGGAATTTGGGCCCTAGAATGATGTTAAAAAGAAAGTTGAAGAGGGACTCCTTGAGATATCTCTTTCCCTACATCGTTGGCCCAATCAATTCAAAATTACTGTTTACCTATCTGGGGAGAAGCTACTAAAACAAAGACAAGTTTTTAGAACTTGAAAGAGCGCAGAAGTCTCTACTAAAAGTCATGTATTTCAAGCCCTTCAGATACTCTACGAATGTGCTCTACCAAAACGGCTTACTATCAGTCTGGAAACTATACATCAAAGGCGCCGTTTTGAGGCTACATAAATCTCTCGGTTATGACCCCGAAAAACTTACGAAGAAGTGAACAAGTACCTACCTAGCTCCTAAAATTTCTACTCGGTCCCGGTTTGCGTGGCGACAGTAGGTATGTTAAGCAATCTGCAATCCTCTACAACGCAATAAACAAAACCTTACAAATCTACCCTATGAATAATAATGACTGCAAAAAATCTTTAAATAAATGGCTTAGTACGAAGTTGCCTTTGGTGGCCACCAAACTCTGTTTTCGTATCTCTCTTCCTAAAATAGACAAAATGTAACTACTACAGATGCATTAAAAAAAGCATATGATAGGTTTAACAAACTTTATGTGTGAAATTTGGTTATTCTTTTGTTTAACGGAATTAATAATAAGATAAAATAAGCGGGGGCGCCACTTTAGGTGCTGTTAGTGCCAGGAACACTTTTTGCAAACGTACCTAGTGACATCTATGAAATATAATATTGAAAATCAGAAAATAAAATGCCCTGGCAAAGTCGCATCTATTCTGCACTAGATGGCGGTACAGAATTGAAAACAAATTGTCTATGGCCACATTCGTCCGTCCGGCAGGCCAAGCAGTCCAGTGCTTCCAGATTCACTGTAATTACAGTAGATTTACTGTATTTTAGACTTTTCAACTGTATACTGTAATGATAAAATACAGTGTATGGAATATACTGTATTTAATTTTCTTATAACTTTATCATTCTAATACGTAAAACGAAACGCAAATAATCTACGCCCATCTACATTTTACAGTAGGTATGTTTATAATAATGTTGCGGGGAATTCCCTGGCAATACGGAACTATCGTAGATCACTCTGGGACGCAACTATCAGTAGTAGCCGTCTCTGTCTTACAAAGGAACATTTCATTTTTCGTCTATTTATTCATAAACTTGTTTTGCCATGGTAGTATGCAGTGATGATAAGCTCTAAACTTAAAACTTATAGTGAGATTACTGTAAAAATGAGCTCAAGCAGTGAGAAAAGTGAAGTGCGTAGTACAGTAGCGATAGCGATGCAGGGAAAAAAAATTTTCGAGGCGGGAATCGAACCCGCAACCGCCTGCGTCGCAGGCGGACCTTCGCCCACCGTGCCACATCGGTCGAAGATAAATATTGATAAATCATGAGCAAATAGTTCTGGAAAAAGTAAATAAATCATGTTTTTTTAATCGTTATATATGTTAATGACTTTGACTTTAATGACTTAATCACAGGAAGCAGCTTATTTTTCCAACAATATATAAAGAAAATATACTGTAATTTTACTGTAATCGATTTTTAAATCTACTGTATTATTTTTAGAAACTGCTGTATTTTTTTACTGGCTACACTGTAATTTTACTTTTGGGATCTGGAAGCACTGAAGCAGTCTCTTTTTTTCTCAAGTTGGCACTTCTGCAGTTCTAGTGTCTGTGAATGACCGTGACAAACTTTCGTCTGGATGTGTATCGTGGAATATTGTTTTATGAGTTTTCTAGCGAATCCATTGAAATTATTTTAATTTAAAACAGTGCAGTGATCTTTCTGTGTCTAAACTTTACTTTCTAAAGGCATTCCAAGTCTTGTTCTGTCGAAAAATGATAGGAATCTCAATGAAAAATGTTATTGTGCGATCGTAATGGCGGCCCGTCGCGTCCCCCGCGCCTCCATTTCGGTGACAGTCAAATTATGACAATGCCGATCGCGAAGCTTGAAAATGTTGTGTATTTGTAAATAAACCAATCCGAAAAGTTGATTTTCGGTAAACGGTGCTTCTAAAATGAATCCCGAGCATCATAATATCAATACGGGCGGGGGCCAACCTCCTGGGAGTTCGGAGGTGCGTAAGCTAAAATAAATTTTTGATTTTTTTGTGATGAAAGTTTTGGATTTGCTAATTTGGAGTGATTTCAGTCTCAGAATCAAAGAGTACAAGGTCAGCAGCAGCAAGTAAGCCTGCCTGCCACCACATCTGCCACTGACTTGCGAGTCAACTCGGCAGCTGTGAACGTTGCTTTGTCCAGCGTTGCAAAGTACTGGGTATTTACGAATTTATTCCCCGGACCTATTCCTCAAGTGTCCGTCTATGGGCTTCCAACTGGTACACGAATTGAAAATGGAAAAGCAGTTCAGGTATGTAACTGGTTCTTTGTATTTACAACTTTTATTTCGTCTGCTTATTGCAAGAAGTCATTAGTCGCAAGAAGTCACTAACTGCGTTAAATACACCAATGAGTTCGTCTCGATGAGCTCTACATTTTGGTAAAACTCACTAATTTGTAGCTTTTCAAACTTAGAAGTTACGGCTTGGTAATAAAGTCGATAACTTCATTTTTGGTACATGCTGGTTTCATGAAATTCATTAACTTACATTAATAGATTTTAACAAAAGAAAAAAAACAAAATGGACGTTTTTATTTTCATATTTAACTCATTTATGTGACTTAACAACATTTTAAAAATGCTTTTACGTTCACAAACGTTTGAATAAGTTTTGCTAAAATTCATTAAACGGTTTGAAATGACTTCTATCAAAGCGAGTTATATCTACACTGAGTTCATTATTTACACTTAATTACTATTATAAAAACATAATTAATGGTAACAGAATGCTATTCGCATTAAATGACTTCTTTCAGAACAAATAACTCCAGTTTATTTAAAACTTTTTATGACAAGAAGTCTTTATCTTTTCATTTTCATCTTTAAAAAAATTGCAGTGGTTGAATTTTCCCGGATTAAAATTACTTTGAAAAAAATTGCATTTCTCTTTATATTTGAGTTTAAATTATTTTGAAAACTGTCGTAGTTTTGAAGATAAAGGCTCTTAAAGTCATAAAAAGATAAAAACAGCTTTTGCCAAACTTTTGGTTTTGTCGGTTAATGATTTCTTGCAGTAAGCCGACGATTTAGATGTTGTTTCTGTATAATTGTTTTAGACAAATGAATTAATCAAATTAGAAATTGGCCAGTTAACACAATAAGGTTGTTAAATGTACCTATGGCAAAAACATGAAAAATCTAGTTACTACCACTCATTATCTCAAAGTAATTTGTGTCTTGTATGTAGTAGGTGCATGTTCAACTAAGTGGAATCTATTAATTTTGACCTTGAGCATCTATGGATTGCTGTGAACTTGCAAATGTACAGATAACCTACATTTCCAAGTTTTAACTTATCTAAAAATTTGTTTATTTCAATTCAGATTTCATGCCAAAATTATAAACGCTATAAATTATACTAATGTATTTCACCTTGATAACAACATTAACAAAATTCTTGCTTGCTACTTTAAAAAAAATATTGCTATTGCCAAAATTTGTTGTATTATGTACCACTAATTCCTCCATTGTAACTCAATTTGCTGGTAAGCTTATCAAAGCAAGAGCTATCTTATAATGTAGTTCAGAAGTATATTTCTAAATACAGGTTATATGTATTTCTACATTAAGTATATCAGTCATTTAGTACCCATAACACTTGAGGGGCTTGAGGATGATGTGTGAATTGTCCAACACTATTTAATATTATTATATCTCATACCAATAAACATATTTTAGGATATTGGACAAGCGCATGCAAATATACTCAATGGAGATCCAAACATCATTCTTGGACATCACGGCGGGCAGTCACAGGTCTCAGTATCTGCGGCCCAACAGCTTCCAGTCTCTCAACTCATTGCCACACAGTCTGGACAGACACATGGTGAGTAGATTAGTAAATGGGATGACTCATACTGATCATAGATAGGTTCAGTAGGCTCTCAGGTAATTCATGACTTTATGAGAATAATTTATGCTTAACTGGGCCTTTAAAGAAACTAAGGCAATAAGAAAGTTGTTGCAGATCTTTACTTCTAGCTGACTACTCTAAGAATTTTTTAATTAGACACTGTATTAATTATCTAGGACTTTTACTGTGAAAATCCAAAGGTTCTATCCCACTAATTCAAGGAGTTTACATAATACACTCCCATGAACATTGTCAGTTCAGGTTCACTCTTAGAAAGAGTCTTTGCAATTGTTCCAATTGAAATGAAATATTTCAGAAGGGATGGTGTCACACAGTCAACAGCAAGAGCTACAGACTTCCAACCAGGTCCAGGTCGCCACTTCGCACCACCAGGTACCCAATAACCGGGTCGAATTTGTCCAACACCATAACATTGATATGGTAAATCCAAGTAACACTGATTACTAGCGGGAATGCTTCAGTTGCTGTTCTGTAGATTAGTTTAATTTCATTGACTGTGGTCACATGGAAGGCGTAAACTGTTTTTTCTGTGATTCTATCTAAACAGTGAGCATGAGAGTACAAAGGTCAATGAGATAGTCAAACAAGGAAGCTCTATAGTTTTCTATGTACTTTTCAAAATATAAGAGAACAAAATAATGTTTTAATCATTTTCAGTTTAAATTGCATGAATCATATCTTTCCCCAACTGTTATAAGTTCTTGCATGTTTTGTAGATAGAAATCTAAAGTATATCATACCCATATGAGTCCAAGAGACCCATAAAAGGGAAGTCATGACCACTTCACATTTCCTATTTTTAGTTACCTTTAGCAGACATGAATAACAATGACAACAATGTAATAATTAACAATAATATTATTTCATTATTCCTAAGGGACATCATTCACAACAACAACAACACTTAATGCAGCAGCAGCTTATGGCAGCGTCAAGGCAAGAACACTCAAACCAACAGGTATGTTTCACCAAATATTACTTTCATTTGTACTTTATTGAAGTTGAAGGACAGATTTGCATTTATTTTACACATTTAATCATATTGTCTAGGGTCCATGCAATACAAGTCTAGTAATAATAAAAAGGACTGGGTATATAAATAGTCAGGAATTATGGAAAGAGACAGTTTTCGTTTTTAGTAAGTTAAAACTTTCAACTTATGAAAATTCTTCACTTAACTTCAATAAAGTACAAAGTAATCTAGCCAAAACTAATACTTGTTCTTGGCTCTATCAAGGTTAGCAGGACTGGTCATCCCTAAACAAGAAAGACGATTGCCCCCATCCTAACATTAAAATACTTAACTAAAGATCTTCATTAAAAACGAAAGTTAAAAACTAGGAATAGTAACAAATTAAAACTATAGTATATAATATAGAATTAAATGAAATGGCATTGATATATTAAGTATAAGATATAAGAAACAATTCACTTATCAAGCCCATAGGTAATTAATTAGGTACTTTTAAATTATACAGGGTGCCACATAACATGTGTATGTGCTAAACCAAAATTGGGTGATTCTGGACCCAAAGGAGATCTACTTTGAATACTTATAATTATGATTTTTATAAATTTCAAACTTTAAGGTTTTTATTAATATTCTTTCCTATGCAGTCTCGCATTATTTAAGATTATAAAAATATCATAATTATTATATTTTTAGCTTATTTTATATACCTAATTATGATACAGTAGAAAAAAAAGAAGTATTTAATAAAAAATATAATACTCGAAATTCAGAAGTTAAAAGTGAAGTCCCTCTCTGGGTTGCATCATGTAAAAAGGTTGGGAAACCCTGGTCTAGAATCAACCCCTTTCAGTGTACACATGTTACATGGCACCCATGGCACGTGACGCATTAAAAATAAGAAGACGCCAAAATTTTATAAAAACATTTACCTTGTGCGTTTAGTCAAAGACCTTGTAACATCCTATAATAAGGCCGTCTTTTATACTTAGTATAATAAGGCCGCCTTTTATACTTATTCTTAGTTTGCAGTACATTTTACGTATTATTTTCTTTCTTTGATTGGTAGGTTTAAGTATAATAAAGAGTTTTCATTCATTCATCAAGCCTTGTCAAGGAACCCTAGCTCAACGACCCTCGTTACTGTTTGTTGAAAAATAAAGTGTAAAAAATTGAGCTTCTTGCTTATATTTACTAAAAACTAGTAGGTAGTTAACGATAAACAAGGCTCGGCTCATTTAAACTTCCGACTCCGTTATGTATGCACCAGCCTAAAGTAACACTACAAATGGAATTACAAGAAATGATTCACTATAGATAACACAATCGAAAGTAAATCTTTTGAGTTGCTCATGCTTCATCTATCGTTTCACGCCAGCTCCAAAGCAAACCGCCCATAATCGCACATCCTTCGCTTTATGACGTCTAGCATTTCCATGTATTCTCACACAATGCAACGCAACACTGCCGCACCCAAACCGCAGCATTGTGTGCCAAGGCCTGGCACATAAAGATAATCAGTAACAAATGAAAACAACAACATCTCACCCCAGACGCATAATACTGTGTCTGTTCCATCTTGGGTAATACTGACTTTGATTTGTATATCATAACCACAACTGGAGGTCGAAATCCCTCATCCTATTATAATTTATGTATCAAGGCTCTATGATGACTATCGCGTCAATTTACATTTATATCCCGCATCCTGGCCTTATACCGAGTCTATCTCGTTTTATCTATGCCATACTTAAGAGTAAAAATAACTGATTTGTTAATCATAATAGGCCTATCAGTACTTAGGACCCCAAGGAAACGCACAATTAGTCGGTCTATAGAAGTGACTTATCACTTCAATAGACCACAAAGTTCCTGACTGATTCGAACCTACTGATTTTGTTCCTGTAATCCAGTTTTCGCTTTCGCCTTACCAAGAATGTGTGCTGTTTCCTGCTCCTGAAAGCCACCACCCCAGCCGCGATTTTGAAGCAAATCTTGTTGCGCGATTCCTTACACACACACGCGTAAACTCGATCGCGTCAATGAAATCACAGCAGTGTGTAAGATCGTATGCGTCTTGGTTCAAAATGTTCTGCAAACAAAAATCGCGGCAGTGGGGTGGAGGCTAAACGAAGAATCAGATTCCTATTCGCACAAAAAGCTGCAACGCGCTCTCCTATTCCTAGGTAATGTGATGTCCCACCACTGGGCAAAAAAACATCTCTATTTTATTATTATGTTGATCTATTAAATACCTATCCTATCTATACTAATGCTATGCTTCGACATGCATTTGTAAAATTGGTGTTCCTATGCTCACGCCGCCGCTTGCTATTCTCCCAAAGGTTAGCGAGGTAAGATAAACAATTTCCTTGGTGTTAGAAAGTAGCTTTGTCTGCTTCTACTTGATTTATTAGCTAAGATGCTACTGTTTGCTAACTGCAATATAGTGTGTTTGCCTGTAATCTGTGGTATCCCTTTGCACAAATGCTAAGATCTACTGCAAAAAGTTCGCGAATCATAGCTTATAATTTTTTCTCAGTTTTTAATAAGGGTGCCATTTTAAACTCGTAACTTTATATACGTAGCTTAGGTACATAAATTACGTTTAACTAGGTAATAAAACGTTTTATTAATTACCAAAAACCAATAAGGTATGACGCAATTTTTCACGTGTTTTTATAAAATAGCGTACCTACATAATAAAAACCAATACAAGTTCATTACACGATTATCTTCTCAACTACGACTCTAACTAATGAGCGACTTTTTATGAGAAACATATCACTTACAAACAGTGGAGAAGTATTAACCAATCAAATTGGTAGATTTAAGGATCTCGTCATCCTATAGATAGGTCTTGATTGGTCTATTCCGCTCTTCGGTTGGAAGCACCCGTAGGCTATGTTTTCACCAGAGATTATCGAGGATGCGTAGCGTAATGTGTTTCTTATTAATCAATAGAGGAACTGCGCTGCGCGAGGCTAGGGAAAAAACGATTCTATTGGCTCTTATTAAACTTACGCTACGCATTCTCGTTCGTCTCCACGACGAACGAGAATGCTTCCCTAGCCTCGCGCAGCGCAGTTCCTCTATTGATTAATAAGAAACACATTACGCTACGCATCCTCGATAATCTCTGGTGAAAACATAGCCTACGGGTGCTGGGAAAGCAACCTAAAGCTGCGTTGAGATGTGCTACGTTGCTGTTTCTGACAGACTAATAGGATGGATTCTTAATCGCGTCATTTTTATCAGCTATGAAAATGACAGAATAGGGGAGCGATTGTATTGGCTGGAAACAGTACCACATCTCTGGTGGAAAATCAGCCTAAATTTGCCTTCAAAGCCAAATCAAACCTACTTAGTTCTTATTATTCCCTGTAGATCCAACTGACGGTCAGTGAAGACGGCATCGTGACGGTGGTAGAGCCAGGCAGCAGTAAAATGGTGGAGAAGGAAGAAATGCATGAGGCGATCAAACTACCGTCGGATCATACGCTCACTGTGCATCAGTTGCAACAGATTGTCGGACAACAGGTATATTGTAGCATGTTACTCATTTAATTTTATTGAACTTGACTCAGCCCGCGGATTGGTACGTTTTTTCCCAGATAAAAAGTAGCCTATTTGTTATTCCTGGTTTAGAACTATAAAATAGAATCCTATTTTGTGTGAGGGTGGATGTATCGGGCTGAAATCTTAAATAAATGTAGTTCTAGGCCTGGAATTATAAAATATATTTAGGCCATACAACTATTCGATACCTATTCAGTTATTTTAACGTGGTGGTGTGGTAACAAACGTCCAAACATAATTATTATATTATTAAGCAACATAAATTGCATTTAAGCAATAATAAAAAATAGTCAATACCCATTTAACTATAATAGAAGGGTATGTCCAATGAATTGGCTACGGCCCCACACCAGGCTAGTAAAAATATCCGATAATAACTCGTAGATCACATCACCATATAAATTAAAATATTATCTAGTTGTACACTTAGTTTATAGTTGTAAAAGGAACTAATAGTTTGTAATGTATTTGATTGGATTTTATGTATTCGATGACCGATGTGGCGCGGTGGGCGAAGATCTGCCCGCGACGCAGGCGGTTGCGGGTTCAATTCCCGTCTTGGGAAAAATATTTGTTCCATCTGCAAATATTTGTTCCGGGGTTCTGGTTGTTTCCTATGTGTATAATAAAAAATATCTATCTATGTAATATATTGTATTAAGTATATCAGTCATCTAGTACTCATAACACAAGCTCTACTTAGCTAGGGGCTAGCTAGATGATGCTGTGTGGATTGTCCAGAATTATTATTATAATTTCCTGCACTTTTAACACAGATTGGGGAGCCTGGTGACCAAAAAAATATAAAAAAATATAGTTAAATACTACATACTTTTTTTGTTTTGTTGTACATTGAAAGCACATTCTGTGAAGAACACAATAAGTTACCTATTTTAATAGTATCCAAATAATAATTCTACTACTGTTCGAAGTGAAGAGAAAATCTGTTAACACTTTATTTCTTATATTATTTTGATATTATGTAGGTACCTTTAGGTAAACCAGGATATTTACATTATTTTACTATTAAATTATGAAATACTAGCAGTACCTCGCGGTTTCACCAGCCGCGTTATTCCCGTTCCCGTGGGAATTCCGGGATAAAATATAGCCTGTGTTATTTCAAACTAAAATCTATCTCTATTTCAAAGTTTATCCAGATCCGTTCAGTAGTTTTTGCGTGAAAGAGTAACAAACATGCATCCATCTATCCAACTATACCTACAAACTTTCGCGTTTATAATATAAGTAGGATTTTATTAGTTTTTTTTTTTGAGAATATACCAGTCAGTATACAGCTCAGTACCTACACGGCACATTTTCATGTGCCATGATTACAGTAAAACTGAAGTTAACGTCAAGTACCTTTATTTTTACAACTCAAACCATGGTACATATCGGCGTAAATGACGAAAAACTCTCCCAAACCCGTAGAAAAGGGACCTCTTTATAAATCTAGAGCAGCATTTCTCCCAACAGGTTCTAGACAGCGTGGTTCGCATCGAGCAAGCGACCGGCGAACCCGCTAACATCCTAGTCACGCACAATCCTGATGGCACAACGTCGATAGAAGCAAGCGCGAGCGATCCGCTCGCTATCGTCAAGGATGAGAAGAATCAAGGGAAGATGGACACGGCGGAGTTCGCCATACCGGCTGAGATTAAGGTGATCCGAGTTCCATACGTTTGTATTTTCCCAAATATGAGCGATGTGGACATAATTTAACAAATAAATAACTGTTTTTGGCTTTGTTATTCGTCATTATTTGCGGCAAATTGTGTTTGATTCATGAAAACACTCGGTATAATTAGATATAACGTGAAAATTTTAGGCCATTTCTATCAATGCGTGAGTGAACACGGATAGTGTCGTACGCCCGCTTACTTGAAGTTGTGAGTGTAACGGCGGCGACGAAATCGCCATCTCTGTGCTATCTAAAGAATCATCTAATAATACCATAGTTTACGTTCTCAAAGCGTTTTTCCATCGTCCAAGTATTTATTCCCTTCTATTTTTGTTGCATGTCAAATAAGATCTAGGAAGCCTACGTGCCGTTCCCATGACAACAATAAATGACACTATGTAAACAGATAAAATGTTTGCTTATAGATACCAGTTTAGAGAGTTTTACGCTGGGGCCACACTACCTTACCGTCTACCGGGCTGTTACCGCAATAATTATGACATTAAATTACCGTTTAAATTACTGCATGAACTGGTGTGGTTACACTAGAGTTTACCTAGATATGTCAATAAATAAGGCGGTAAAAATATCACGTGCGTCGCCGCGCCGGTGAGCTCATATTGCACACTGGACAAACGGTAGTGGCCACAAACGCATTAATTACTGCGGTAATCTTCTTTGATGTGCGAAACAAGACCGCCGCCGGAGCTATTGCCTACCGCCATTTGCCATATTGATTGGCATTGTAAAATTATGGCCATAAATCGTGGTTACACCTAGGTGTTGTATAACTTATGGCAATAATTATCGGCATATCACGATAGTGTGGCCCCAGCATTAGACGTGTCAGAGTGTATGCAAAGCATTTCGCTCATTCATCAGCGACGACCGATGTGGCGCAGTGGGCGAAGGTCCGCCTGCGACCGGTTGCGGGTTCAATTCCCGTGTCGGAAAAAAATTGTGTACGATCTGCAGAAATTTGTTCCGTTGGTCTGGGTGTTTTCTATGTATTTAGAAAAAAAATATCTATCTATGTAATGTATTGTATTAAGTTTATCAGTCAACTAGTACCCATAATACAAGCTTTGCTCAACTTGGGGCTAGATGATGCTGTGTGGACTGTCCGGAGTTATATATTTTTTTTTATTTTATTGGACTAATCGTCACTTTTTACAGGAGCCAAAACAAAATTTTGAACATGATTTTTTTGAAAAAATGTTTTTCTTTCATTCATCACATTCATCATTGTTTTCGTAATTTTTTGCTCTATTTTAAAATAATGGTCGCTGTTATATCTATCACCCAACTTGATAAAAACTACAAAAGCCCTTTTTGCATTCAAATTTTGAAGCAAAGTTAAGATAATTATCCCAATAAAAAGAAATAAATATTTAAATTAAATTAGCTTTATGAAATGTTCTCAAAAGAAAATATACTTTATGAGAAATAAAACATTTTCTAAATTTTTTGAAATGTGGCCGTTTTGCATTCAATGAGCGATTTGTAAAAATGCCTGAACATTAGCTGGCGTAAAGAGCTAAAATAAAATAAAAATCAGTTGGTGTTGATAGTACATAATTGTTTCATTTTATTTTTGTCATACCGTTAGAAACGAGGTCAGGACCCTTTGTGGGATGTACGCAGAACAGTCTACCAAAGTTTTATATTACAATAAAATAGACTTAGGAAGGCTTACAATAAGTAATTTATGACAAACATGAATTTGTTTGTACTAGGTCTATGACATTGTTCAAAACATAAAGAATAAAAATGATAAAAATCAAAAATTTTGGTAGTGTTGAAGGGATTCGAGCCCGTACTAACGGGATGTATCAAAATTTTGTGGATATTTTATCATCAAAAAGCAAAAAGTAAATCAAATTTTCAGTGGTTTCGAACCCAGGTACGACTATACATCGTCGCACCCACCCGACTGTTCGAACCGCTAGTCCAACGTGACTTATTTAAATACGGTGAAAATTTGTATTACTTTTAATCTATTATAAGTGGTCGTAAAATCGGAGCTAAAAAACCTAAGTACACAAAGAACAGAGTCAAAAAAAGTGGAGACTTCCTTACGCCAACAATTTTATTATAATTTTATTATAATATTGGAACAACTTTCACAGTGAGTACATTTAAAATTAATGATTGTTATTGTGAACTCATTCAAATTATTTGTCAATTCCAATGATTTAACGAAATTAATAAATAGTGTGAAAAGTATTTTTTTTACCTATAATTTGTAAGATATTCCTTAGCTTATAAGCTAGTTTGTAAATAACATTACCCTCTGCGCCTTTTTACTTAAATTGTTCAAAACGATAAAAGAAAATTACCTCCAATTTTTTTTTTAAATGTAAATAGAGCCTGTTTTTATTCTTAAAAAAAACAAGAGTCGAAAATTAGTTCGTTAACTAGTGGTTTTATTGAATTAATTTTAGATGTAATTTAGTTATGTCCCGAAAACGGAACTATTGGTCCGAAAAATATTTAGTCCTAAGGCGTCTCCAATTATCTCTGTTATTTTTCGAACAGTAGTTATTTTAGTTCCACTGAATTTATAGGGTTTGCCTGTGTGAGTGACTCGTAGCGGCCGATCACTCACACAGGCAAGATCTTTTTTTGTGTGAGTGACTCGTAGCGGCCGATCACTCACACAGGCAAAATCTTTTTTGCTCTTCCCAAATACAAGCTCCATAGATGCTTTCAACACTTGAAAAATTGCTTGGTACATAAAAAACAACATCCCATTTGCGGCAAATATATTACAATTAAACAATTATGCACAATTTAATAAGAAAATAGTGAAAAACTTCAACATAGAAAATCAGCGCCATCTAATAGCGGAGCTATGCTTAGTCCTGGACCAGAAACAACCTTAAGGAAATGAAAGGCATTGATTTGAAGGTACCTACTTTGAATTAGAAATAATTAATGTTGGACAGTATACACAGCTATGTGTCATCTACCAAACTAAGTAGAGCTTGTGATATGGGTACTAATGAAATACTAAATGCATTAGTAGTGCAGTAGTATAACATTTTATACTACATTTTTTAGGGTATGTTTTTTTTTATTATGTTAGGTCGAGAAGTTTTTAAGTAAAATAACATCTCGACCTGCATAAAGTAAAAAAATAATTCACGAGGAATCTAATCCGCAACCTACTGCGTTGCAGGCGGACCTTCGCCCGCCGCGCATCGCTAGTCGAATAATAGAGAACAAAAAAACCAAATGAAAATAACGAAAAAATTCTATGAACAATAAGACAATTACGGGTCTTATTGATCTAAGCCATCATATTTAAATAAATAATGCTGGACTATCCACTCAGCATCATCTAGCCCAAAGTAAGGGTGCCTGTCCATTGGAGCGGAGCGAGCTGGCGGAGCGGAGAAACGAGGAAATATTAACCAATAGGATTGCATGAAAAAGCGGAGCGGAGATTTCATGGCAATCCTATTGGTTAATATTACCTCGTTTCTCCGCTCCGCTGCCTCTCTCCGCGTCAATGGACAGGCAGCCTTAAGCAGAGCTGTTAGGGTACTGGGTGACTGATATACTTGTCGTGGGGTCAGGATTCTGGTCCATTTTTCTTCGAGCTCCGTGTGCGTATCCAGGGTATTTGCACAAAATAAAAGAAGTTGTTCAGATTGAGAGTGTATTCTTGATAATTAATTTTAACAAGGTAGGCCAAAGTGTAACACGGACGGGGTGACAGTTTCGTGTGTCTCTGCCGAGCGCCGGGAATGGAATGGCGGTGCGCTCTCGTTGTCGGTCCCTGGTCGACCGGGCTAGCGACGTTACCACGACTCTGTCAGGCGCTATGAAGTAAGCTTTTGCTACGCCTCCGTTCGTGTTGGATGCGATAAACTTAATACAATACTATTACATAGATAGATATTTTTACTATACATAGAAAACACTTAACATGATTAAAATATTTTAAATGAGGCAAGCTTACACAAAGTTGTTTCACAGGCCGTCAATGCTATGAACATGGAAGGCGCTGTAGTGAAGATATCAACGGGCACGCCGGAGCACGATCTCCACGCCATGTACAAAGTGAACGTCGAGGATCTGTCGCAGCTCCTGGCGTACCATGAGGTCTTCGGGAAGATGGGACCCGATGGACAGCCTCAGGCTAAAGTCTCTGTTGTGAGTATGGAGTCTTGCTATACATTACTACTATTTGAAAGCCAATACTATTGAAATTATCTAACACTAGTGTCTTACCACCGCGTTTCAAGGTCATTGTACTATTTATGTTATTATTATTTATTTGATTTATGGCATACAAAGCCTATGTTTTATTCTAGAGTTACAACTACGTCTATTTTAAATTTCAGCCCTATCCGTTCCGTAGTTTACTAATGTATACGTAATACAAACTTTTATGTTTGTAATATTACTATTGTGGTGACACAGTTTAACTTATAGTACGCGGTGCAAATGCGTTTCTCTAATTCAGCAAATTACAACGGCTAAGCCAAGCTCCGAGTGTCACAACTCAGTCACTCTAGAAACCTCCCTCAGAAAACACATAGCCTTATAGCACATATGGGTTATAGATTATCGTTTTATGTAATTTCTTATATCCGTGTTTCTGTGTAATGTATAGACTCAGTATCGCACAAACTATCTTTTATTCAACCAACCCACAGTAGCATATCTAAAGACTAATAAATACAAAACTATATTTATATTTAGTTTACTCTTGGCACTTTACCTTCAGTCCTCTGCTGAACATAGACCTTAGGTTCAATTCTGATCACACGGGAAAATGCTCGAGCACTTTTTAAATGGTTATTAAATAATATTATCAACCTTATTCCATTTAGAAAAAGATGAAAATAGTATTCAACATTAAAATGTTATCCAAAAGGACAGTAGCGCGTTGTGGAACATCCTCTCCGCTACTGCTCAAGCTCTAGGTCATAATAGTAGCAAAATATAGCGCTAACTGCCAAATTACTGTTGATCTTTTGAACATCACTACATAGTATCACTACATAGTATAAAACAAAGTCGCTTTTTCTGTCCCTATGTCCCTTTGAATGCTGAAATCTTTAAAACTACGCAACGGATTTTGATGCTGTTTTTTTTAATAGATAGAGTGATTCAAGAGGAACGTTTATATACTTATAATACAACCGTGCGAAGCCAGGGCGGGTCGCTAGTAATTCATATTTCGTCAGTACCTTACGCTTTTATTATCCCTACTGCGCACTCGGTGTGTTGTGTGCCTCGGGGTAACGCCTTTAAAGCCGCCACACACATTAGCCGCGTTTGTATCATATTGGTACCTCGCCGCCATCGCCCCTGGTGTATCTGTTGTAGTCTTTCATATGATTCAATAGGATACAACTTGCACGCCTTCGCCTTCGCCTCCGGCCACGGCTTTTTCCGACCCCATAACTGATCCATGCTATCGCCTCATCATCATCATCAGCCCATACTCGTCCACAGCTGGACATAGGCCTCCCCTAATGAGCGCCATAGCGCCCTGTCTTCAGCTTGCTATGCTATCGCCTATCAATACTAATTCTTTATTTCATTTCCTCAGGGCGAAGTAGAAATAGAAGTGCCTGGAACTAGTTCCGGTATGTCTGAAGCAGAAAACTCTCCCGGACACCACTCCTGTGATATCTGCGGGAAAATATTCCAATTCCGATATCAGCTTATCGTACACAGGTAATATATTAGTTAAGCTCATTTTGTTATTTGTATTTAGCGACATAAATTTGAATGTTTGGTAGCTGCTGCTGCGATAACAATATGAGTGTTTTCTTTATTCATTATAACTAGACATAGACTCAGGCCTAGATAAAAATATCCAAACGATGATCCTAGTGCGATGAATCATTAGCCGCATAAAATCTCGTGTTTTGTAGTACCCGCGTAAACACCTTGACCTTTGTTCCTCGAGGTCATTCATTGAGTGCCAGCTGTAGTTACTATAAAATTTTTCGAATGATTGCGATGAACGGTAAAACCATTATTTTTTGTTTATGTTTTTCTTTTACAATTTACGCAGACGTTACCACGGCGAGACCAAGCCGTTCACATGCCAAGTTTGCGGCACCTCATTCGCGAATCCCGTAGAGCTATCACGGCACGGGAAGTGTCATTTGGGTAAGATATAATTAAAACAGAAAAGTAAATTGCTATAATTTGAAAATTTCGCGAAATTATACATTCACTATCTAATGGGAAACGTTGTGCTGTCGAAAATTACATTCTTAAACAGAAAAAAATGATTTACGTTGCAGCAGGCGACCCGGCTGAAAGGCACGCAAAGAGAATGGCCCAAGACAAACCGTATGCATGCTCCACTTGCCATAAAACATTCTTGCGTAAGGAGCACCTAAACAACCACATACGCAGTCACACGGGAGAAACTCCATACAGGTAACTTCTCTTACTAAATAGACCGACAATACAAGTACAATTGTTTGCTAAATTTCGCGAGTCAAACTTGATTTCATTGCACTAGGCTTAGGCTTCTTGGTTAGCTCTGGCTTTTGATATTAATTAAACCTGAGTCTTTGTCTCGTGAAAGCCTTTGTACATGGCATAGTTTTAGATTTATAGATGACGCAGGTTTCCCAAAAAGAGCTGTTAAATTAACTTTAAGTATAAGAAATGCGTCTTATCCACAAACTAACTTTACCATTAATCTAGAATGATTCAATTATAAACCTTGACCCTTTTATATACCGTTCTTATTCCTTCAGATGCGAGTTCTGCGCCAAAACATTCACCCGGAAGGAGCACATGGTAAACCACGTGCGCAAACATACGGGAGAGACGCCGCACCGCTGTGATATCTGTAAGAAGAGCTTTACAAGGAAGGAGCACTTTATGAACCATGTTATGTGGCACACAGGTATGTTAAGGTTATCGCAGATATAGACAGCAGCATTGCAGCAGATCACAAAATGTGCATTCAAATATGGGCTTCAAGTTGTGATGTTTGGATATATTTTACGATGACAGCATAATTTACCAGCGCGTAGCACAATCACTTGAAGCTTGTGCTAAGTAATTATGTCTCATGTAAAGATATTGATCCATAATCCCTATTTAACTGCTAATTTTGTGCTGTGAGCAAAGTGCTGAATGTATTTATGTGCTAAGTCCTTTATTATAAGACGAAGAGAAGCATGTGTTTTAAATAAAACGCGTGCTTTAAAAACCATATGGTACGATATATTCATACACACCCAGGCGCTCGTTATATTTTGGAAAGAACGCACGCATTGCTTTAAAACGCTACTGTGTAGGTACTGCTGTTAAAAATCCCTTATATTATATACACACAAATGTTATGCGACAAAAAATCCGTTGGCAGAAGCTAGTATTATGGGTGTTTTGTCTTGGATGAAAAAAAAGTTTTTGTAATGTACTCATTGTATTAAATGTATCAGTCATCTAGTACCCATAACACAAAGCTCTGTGCTTAGCTTGGGGCTGGACGATGTTGTGTGGATTGTCAACTATTATTTATAAATTGGCGGTTATGGACGCACAATTCGGTATAGCAACAAGAAAGCAGCTGGGACAATGCTTCTTCAACACAGCGCCATTGTGTTGTAAACAAAGGTTCCTGTTGTATAGAAAAATAAAACGAATTGTTTTATAATCAAATATGTTCGCCTGCGTAATAATTGGGACAGGTGTGCAATAGTGCGCACTGTACTAACATAGCTTGAAGACTGGTTTCCACCAAAAAACGGATATTTTGTTAAATCCAGCCATATTTTTCCAAATGAGAAATAATAATTACACATTACAACACATTAGCCCTTGCGTGAGCTCTATCCAAAAATCTGACGGCGGAAACTAGCCCTTTCACATACCATTGCCTACTAATGTTTAAATATCTTTACTTATTTTTAACATATTGTAAGAAAGTATTTTATTTATTTCGGAATTTTTAGTTTGTAACGAAAAAGCCAAGCCTGCATCAGCATTCGTAGATGCAGAAAATAGAAAAAAAGCAATTTAATGATTCAACTATCAAACATTACACTAGATAATGTTTCAATTATACTTACATAGAGAAAAAACAAACTAAATGTTTCGAGAGACATAGTTGCATCATTGAAGTGTTAACATTTTATTTTTTGCCTACCCTAATAGGTGAAACGCCGCACCAATGTACGATTTGTGGGAAGAAGTATACTAGAAAGGAACATTTGACGAATCATATGAGATCCCACACGAACGATACGCCGTTCCGCTGTGAACTATGCGGGAAATCCTTCACGAGAAAAGAACATTACTCCAATCACATTTTGTGGCACACTGGTTAGTACATTTATTTACACTGCCACTAATCTGCCAGCTAAGTGATCTTTAAAGCCTCCACCCCACTACCGCGATTTTGAAGCGTATTAAAAATAAAAATCTAATATATTGTATTCGGTTTATCAGTCATATGGTACCTATAACACAAGCTCTGCTTAGCTTGGGGCTCAATGATGTTGTGTGGATTGTCCAGAATTATTATTTGTTTATGCCTGAGTTCAAAGTAAGCTTAAAACTGGTTCTACTTTGCCTCTCAGGCACCACTAGATTTAAGTTTACTGTTATATGTGTCTATGTAATGCGGTTCCAGGCTTGGTTTTTTTTCAAAACTTTATTCTAACGGCAGCAATCGCGTTTTCTAATCTGCATGTTGTGTATTTGCGTGACATGCTCGGAGTTAAGATTACGCAGTGTTTGTTACTCTTTAGCCTTTGATGCCTATTATTTTGAATGAGTAGTATCTGCCCGCGGTTTCGTTAGCGATATTCCTATGGAAACGTTTCAAGTCTATTTTTATCCCATGGGAACTAATTAACGGGATGACCAGAATCAGTTCCCATGGAACAGAAATAACTTTGAAACAATGCGTGCTAAGCCGCGTGCAGATACTAGTTACTTTCATTTCATTTCATATCATATTAGTGTGATACATGATTGAGTAACACAGTGTAGTCGAATACTACCGGGCTGAGTAAAAAATATTTCATACCATAACAAAGTGTAGTTTGAATTCACACTTGCAATCAAATTACATATTATCAGCTATCACTATCGGTCGTAGGTAGCGGTCATGGTAACGGCCGGGCAGGGGGTGCTAGGAATCACCGGGCTACGTCAGGCTACCACACGCTTTCCAAAATGACCCTAGCAACGTTTAATGGCGCTCATTGGGGGAGGCCTATGTCCAGTTGTGGACTAATATAGGTTGATGATGATGAACTATCACATACAATCGTATTGTTCCAGGCGAAACCCCTCACCGCTGTGACTTCTGTTCAAAAACCTTCACTCGCAAGGAGCATCTTCTAAACCACGTGAGGCAACACACGGGAGAGTCGCCGCACCGCTGCAATTACTGCTCCAAGTCGTTCACGCGGCGGGAGCACCTCGTCAACCACGTCCGCCAGCATACGGGGGAGACGCCCTTCCAATGCGGATACTGTCCTAAAGCCTTCACTAGGAAAGACCACTTAGGTAAGACTCGTGAGCAAATTTAGTAAGTACCTAACCTAAAACGACTAGGGAGTGATTCACTATGACATAGGAGATTCCTCGCCCAAAACGTGTGACGTCACAATGTGTTCTAAATACAGTTTTGTCCGATTCCACGCCACTGTCGTATCTGTGTAAATCATGTAGATTTTCCATAGTGAATAAAGCCTCTAATGTAGCGCGGCACGCGAAAGTCCGCCTTCGACGCAGGAGGTCGCGGTTTCGATTCCCACCTCAGAACAAATGTTTGTACATCTGCAAATATTTCTCCGGAATTCTCGGGCCTCCTGTATCGCAGGCGGATCTTCGCCATTGAGATCGTCAGTAATAAACTATGCATTTTATCTAAAATCAGCACCAAATTCATTCAATTTAACTTTTATTAATTGTTTCAGTGAATCATGTCCGACAACACACTGGTGAATCTCCCCACAAATGCTCGTTCTGCACGAAATCCTTCACTCGCAAGGAACACCTCAACAATCACGTGAGACAGCATACGGGCGAATCTCCACATCGCTGTACCTTCTGCGCCAAGTCTTTCACGAGGAAGGAACATCTTACCAACCATGTCAGGTGAGCGGTTGTGATGTATGGTTTTTATGGATCTTTCTAGTACTTTGACTGTTCCCAATTGCCAATCTGTCTGTTTTGGTTATTTACATTCGAATTTAGACCTGTCATAGAGTTCAATTATTTATTTTATGTGTCAGTAACCGTAAAAAAATCAATAACATGAAAAATGTAGTTACTCATACTTTAAAGCTTTTACAAAAACCAATGACTTAAAATTTCAAACATTATGGACAACTCAAAAATAAATGGTCAGGTCTTGTTTTATAACAAATTGTCCCCAAAAAAAATATCATTATGGGTCACAGAAAATATGAACACAAAAAATTAATTTATAACCTCCTCCTTTTAAGTGGATTGAAAAGGGCATATGGGCGAAGTACACATGTCGCTATTGAGCAAGTAAATGCGATTCCTAGCGCACAAGAAAATAAAAAATATTAGGGGCAGGCAAAACCAGAGATAACATTGGGAACGGCCATAAACTGACTTTTACTAACTTGTACTGACATCAACTCAGCCTGTGTGTGCAAGAATAATAAAATTAATATGATTAACTGGTAATTTAAGATGAAATATTAACAAAAGAAAATTTCAATCAATGAGTAGAAACAAATAAAAAGTAGTATTTACAATTGAAACAATTGAGCTAACGGTTGCAATCAGTCTAGAGGTAGCTTAACTGATCCATATCAGTATCAGAAAAAAGAAGTAGTAATGAAAATGAAAAAAAAAAATATTGAAAGCCTCATTATGTAAGAGCCTTAAAAATATCCACAATAATCACTAACCAGGGAATCATATTTACTTATGACAACAAATTACAAACCCTTGTTTATACATTTAATAGATAATGTTATGTTACAATGCTGTGCTACGATCAATAGAAATAAAGTCGCTAGAGTCCGTAGGAAATTTCCGAAATATTTTCGACTTGACCTGGCGAGTTCAAGTTCAGTTGAAATTTAAATATTTTGGGATATTATTTAATTTCTTAGAATGTTGTTGTTAGAATACTGCATGAGTAGAAGGCATGTGAACTGGCTAGTTTCCTTTCAAAGTAAAGAAATCAAGGAAGAATCTGTCAAAACACTCTAAAACAGAAACAGACAGTAATTTATAAGATAGCTAAAAAATTCACTGGTATTCAATTACCTAATTGTAGGTGTAGGTTTTTATTACTGTAGAATTTTGTTTCATCCCGCGCTATTAACCTGCCCCTTCGCTGTTTTTGATATGTATGCTCATTTCTGCATGAAGATCTTAATCTAAATCGACTCAGCATTTGTGTGAGGTTTTCCTGTAGCACAGCATTGTGCATTCCGATTTGTGTCTGCTCTCGACACATGCCTAGCTCAATGACAAGCTTACGTAGTGAATAGGGTGAGGTTAACGATGCAGAGATGTGTGATTGAAAATGGAATTGTTATAAACAAAATTGTGCCTTAACTGTGTGAAATTAATGTTACAAATCGGAATGTGCTCTGTGCAGACAGCATACGGGCGAAACGCCACACAAGTGCACGTATTGCCCGCGCGCGTTTTCGAGAAAGGAGCATCTGAACTCTCACCTGAGGCAACACACCGGCGTCACTCCGCACTCCTGCTCCTACTGTAGTAAGACATTCACGAGGAAGGAACATCTCGTCAATCATGAACGGTACGTATACTAATAACCATTCACACTCAGGTTTAGAAGTATGCTTCGGTATTAGTAGGCTAGTTTCCCAAAAAAATCTAAGTCCGTCTGTTAGATTTTCGAAAAATATTAGATACGTATTTTTTCTTCTCCCAGTCAAATAAAAAATGTGCGAGTGTGCCGTGTGACACTTTTTAACACTTTGTGACGTTACGAACCACTCCTTAAAATCTAATGAATGAGCTTTATTTCTGTAATTTTCTGTTTAAAAAATGTGTTCAATTTTCTTTCAAATCTAACTAACGGACCAAACAGGTCTATAAATAAGGCCTTTAAACCAAGGCAAATACTTTTCACCAATCTATAGAATAGGCCTACAGATAATTTTTTTTACTTAGTAAACTACGCTATTCTCCTTATATCATAGCATCAGTGGTGCTTACGCTTTTTCCTATAAGTTCTTGATTCCGAGTAGTCTCTGAATATCTTAGTCGTATTTCCGATATGCAGCATTTATCTGTAGCCTTTTGAATTTGGATCTCTACCAGTTATCATTCGTAGGTTAGTGTCATTCTCCGCTATGTTACATAACAGTTGAAATACCAATGGCAGGAAACACACCGGCGAAACACCGTTCAAGTGCACGTTCTGTTCGAAGTCATTTTCGCGCAAGGAGCATCTAACGAATCATATAAACCTGCACACTGGGGAGACGCCGAACAAATGCCCATTCTGCACTAAATCCTTCTCTAGGAAGGAACATCTTACGAACCATGTCAGGTTAGTGAACTGTTTGTGTTATTGGCGATTTGGAACCTATTTAGTATATGTCGTACTTTTTTTTATTTTTTTAATAAATAAATAATTTCGGACAGTCCACACAGTATCATCTTTTGACTTTATGACTGGCTTATGCTATTTTGTTTCCAATTCGGCCCTAAAAAGCATGTTGGTGTTTTTTATAATAGCTAATTGTTTACATTAACAACTAAAATCTATTAACTTGCTTCTGGCTGCTAAGTGGTTTAAATATATTTATTATAGGCTTTATTTACTCCTGTACGATCAAGTCTTTACATTTATTTCTTTCTTTACTCAGAATACACACAGGGGAATCGCCGCACCGCTGTGATTTCTGCCAGAAAACGTTCACTCGCAAGGAACATTTGACGAACCATATGAAACAGCACACAGGGGGCGCTGCTCATACTTGTAAGATCTGCCAGAAACCATTCACAAGGAAGGAACATCTACAGACGCATATGAGGTAAGTAATTCACACGCGCTCTATAGAATTTCTTGTTTTACTTTTAGTTTACTTCAACGCAACGCCCAGCTTTTGGTAGGCAGAGTTAGCAAGACAGGTACATGCGTGCGTAATGGCTATAGAGCAAAGTAAACTCTATAGAAGTAAACACTTGTAAAAAAAAGGTGAACTTTTTATTCCAAAATGAGGGTGCAAAATACTACAAATAACCGTAAAAGAAACAACAGTTGTGGCGACGTATTAAAATTTATAAATAACAAATAAGTAATACACACACAATTTCTATGTATGGTGGTTTTTGTTAAATGATTAGAAACTCTTGAAAAAGAAAGCCCCTCTTTGCTGTTTTAAATCTTGAATTTATGTTTAATTTTGCTTAAATTTGGCAATGATATGGGTTCTGAAGCAAATACTAGTAAATTCAGTAAAACATTACATACAGTTGTATCTATTTATTTATTTTATATTGTTGATCCAAAAATAGCCGATATTCACTAGAAGTTTAATATTTACTGGAACTAAATCGTTACAGGTACCACAGTTGTGGCGACAGACCGTTCAGCTGTGGAGAATGCGGCAAATCCTTCCCACTGAAGGGTAACCTCATGTTCCACGAGCGGTCTCACAACAAATCCGGAGGCCCAAGGCCATTCCGCTGTGATATCTGTTCTAAGGACTTTTTATGCAAATGTAAGTGGTCTTCATCTATTTTTTCTCGCAAAGGCACAGTAACAAAGTTTTTATTTAGTTCGCTCTAGGTATACTTTATTAACAACGAAAATTACAATCAAGGAATAGAAAAATTACAACTAACTATTCGCTCTTATATTGTTTATAGTATGTATTTGATCATTATTTGATTAAGAACTATCAGAAAAATTTTATGTAGAAAAATATTTTGGGTATGTGAAAAAAGATTCATTTTATTTTTAAATCAATTTGACCTTGCTGTGTGCAAATAGCGCTAAGCTAGCGTACACGCAGACTTTATACACATCTTTCCATTTTTGTAAAAAGTCAAAATTATTGTGTTTCAGCTCATTTGCTAACTCACCAACGGATACACGAGGACGCCGGAGACGAAGCCTCTGCAGAGGCCCGTACTGAAAACAAAGAGTGCTTGACCGCCACCCCTGATTGCACCAACAAATGCATCAAGGTGGAGCATGACACGGCAGAACAAAAGTAATCTACACTTCAATTTATAGTATAACTAGCGACCCGCCCCGGCTTCGCACGGTTTTATTATACGTATAAATCTTCCTCTTGAATCACTATTAAAAAAAAAACCCAAATAGATCAAGAGGAAAGTTTAAATCTATAATATTTTAATACATTGTGCAAAGCCAAAGCGTGTAGTTGTGACGTGAAGAGTTATTAAACATCCATCCATCCAAACTTCTGCATTTTTAATATTAATGTGATACAAACAATATAAAAATAAAAATGTTAAATTTAATAATCATCAAATTTGGCTAGTGTAGAAAATCTGTACTCCATCCTAAATATTACTGCTATGTCATGTCATACATACTATAAATAATATAACATATTTTTATCAAATTACAGAATTTCTGTAGAAAATGGACCAATAGAAACTGTTACGGTGAAGCCTGCACTTGATTCCCCAAACCACATAGTAGTCACCCAAACTCAAAACACTGTGATGCAGATAAGCAGTCAAGTAAGTTTGCTCCATTTTACCTCTTGTTAACTGTTGTTAGGGAACTGATATTATAATGAGGAACAATATGGATTTAAAAAAAACATCTACAATTAGCTACGTTATATCACTACATAGTATATAAGAATACCTACTAAAACTTAAATTATGGAAACCAAGGTCCAGTAAATCAGCCTCAAAATGTCCATTGCATGCGCTGCATGAAGCACTGGACGCGCACACATGGCGTCAAGCGTTTTTAAAAATTAAGTTAAGATGTTTCTTTTTATATAATATATGGCTGAAATATGTACTTATCTATTAAGCTGAAATAAACTAATTGAATTGAATAAACAATTAATGATAGAAAAAAAAAATCTATTATTATATTAATCTTAGGTAAATAAGATTTATTGTAAAACATACATTTACTTTACAGCAGGTACGCGTAGCGTCATCAAGCCCAGCTGGTGTAACAGGCACTTTCACCCACACAGTGAGTGCACAGCATCATCCAGGTTCCACGATCGCACACCACCCGGTCACTGTCAACTACTAGCATACGGGCCCGGCGGCTGGCGAAAACTTCGCGAGCTGACCAACGGCATCCGACTTTGTGAAGCTAGAGCATATAGACGTTGAGTGATCTAGTGTTAGTTTGGCTCTGGAAGTACCGGAATTTATGGAAACAAGATATGTGATCCTACATCGAAGACTTCAGCACAAAACTTCTACCTCCTAGTTTTGCATATTTGAAGTGTATGTGGACATTGTGTATAGATTGTTTTATTTTGGCGGCTGATGTCGCATTTTGCGTGCATAAACATTGTGTATATTGTAATTTATAAGTTGTTGCTTAGGCGCGCAATATGGGATGTTTTATGGGTCGCTGTGCTATAGTTATCAATAAATATGTTGATATTGTAAATAATTTTAGTTTACGATGTCATAGTGATATCACATAGTTTAAATTCAAAAGTATGTAAGCACTTTCATTTCTTATTTGTTTTAAATCAATGTTTTATAAGTTTTTACTACATATATCACTATTATTATTATTATTAAGATAGCTTAAAATACATGGATTTATATAATTTCATGTGCCATTAGTTTTATTTTATTAAATATTTCAAACTGTACTAAGTAATTATGTATTATTGTTAATAACAGCAAAACAGTATCTGGGTTCTAAATAAATGCCATACTTACAGAAAACTGACTACTATTATTTAAAATAAATGCATGTATGAGTTGAATTTACACAGTCGAACATTAATGACATCATCCGGCGGGCCTTTGTCAGCGCTAACGTACCAGCTATTCTCGAACCGAATGGTCTGTTCTGTGACGACGGCAAGAGGCTCGACGGTATGACACTATATGGGAGTTGGGGAGGCCCATTGTGTGGGACGCTACATGCGTCGACCGACACACTTGCACCTTCCCATCTTTCAAGGACATCCACTAGGGCTGGTGCGGCGGCAGATCTGGCCGAGGATCTCAAGAGGCGCAAATATGCAGGTCTCGACAGAACCTACGCATTTGCTCCCGTTGGATTCGAGACCCTAGGTCCGTGGGGTACCGAGGCTCTCCGGGTTTTTAAAAAATTATCTGAGCGTCTGGTCGATGCGACGCGTGACCCGAGAGCTGGTGAATATCTGGCTCAGCGCATCAGCATTGCCATACAGCGTGGTAATGCAGCCAGTGTCTTGGGGACGCTTCCGACTGGTATTGACATGGATCAATTGAGCTACCTTTAGACTGTTTGCAACCGTCTGCAGTTAGCTCAATGGTTTCAATTGTAAACTAGTTGTAATTTTTCTATTCCTTGCTTGTAATTTTCGTTGTTAATAAAGATTTAAAAAAAAATTACACATGTATATTCATAGATTATCCCAAACAATTCTTCCAGGCAACGTTCCTACAAACATGAAAGTTTGTAAGTATGGATGAATAGATGGATGGATGTTTGTTAGTCTTTCACACAAAAACTACTAAAGGGATCTGGATGTAATTTGGTACAGAGATAGATTATAGTCTGGAATTACACAAGTTATATTTTATCCCGGAATTCCCACGGGAACAGGAACTATACGGGTGAAACCGTGAGGCGCTGCTACGCAAAAACTAAACGAATGTGGCTGAAATTTTGAATAGACGTGGTACTAGCGTTGTAATAATACATGGCTACTACTATGCTTTTCATCCCATAAATCAGTTCCCACGGGATAATATCTGCCACATTTAAAAAAAATTATACAGTTTTTATGTTCTACCTCAGTAAAATCACGAAAATAGAAATAGAAAATTAAGAAAAACATAGTCATCCACACCAACTGTTTTAAAACGACAAAATGGTTTATTTCGGTTTTTTTCAATTTAAATGCATTGTTGGTTTTAAACCGGTCTTACATCTATATAGCGGTATTACACTACGTTATTCAGGGCCCTGAATATCGTCAGGGTCCGGCTCCGTCCCTTAGGGGCCCTAAATCTTATTACAATACTCTTAGTTAGGGTTAGGGTCCCTGAATACCGTGTAGTGTAAGACCCCTTATAGGCAGGCGTGCGCTCAGTGTGAAGTCACTCCTTACACCAGCTGAAATAGGTACAATACAACACTTCGCTCCGCGTCGCACGTCCGCCATAGCCGTACAAAGCGTCACCACCGCTACCTATGATGTGTGGTCTTTCTTATGATAAAATAGGATACAACCCGCACACCTTCGCCTCACCCAAAGGCCACGGCTTTTGTGTGGCGACTTCTGATTTTTAGGGATCAAATTTTCTGTGTTCAAAATGTAGATCAGGCTTTGGGCATCAAAAGCTATTGTCAAAATTTAAGGACCGATGTGATGAAGAGGACAATGGTCCACCCGCAATGCAATAGTTGCTGTTCTGATTCCCTCGGAGAAATATTTGTACAAACTGCAAAATATTTGCTCCAGGGTTTTGTTTGTTCCTATGTTTATAAATTTAATAAAAAAATCTGTCTATGTAATGTTTTAATTATGTATATATTAGTCATCTTGTACCATAACATAAGCTGTGCTGAGCTAGATGTTGCTGTGTAGATTTTCCAGTTTTATTTTTATCTAATCATTCAGTTTTCATCATTCTATATATATAAAAATGAATCTCTATTTCCCTTGGTCACGGCATCACGCCTGAACGGCTGGACTGATTTTGCTAATTCTTTTTTTGTTCTGTTCGTTATTATCAGGCAAAGGTTCTTATGAAAGAAAAAATTAAGGAAATTCCGCGGAAAATTAGAAATAAATTTTCAAAAGTTAGGATAGGACTGTTAGAATAATGTATTCTTTACTATAGAGTCAAGCCGTGACAGCTGTCATGGGAATATCATCTTGTCTTTAATGACAGTTTCTACTTCTGCTGTCGTTCATGTAACTTCCGTCTGTCCTCCTACATTTTGACGAGGCAATGTCCTCATAACTCTGTAATAATTAATCCACATATAGACAATGAATCCTAGGATGTGATACCGATATATCTGCATAAATAATGTGAATATAAACGAAGATATAAAATGTGAGTGTATTTTATTTCAATCCACCTGGCCAACACGCACCCTAGCAAGTTACTCTGCTAACAGGTTATCTGGCCCAGAATAGATTTATCAAGATCAGCCAGTGTGGATTGAATACTGATGTAAGCACAGACCTGTGCCCTGTGACTTAGAAAGCCAAGAAGGTGAGTTTACACTTACGGAGAACATATAGAATCAGAATCGGTTACATCAAGTCTCACGAACTATCGACAACATTATGGCGGGCGATGATTTGGCGCCATCTACGGCGGGCGGGAATGCCGTGCCGGGTGGAATGCCAATGGGCCCATCTTCTACATACGTTGGCTTTGAGAAATTGGACGGCGTGTCTAATTTCCAGACATGGAAATTTTCAATGAAAAATTCTTTGATCCTTGAAGGCCTATGGAACAGTGTTACTGGCGAAGATTCGGACTATTGTAAATCACAAAGGGCTTTGGCAAGAATTTCTTTATGTGTGAAGCCCTCATTATATCAATTACTGTATGATGTCACTTCGGCCAAACAGGCGTGGGAAAAACTGTCAAAAGTTTATGAAGACAAAGGATTATTTCGAAGGGTGAGCTTGCTTCGGCAGCTGCACAGAGTAGATTTCACGACCTTTCCAAATATGACTGCTTATATAGATAATGTATTTACATTGGTACAGCAGTTGGCCGATATTGGTAAAGTAATAGAAGATGCTGAAATTGCGGAAATTCTTTTGAGTGGACTCCCTCAGGATTTTGATACATTGGTGTCAGCCTTGGAGACGGCATCTATCACTAATATACTGTCCTCAGAACTGGTTCGTGCAAGGCTTATACAAGAAGAATATCGTAAAACTAATTCTGAAACAAGCGGCTTGAACAATGCTTATGCAGCAAGAGGGAATATTACTTCCAGATCAAAAGTTATTTGTAATTATTGTAAGAAGCCTGGACACATAAAGTCAAAATGCTACAAGTTGAAGCGGATGAAGAAAGAAGATGGATCGACTAGAGAGCAACAACAACATCAAACAATGACAGCTTCAACATTTTTCACTTCAGCGACTACAGATTTTATTGTGGACAGTGGTTCCACATCACACATGTGTAACAATGAAATCATGTTTGTGGATTTAAAGAAAAACAATATTATGATAAACTGTGCTGATAAGAAATCAAAATTGAAATGTTCTGGAATAGGAAGTATCAACATAAAAATCAATGATAGTGATAAAATTATGTAAGATGTTTTGAATGTTCCGCATTTATCAGAAAACTTGTTGTCGGTAGGTAAAATGTGTGAGAAAGGTTATTTGGTTGTTTTTTAAAAAGGATGGCTGTTTTATATATGAAGATGGATGTTCCATTGATGGAAGTCACATTATGTCTGCTGAGTTAGATAAAGGTGTGTATAGGATGAAAGGTACATGCATACAGGAGCAGTCGATGGCTACCCTACATCAGGTGCAGGGAACACAGACTGCAAAGGTTGCTGCATCAAATGATGCCGAATTGTGGCATAGGAGGTTAGGACATCTGAGTTTGAATGGAATGAATGTTCTTAATGATCACATTTCACGCAGTGTTCGCTTTCAGAAAGAAGAGCTTCAGCAATGTACTGCTTGTCTTGAGGGTAAGCCTGTGGCCAAGGCTTATCCTATTGGACAGGCAAGGCGTGCTGGTGAGAAACTTGAACTAATCCATTCTGATGTCCTGGGCCCGTTGAGTGATGACAGCTGGGGAGGTGCTAAATACCTACTAACCTTTACGGATGACTATACACGAAAGACCTTTGGATATTTACTTAAGAAGAAATCTGAGGTATTTTCTTATTTTGTCATTTTTAAGAACTTTGTAGAAAAGCAGACTGGACTTCGTGTGAAAGGCCTGCGTTCTGACAATGGTGGTGAGTATTGTAATAAAGAATTTAAGTCCTTCTTACAGAATGAAGGAATACTTCACCAATTGACGGTACCGTATTGTGCTCCTCAAAATGGCGTGGCTGAACGTCTTAATCGGGTAATTATGGAGAAAGCTAGGTGCATTCTTTTGCAGGCAGGTCTCTGCAAGCGTTTTTGGGGTGAGGCAGTGATGTCTGCCATTTATTTGAAGAATCGTAGCCCCACGACGGCTTTAGCAGGACAGTTGCCTGAGGAGATGTGGTCTGGTCACAGTGTGACTTTGGACCATCTTCGTGTATTTGGTTGCATAGCTTATGCTCTGGTTGAGGAGCCGACTCGTACAAGTAAGTTGAACGCTAGGGCTAAAATGTGTATTTTTGTCGGTTATTCTGAAACTACCAAAGGATACCGACTGGTAGAGCCATCCAATCCAAAAAGGGTTATTTTGTCTAGAAATGTGGATTTTATGGAGGATAAATTTTATAAGAATTTTAAATGCAATGACATTGACAATGTAAATTTTAATAATGAATTGATCACTTTAATTGAATATCATAATGAATTAAATTCAAAACAATCTAGTCAGGATATTATTCCTAGTCATAATAATTTATTCATTAATAATGAGACTGCTGAGGATATTCCAAATGAAAGTAGTGATAATAATTCAATAAATGAAACAAATCAGACTTATGATTTTTCTTATGAATTTACAGACGCTGAATCAGGCGGCGGCAGTGATATAAATGATCATCTCTCGGCGGAGATGCTGGAGGCACAGCCGGTTTTCTCCGGAGAGACTACAGAAGGAGGGGAAGACGCCACTAATACGGTAGAATTACCTATGACTGTAGGCAGTCGCCCCGTGCGTAATAATCGTGGTAAGCCACCATTAAGGTATGATGATTATGAACTAAGTATGTATGCTAGTACTCTGTTTGATGAACCACAAACTTACAGTGAGGCACTAACATCTTCTGATAGCAATGAATGGGTGAATGCTATGAGGTTGGAGTATGAGTCGCTTTTGAAAAATAATGTTTGGCAATTAGTAGACAGACCTATAAATATAAATATTGTCAAATGTAAGTGGGTGTATAAGATAAAGCATGATACATCAGGGAAACTCGATAGATATAAAGCTCGCTTAGTTGCTCGCGGCTTTAGTCAAAAAGAAGGTATTGATTTTTATGATACTTTTTCTCCTGTTGTACGTCATTCAACAATGCGTGTTTTGTTTTCTCTTGCACACCACTATGATATGAAAATAGAACATATTGATGTAACAACAGCATTTTTGCATGGTGACTTAAATGAAACTATTTATATGGAACAACCACAAGGTTTTGCCTCAGATGAAAGTAAGGTTTGTTTGTTATCAAAATGTATTTATGGGTTAAAACAAGCGAGTCGTATGTGGAATTTGAAAGTACATAAATTATTAACTGAAAATGATTATATACAAAATAAATGTGAGCCATGTGTTTATGTAAAAAAAAAATTAATAACAATTTGACAATTATTGCTCTTTATGTTGATGATTTTTATATTATGAGTAACAATAATACTAATGATTTGTATCAATTACTAAAAGATAATTTTTCTGTGAAACATTTGGGTCCACTTAGAAGTTGTCTAGGAATGAGAATTACTAGAGATAAGAATATTTTAAAATTGGACCAAAGTGAATATATTAAGCGATTGTTAAAACGATTTAATATGCTTGATTGTAAGAGTGTTTCTACGCCTATGATTGTTAATGAAAAATTATGTAAATCAAAATTAAATTCAGAGTTAGATGATAATGTTTATCAATTTAGACAATTGATCGGCTGTTTAATGTATCTATCAGTTTGTACTAGGCCTGACATAACATTTAGCTGCAGTCAGTTGAGTCAATACTTAACAAATTTTGATAAAAGCCATTGGGTTGCTGCTAAAAGAGTTCTCAGATATTTAGCAGGCACTATTGATCATGGTCTTTGTTTTTATAAAAATACAGCATTAAATATTGTAGCTTATGCTGATGCTGACTGGGCTAATGATATGGAAGATAGGAAATCTTATACAGGTTTTGTTGTTAAACTGGGCAAGGACGTTATCAGCTGGGAATCCAGAAAACAGCGTTGCGTTGCCTTATCCAGTACAGAGGCTGAATACTTGGCCATTTGTGATGTCGCAAAAGAGTTGTGCTTTATTAGGAATTTCATGTATGAAATTATCTGTAAACACATTAATATTATCATATTCAATGATAATCAAAGTGCACAAAAATTGTTATTGGCTAAGGAGTACTCTCATAAACGTACAAAACATATAGATCTAAGATATCATTTTGTTAAAGATTTAATTCAGAAATATAACTTTAATGTCAGATACATGCCAACTAATAATATGATAGCCGATATATTCACTAAACCACTTTGTTCAGCAAAGCATAATAATTTTATGAATGATTTGAATCTGAATTGATACCTGAATTGTTATTTTAACTTATTGACTAGTTTGTTTAACATAGAGCAAAATAAATGTAATGTTATAGACATATAGATGTGACAATGTAGAGTTTATGACTTGTTTGCATAATGTAAAGCAAATGTAATATTATAAGCATGTTGGTTAGATAGTGCTTTAGATGGAAATTATGTATTATGAGGTCACTTATTTTAGTCTGTATGTTATGACATTGTAAAGAATAAGGGGAAGTGTTAGAATAATGTATTCTTTACTATAGAGTCAAGCCGTGACAGCTGTCATGGGAATATCATCTTGTCTTTAATGACAGTTTCTACTTCTGCTGTCGTTCATGTAACTTCCGTCTGTCCTCCTACATTTTGACGAGGCAATGTCCTCATAACTCTGTAATAATTAATCCACATATAGACAATGAATCCTAGGATGTGATACCGATATATCTGCATAAATAATGTGAATATAAACGAAGATATAAAATGTGAGTGTATTTTATTTCAATCCACCTGGCCAACACGCACCCTAGCAAGTTACTCTGCTAACAAGGACAACGTCTGTCGGGACAGCTAGTGTTACATAAAATTAAGTTCAGAGACAGATAAAAAATATATATTAAATTGATTTATTATGTACATTACACAAGGTTTAACTTAACTGTCCCAGCTCAAGCTTCAATGGCAATTTTGCTTGGACTTTTAACTTTTTCATGTTTTTCAGGGGCTTTATCTTCAATAATATCAGGTAACTTATCCGTAGGGGCATCAGGTAGTTGATCCTTTACATCAAGTATGGCTTCAAGTTCTGCCTCAACAGCCTCATTATCTTCTTCTGATAACTGACCAGAAATTAGCTCATCAATCTCATGTTGCTTCTCAATACCTTCTCGAGTCTCATCCAAAATCTTTTCTATTTCATCAATGCTCATTATATCATGGACCTTCTTCAGTGCATCATTTCCAGTCTTCAATCCATCAATCACCTGTAAAAATGTTGAACTCATGAAACCATACAATACCACCAAAATAGATCCTTAGTTAATAAAGTTTCGAGAGTATGATTGAACTGGATAATTGAAAAGATAGATGAAAACATACCTGTACTTCAATCTGCGCAAATTCAAGATCATGAGTAAGCTGTTCAAGTCTCTCTAACTGCGTATCTGTATTCTGCAACAGATTCTCTTGGTACTTTTTCTTCTTTAGCAAAAGTTTAGCTCTGTCACGTTTGCCTTCAGTCAGTAGCTTCTTTGCAAGTTGGCGGTCCTTCTCGAGGTTCAATTCTATCTTTTTCTGATACTGTTTCAGTTTATCTCTTTGTTGTTTCAATTGGAGAACGGCTTTATCTTGCTCGGTTATCCTGCTCACTGGCTTTTTATGTTTTCCGAATAAACTCCCCATTTTTTATAAAGTCTAGCTAAAAGTTTAATACAATTAGGAATGTTGATTTCGCTAAACTCACTCACCAATCACAAAAGTTTTTCATCTGCAAAATGTAATCGTAAAATCCTACAATTCAATTTCAACTTTTTATTCCCGTCAAAATCAACAAATAATCAGCTGATAAAACTTTTGTTTGATTGGTCTGCATGACGCCGATTATGACATTGACAGTAAATGTACAAAACTCCGAATGAGTAGGTACCTACAGAAATGACTGAAACCAGCATAGAATCTAAATGGAAACCAAACCAATAAAATTATACAAAAGGAGCCGAAGGGCAAACTAACTATTTTTTTTGTAATAGATGTCTTTGCTAAATGAGTAGGTACAGCTTGGCAAAAATGTTTAGAATCAGAACTAAAATTACATTATACCTACTGGCAGCCCCGTTCCCATTTGCAAAGATTCTAGTATGATTACGTTCCGTTATGTTTTTTATTTTCTCGAAGAACCTGTAATGTATACATATTTTCATATCATATTCTAACTCGTCGTCTACGGGGTTCTCTTCTCGGCTTCATGTATTTTTTATGTGATCAGAGATTCCCACCCATTCGTATAAATAAATATATGTAAAATATAAATAAATAATAACGCTGGGCAATCCACAAAACACCACCTAGCCTAGGGTTGCCAGATCGCCGGGTCTGGTCCCGTGCGTGTCCAGTATATTAATAGGCCTAAGGCTGTGTCCCCAGTAGGCAAACTGTGAGCGGCCGACTGAGTGAGCCGCAAATTTGTGGCGAACAGCTACAAACTCAGATCAGTTTGCGTGCGTATAGCAAGCACTGGAACCTGCGAGTCGGCCGCTAACTGAGACAGTCGGCGGCGCACGTATCGCTGCAAACTGCGTACAGTGAGCGCAAACTAGCAAACGGTAGACACTCAATTTAAAATATATGGAAGGGTGTACTGAACTGATACGCCGCAAACTCAGTCGGCTGCTCACTGTTTGCCTACTGGGGAGTGGGGATACAGCCTAAAAGTCTCCACACACTGAAGCCGGAAGCGGAGCGGAGGCGAAGGCTTACCGGTTTTTCCTAATATAGCACCGCGCCGCGCCGCCGCCACCGCCTGCGGTGTGTGTGTAGGCTTTCATATGATTTAATAGACTACAACTCACACGCCTTCGCCCCAAGCCACATATGTACTAGGGTTCTACGCATCCCCAAGCAAAGAGTTTAATGTTATAGGTAGGTACTGACTGGATGACTCATATACATAATACAAAACACAAATAGATTTTTTTTATTATACATACAAAACATCATGAAAATAAAGATCCAAAATTAATTTTCAACATATATTTTGATTAGTTATACTACTTCAGGTTTAACTACCTGTTGCCATTATTAATTCTGAGCGAAAAAGGGGCAATAATATCGCGTTTGTTGTATAGAATGGGCCCCCCTTAGGTAAACGGTTATTTCAGACTTCATTTAACCCCTTCAGTGGTAATTAAAAAAAATAACTATCCTGTATTATATTATTCTAAGTCCTAATCTACTTACATACCAAATTTCATCTCAATAACTTCAGTAGGTAATTACTGAATATTATTACCTAACAAACATTCACACAGACTTTCCCATTTATTATATTTATTTAACCTATTAAAAAAACAAAAACTGACACTGGCAGTCAAGTACTACCTACGTAAACTTTCTCTGAGCCGTGCTTGCTGATGCCATTATTGGCCATTGCTTTGTTTGCAACACAGTGATGCCAAATGGGCGGGATTCCCTGCAAATTCGGGGGTTTTTTTCGCCTTTGGGGGGAGATTCGGGGGGAAAGGTTTGTTGGGGGGATTTTCGGGGGTAAAATAAACTTTGGCGAAATTATGAAGGTTTTCTTGAGTATCTCAATCATTCAACCACAAACATAAAATCATTCTCATCACTACTTTAGTGTACCAATGTAGTATACCAATGGCAATAGAAACTGCCGAAGTCGTTCTCAGAATACGATATTCATTGCCAAACGGTTGTGTCAATATCGTCCCGACATCGCAAATGCTATGAAAGCTTAATTCGGAAAACGTGTACATGTTAAATAAAAATGATAGTGATTGCGAAAATGATTGTATGATAATATTTGAAGCTATAAGTGAGGTTGAATAATAATAAAAATATATTTGCTTATTTTTCTCCTATAAAGTGTGTTGGGGCTTTTTTTCACAAAAAGCTAATTTTCGGGGGTATTTGGCATAAATTTGGGGGGAAACTCACATAGTGATCTGGCAACACTGTTGCAACATTATGTTTTTGCGTTGATGGGTTTGTTTGATGAGCGAGATTATAAATTTATTTTATTCAGCTGATTCTTGTCTTGTTATGGTTTCAGCTGAATTATTTTTTCCATTAAATAAAATTTTGTTTCAATTTGGTAGTTGTTCCATGAAATTGAAATAGAAGGTGTGATCTACGACAATGGCGGTTCTAGCTGCAGCCCAGCTACTTGACGAGTTGATGGGAAGACATCGAAATACCAATCCCAATGAAAAGATACGGAAACCGAACTGGGAGGACCCTGAGGTAACGCAACCAAGCTTTCAATGGGTCCTACTAAACTTGGTTGAAATGAGAATCATTTCGCGTTGGCCTCCCGTTTTTGTTACTTCTATCTATCCCAATGTAACCTAAAATATATCGGTTGTTGCTCTCATAATTCAACAATATTTAAGATAAGCCTTATATTGAAAATTGTTGGTAACTATTGGTGTTTGTTGCAGTATTGCAGTTATTACATGGTAAAGTTCTGTCCACATGACTTGTTTGTGAACACCAGGGCAGACCTTGGAGTGTGCCCAAAAGTACATGATGATGAGGTCAAGGAACTATTTGAGAAGGCTGAGAGTACCTACAAGAAATCTCAGTATGTCGAAGAATTCCTACGATTTTGTCAGCACATGATCAATGATGTTGAAAGTAAGTATAGTAGGTTTGATACCCAACATAAAACTAAACTAAAAAATTGAAAGTATAATTAAAATTACCCAAATTTCAGGAAAGATACAGAAAGGGAAGCAAAGACTGGAATTAATGAATTCAAAGCCTGAAGGACCACCAATGACCGCTGCTCAAACAGAGAAAAACCAGGAACAGGTATAAACAAACAAAAACCAGTGACCATTAGGCTTCCTGGCATTTTATAAAGGGAATAATTTAATTTGTAATTCATTACTTTATTCCCAAAGGTAAATCTACTCTCTGAAAAGGTGAAGGCTCTGGTTCAAGAAGCAGAAGAAGCAGGCACCAGGGGTGATGTGGAGCAGGCACAAGGTCTGATGAAGCTCTGCGACAGATTGAAGGAAGAGAAAGATACACTGCTGAAACAACAAGAAAACAGGTAAGCATTGTGGCATTGTCTAGTTTTTTTTGGACTCCCTCTTTTGTTTTTGATGAATAGATAAAAAAATAATTATTGCACACTATTTTAGAAAGAAATAACAAGAAATAACTTTAAAACTAAGCGACTACATATTATCATATTCTCTGATTTCTAAATAAATATAGCCGGACAGGACAATACAACCCTGACAAAAAAGAGGAGTTTGGAATGAGTCAACTGTGGCATTGCACCTGCCAAACATTATCAAACAGAAAGTTAATTACTAATTATATAAAAATAAGTTTTTGTTTGATAATTGACTTTATTGATGAGTGTTCTAGCTACACAATGACGTGAAGCTCAGTTGGAAGGAAACCAGTGATAAAATCTGTTATTGGAATTTCTGTAAATTAGTATTTCATTCCTAATTGGTTTTTGTCACCATCTTGACCTCCATAATGCCAACATCAAAGTCTTTTTGACTGAAAAACAACATTGAGCATTCCTCACATGCTGAGCGTTGGCTTAGCATCACTTTAACGCCTGGCGTTTGGGGGAGAGCAAGACTTCTTACAGTAAAACAGTAATTAACTAGTACGAATGACAGTCACCCGACCACAGGTAACAAGATCTTAAATATCTAAATAGAGTAAAGTTTAGGACCCTACGGATTCAATATGTAATTGTATAACTGTGTCTAAATAAATGCGTTATTATTATCTAAATATGATTATGTTACTCATAATGTATTGTTTTTAAATAAACTTTTACTAAAAATCAAAATCAATCAAAATCTCGGCAACTTTTGGCACAGGGTCATGGAAGTAAAATTTGATTTGCTACCATCATTTGTGTCCCTTAGCTTAGCTTCTTTGTTTAGTTTTTTGTTTCTGTGTGAGTCGAAATAAATGCTTTTCAATTCTCTAGTTACGACTAGAGAATTGAAAAGCGTTTGAAACAATTTTTATACAAAATTTGTACCCTTTTAACTATTTGTTTTCCAGTCACTGGTCAATAACCGCAGAGTTAGCGGCAGCGCAAGAAAAGCAAATGGAGGTGTGTCCTGTTTGCGGCGCTTTCCTGATCGTCGGTGACGCGCAGCAACGTATTGATGACCACTTGTCTGGGAAACAACATGTTGGGTATGTTCATTTTTATTTACGAAATCAACAGAAGAATCACAAAAACAAGTGTTCTAATAAATCTGTATTCCTTTACTTGAATGTATCAACAAGGCAACAACTAGCTCAAGTTGCAAGGTTAATTTTAGTGTTTAATGTTTAAACCGATCTGTCTGTATGATTAGTTATAGCCCTGAAATAACACAGGCAATTTTTCATACCATAAATCAATTCCCATAGGATATTATAAATAAATAAATAATTATTTTGTAAAAATAAAAAATATGTGTTCAATTATTAAATTTATAGTTTATTTATGCCTAGTTTTGAGTAAATTGAACCAAGGAAAAATAATTTTCCATACAAACTTAACCACCCTATTTAACCCCCTCAGAGATAATTTTTGAAAATTTTTGTAGCCCATGTCCTACTCTAGGTTCTAAACTATCTACCACCAAACAATCAACGTACAAAATTTAATCTAAATAACTTAAGTAATTACGGAGATAACTTATAAAAAACATTGACACAGACTTTCCCATTTATTATAATAGTAAGATTAGTTAATGAACCTAACCAAAACAAACATTCACAGCTATTTCAAGCTCCGTCAAGCCTATGAAGAAATGCACGAGGCCCGGGAAAAGGAACAACAAGAGAAAGAAAAAAAGCGCCGGGAGGAAAGAGAGAAAGAGAGGTCACGCGCTGGTGGCGGCCTCGGTTCCGACCGCCGGGATAGGGAGCGCATGGAGCGCGACAGGGAGAGGGATAGGGATCGCAGCGAGAGGGGAGATCGGGATAAGGATAAAGATTCCAAGGACAAGGATTCTAAGGATAAGGATAAAGATCGTCATAGCCGTAGGTAAGAAACTATATATTCCAGATATTACAATCAGATAATGTAGAAAAATTTATTACGTAATTTCTAAGAATGTACATACATACATATTATAGATGGTTGTTTTCATACATCTCTAAAGGTGGATAAATTATATTGAAAGCATTGTTTCATTCATTGAATACTTAACTTCAAAGGTCATCATTCAAAGGTGTAAATTATCATAAACACATTCTATGCTATTTTACCAAACAATTGGATAAACTTCCGAAAAGCGCATACCGCCGATCGATATGAAATTTGGTATGATAACGTATTTCGACCTCCTAATCACGAATATCAAAACGAAAATTGGCGCAAAAGCCATTTGTGTGTGTGTGTGCGTGTGTGTGTGTACAGCGGAGATTAGGAACTGTGGGGCGTCACTCCCACATTTTAGCAACTCAAAACCCTCTCCACTGTGTGTGTGTGTGTGTGTGTGTGCGTGTGTGTGTACAGCGGAGATTAGGAACTGTGGGGCGTCACTCACACATTTTTAGCAACTCAAAACCCTCTCCACTGTGTGTGTGTGTGTGTGTGTGTGTTTTTGCGCCAATTTTCGTTATGATATTCGTAATTAGGAGGTCAAAATACGTTACTATACCAAATTTCAGATCGATCGGTGGTATGCGCTTTTCGGAAGTACACCCTATCATTTTAATTCTGACTTCTATGTTTAATTTATAGTATTACTAGCGACCCGCCCCGGCTTCGCACGGTTTTATTATATGTATAAACCTTCCTCTTGAATCACTCTATCTATTAAAAAAAAAGCATCAAAATCCGTTGCGTGGTTTTAAAGATTTAAGCATTCAAAGGGACATAGGGATATAGGGACAGAAAAAGCGACTTTGTTTTATACTATGTTGTGATAAACCACTTATGGCACACATGTTAAAACTTGAAGAGAAGCCCTGGATTCTAAATTATAGCTTAGGCCTCGAATTCAATAATTACACTGTAAATGAGTTAAGTAAATTATTTATATGTTTACTTTAAGGTCGAGCCGCGATGACAAGAGCCGTGACAAGGACCGCGACCGTGACCGCGACCGCGACCGCCGGCACCGCAAGGACAGACACCGTAAGAAAATTTGTATTTCTATACATTTATTAAACTACAACAGCATCTTCGCATGAGTTTTTCTTGAATGAAAGTTATATGTCTGTGTTAAAATGTATTCTGGTCCATTCAGTAATTTTGGCGTGAAAAAGAAACAAGAATTTAATGAAATCGTAGGAAGTATTAGTTCAGAAATTAGTAATCTAAATTACTCTGCCCAATAAAGTAATATGCAGGTACACAGGCGTAATTAGGTCTGAATTTTAAAATGATTCTATTGTTTGATTATGATTTCTTATCCTTTTAAAAAAAATGAATAGTTATAAGAGTAAAATTGCAATTTGTGGTTCCAGGTTCTCCCCATGAGCGGTCTCGAAGGCGAGACCGTTCCCGTGACCGTCGCTAGCATTCACTGAGGTATCACAAAAGCGCCTCGAACCGGTAAGTATATAATCCTATCCGCTCCCACAAGTCCAGTCAACAGCCAACCCAATCAGCCATCCTACCCATTTCCCTCCAAAATGACAAAACTGTTTCATCCTATTCTATCCGAAAACCCTATCCAAAAATATAAAAATACAAGTAATAAAATGAACACTGTTATTTTACAGCCTTATGTAGAATTCCAAAATATAACTTCGATATATAATGGCAATAATGGGGCGTATTGTTGAGCCATTATCGATTCGGTAGTTGTCGTCACACCGACGGACCTGGCAGGTATTTAATTGGTATTTTGAATAGTTGCCGAGAGGAGGCTTTCGCCTATCTATCTTTTATTGGCGATTTCCAAGGAGCTGTTGGCTTCGGCATTGTTTTGAGGTATTCCTAAATATTATTTTTCGACGTCGTGAACACTGGTGCCGATCGAAAATGCCAGGTATTTGTTAGGATTGTGGTTTAGGGTTCTATACTAAACACATGTGTTTTTATTAATAAGGAAAACATGTGATTCTTGTAATGTCATCAATAAAAATAGCAAATTTAAATTATGTTTTTACGCAACAAAACTCGATTATGTCCGTCGTACCATTTGATGTCGCGTTACGGAGTTGGGAGCACACCCTGTGCATATCACACCATCTACTGTATGTTTCCAGGTACCCAAACTCTTTGTGTGGCAACAAGTTCTAGCTGCAATGTTAAATTACTCTTGTACTTTGTTTTATTATCTATTTTGTAATAGTAACTTGATGCTACAAATTAATTAACCACCCCCACATAACAGAATTTGCTTGCTAGTGATCATCAAAATACTTAAACTTTAATTTTTATAAGCATAGATAAATTATATTAAATTGGTATTAAATTGATCCTAGCAGCTCATTCCATCCACTAATAAAGGGCTCACTACTAGCATACTCCATGGACTTTTCAGTTGGGACCGTGAACGAAGAGCGGTGAATCGCCGAGGAAAATGAGGTACTTTTCAAAATTCAGGCTCAGTTTCGAAGGCAGAAGCGGAGGCGTTTCGCGGCGAACAAAAATACTCCGAAACAACTCCCCAACGGCTTTGAGGTGACATAGAATAGTCACATTTATTCTTACAACACTCGCTGTAATAAATTGTGTAACTGCATGATATCGTTTACCGATTGACTACTTAGGTCTTAGAAATTTCTTTAGATGATAATTAAATGTATGTGTATTGTGTAGCTACAAAACGAACCCTAGGGAGGTCAGTTTTTTCTGTATACCAGATTCCACTCAGGATGATTCAGGTATTTATAATTTTGTTATATTCACGATGCATTGTCGCGTGTAATGATTATGTGAATAGTGTTTATTTGATGAAATTAAATACGCATAATACTACCATTTGTTTTTATTTTAAGACCTAGACGCTTAACAACCCCTAAACGAAGTTGTAGGCTAACTACGGCTGGGTAGGTCCCATTTGTTCTATGGAACATGACGTAATAGAAAAAATTGAGAAAATACTGTCCCTATTTGTACTATAGAACAGATTGTAATTTTTGTCTCAAATTGTTCCATAGAAGAAACTAAGTACATAGGTATATAAACTTCTTGATGGTTACTCACTAACAAAAATTATAATGCCGTAACGCATTGTTCCATAGAAGAAACTAAGTACATAGGTATATAAACTTCTGGATGGTTACTCACTAACAAAAATTATAATGCCGTAACGCACCATAACGGATTTTGAAAGAGCTGCAGTCGCAGGGTCCTCACTTATTTATTGTTGTTTGTTTACAATGATTGGATTGGATCTTTGTTTATCGTAATGGAAATAAACGTAAATGTCATTCAAGTCTTACATATCTCATCATGGAAGGGAAAAACTGATTCTTATTTTGTTCTATGACATGAAACTCGGGTGAAAAGGTAGTATGTAGTTCCATGGAAAAAATAGGGACGAAAATGTGTCATTTTGTACTATGACGTCATGTTCCATAGAACAAATGGGACCTACCCCTACGGCTTATTATGGAAGACCTCGCAGAAGACTAGCTGATGACTGGCCGGCAGAGTACGTTCGTAAGTCAAGGTCGAAACAAGTAGTCTTTAGCGGACATATAAATATAATGTAGAGAGACATAGACATATAATGTAGAGAGGCTTTTTGTTACCATAACGGAGTGGTTTTATTCTCATGTACTCAGAGATTCTCATTGGTTACTCAGAACTACATATTTATAAATCTGTGTTGGTTAGGTACCTTCTAACCGTCACCCTAGTTTGAACCTATGGCTCTGAACCTATCTATGCTCATTCTATCTAATGTCTACTGATAGAAGCCCTCTACAAAAAAGAGATTACGTTAGTCCAAGCAGTCATTCAATGGTCACAACTATAGATGTAAATCAACCGATTTAAAACGTTTTAAACCAAATTTCGCCGTTTTAAACCGCAAATAAATCGTTTTAAACGGTTGAAAACTCGCATACAACTTTGCGTCAAGTCCCGACATTCTGTTTAAAATGAAACTCACACTCTCCCACTCGAGAGTAATAACGAGAGACCGCCACGAGAGTGTAAGTGTGCGAGTTTGGTTTTAAACCATTTTAAACCGAATCAAATTGCTTATTTAAATAAGGTTATCAATATCAGTACACGCCGCTTTTACACGGGCGCGCGTATGAACAAGGCTAATGCCAGAAACATACTTGTGTGTCGGGGCGCGCCAGAAGCATATCGGTTTCATACAATTAGTATGGTTAGGGACATACTTGTATGTCGTGTCGCGACACGGTCTATCGTGTCGCAGACTGCTAGCCACCGATTGCGCCAGAGCGGTGGTGGGGGTTATGTCGCGACAGGCAAATGTGTTTCTATACAGGCGCGTGGCTCGTGGCGCGAACATTTTTTAATTTAGTATTATTGCAAAATGACAACACATGACGTTGACAACACAAACAGGTTCCTGAAATACAATAATATTAGTAGGTTGGCAAGAAATCTTAGAGCAAAAACAAAAATAAACTAAAGTATTCAATTATTTCATCATAGACTATGTGATCTGTATTAATCTGAATAAAAGTTTTACAGATTTGGCTTAATCTGTAATCTGTATTTGTGGTATATATTATGTATAGATAAATCTGTATAGGTATATGGCAACACTGGGCCATGATACCTCGTGTCGCGACACGTTAGTGTGCACAGTCACCGCCGCGACAGTAAGCATCGCGACACGCTGGGACACGTAAATATGTTTCCGGCCTAATACAAACACCGGAGGCATGGCGGCGCGGTGCCATAGGAAAAACCGGCACTGTTCTGCTTCCGGCTACTGTGTGTGGAGACTTAAGTTTTTCACAATGAAAAAGGTTTATTTGAGTGAGTCAGACAGATTGCCATCAACAAAGAAGCAAAGACTCTTTCGTCAGTTTTTAAAATTGAACAGAGTCAAGTCAAGCCTATGTCTATATGCTAAGTGGACGGGTAACACTCACTGTTTTGTCACTTTGGCAGTGACATTTCCTAAATCAGCGCCGTCAACAAAAAAAACTGCTAAAATGTTTTGATTATGGGTGTTTGGTTGTTCGGTTAAATTTATTCTATAATAATATTTTTTTGGTTTTGCTTCGCATTATGAACAAGGAAAAAGATGACAAACGAGAACAACAAAATGCACGAGCCCTTCTAAGAACCAATTTTTTGTACGCGATATCTGAACTAAATGGTAGGTACAGGGAAGATGGTTAAGTATATTTAATTTTTCACCTGTGTGGCATTTGCATCCAATCAAAGGCGAGAGCAGTTTCCTTAGGAGCACATTTACAACCTGTGAACGTCTATCAGGACCGGCGCTCGCAAATAAAATAATGCTCTGATCTAAAGACATTTAAGAGTAACCTCAAAACGCAGACCAAAACTTCTGCTATGTACCTACCTATGCTATGCCGGCCTGCATTGCAAATGCAATACAACTACATAAAATAATAAAGTGAAGTATGTACTACCTGCATACATTTATTTTATTAACTGACTAGTAGGCATAGCAAAGGCTAGTTTATACAAAAGTGTAATTGGGTAAGAAATTAGAAACTGAATAAATTCTAAATAGTAGAATGTTCATAAAAAAAAACATTTTATGATTTGTATTGTATGCCCATCCATAAATAGGATGATAATGAGATATATCATTATCAGGGGCTTTATTGTCTAACTCAACTGATAGATAATCGAGATTTTTTCTTTTTTGACATTTGAAACCTAGCCTATTATATAGTATAAAACTTCCTCTTGAATCCCTCTATCTATTAAAAAAAAAACGCATCAAAATCCGTTGCATAGTTTTAAAGATTTTAGCATACATAGGGATATAAGGACACAGAAAGCGACTGGATGCGTCAAGCTGAAGACAGGGTGCTATGGCGGTCATTAGGGGAGGCCTATGTCCAGCCGTGGACTAATGTAGGCTCATGATGATGATGATGATGATGAAAGTGACTTTGTTTTATACTATGTAGTGATTTTCATTGTTCCAGACCAGCCCTGTAATATGACAACAATTGAAAAGTCTAATCTAAGCGGAAACTTCAAAGGATGGAAGTCAGATGGATCCCAAATTATCGTTAACAATCTAATAACTCCAACTGGATTAAATATCAAAACATCATTAATACGCACAACAGATATCCTTACTATTGAATACACTAATGACGTTCAACTGAGTAATCACTGCAACATTGTAAACCCTTAACTACCTACCTGCTGTCTCTCTGATGCCTGCTATGTTAATTTTGTCAATAAGTAATTGTGTGTACATTCTCATGGATTCAATGTGTGATGTGTGTTTGAATGGATGTACCTTCTTTCCGCCTACCAAAGTGCTGTTTCTGTGCTTATCGACATCATATGTATTGAGAGTAAAACACTTTTGTAAGTGATATGAATGCAGATAGGTAGTAACATGTAACATATTGAGTCAAAAGCAAATCCAAAAGTGATGTTTAGATGTATGGTCAGTCAGGTCACCATGATTGAGACAGCAGTGGATGTATGGGTCTTAAGTAGGTGCAGTCAGAGCATTTTTGTAGTGAAGTTCAAATTTTTAATTCAGTTTTTATGGAATGTAAGCTTTCTGTAGTAAGTATTAATACTGTTGTTCTGTGAATGGGATAGTGAAGGTTTAGAACCGCTATTTGGAGCATTTGGGGGAGACCTATGTACAGCAGTGGACTATACAGGCTGATGATGATTATGATCACTGTGATTGTAATGACAGTTCTTTGAATTTAATGCTGTTCATTTGTAAGGTTAAGTTTAAGAGGTAGAAATACAAATTTGCTTTAGTGGTATCCAAACACTGTTTTGGCATCTCTGTCTAAACTGTACAAAATATAAGTATAACAGTGGTATCACAAACTGCCCCATGGATTTTTTAAAATCCTTTGTTTCTTGTAAATAACAAGATGAATTGGTGGGGCGGCTAATATCTGCATGATTTTTTATTTTAGAATATAAGTTGTTAACAAAATAATCGACTTTTCATTCATTTATTATAATAAGTAATAGAATTTCTAAGCCAACCTTTCTGTGACAATTTCATTGTTTGCCCATGACTGACAGACAAATTGAGAACATCCTTTTTTGAAGTTGGTGTAAAAATACTTACAACGAAATATAATTGTTTAACAGTTATTATTTTAACTTACACGCTTTCCGTAAAGTTTCAGATATTTCTGAAACTTACGCCAAGCACATTATTGTTCTGGTTCGTTTACAAGCGTTTTTCATCTTAATTGGCTGGAGTATCAGGTCTCCGTGTGCGAAGACCTGAAAGTAGGTACATTATAATATAGCATAGGAGAATAAATAAATAATGCATCATCTAGCTAGGCCCAAGCTAGGCAGAGCTTGTGTTATGGGTACTAGAATAATATTTTCTGAGTCTAAAAGTCCCCCCCGGGAATAAAACTTTCCGAAATGTTATTTTTGATATTATTTATTTATTTATAATATTATCAATAACTGTTAATGATAATATTATCAACAGTTATTAACATTTCGTACATTATAATAATAACTGTTATTACACATATTAACGCACCTTCAAATAAGTGTTAATTTTTCATCATTGGTTCTTGGAATCCTTAGTGACCTTATTTTTATTTAATTTCACACTAGCGACCCGCTCCGGCTTCGCACGGTTTTATTATACGTATAAACCTTCCCCTTGAATCACCTTATCGATTAAAAAAAACCGCTTTAAAATCCGTTGCGTTTAAAGGGACAGAAAAAGCGACTTTATTTTATACTATGTACTGATGATGTATCAACGTTACACGTAGGTAGCTGTCCTCAAAATAAACGGTAGAGAGTTCTCTACCTAACGAGGCGCGGAGTTTGCGAAAAACGAAAACACGTGGATCGGCGTCTTGGGGATAAATGGACGTCTACGAGGATGGATGAGGCTACTTTGTATGGGTTATTAGGTTTTTGTTCCCGAAATGACGTAGGTAGCGCCTATTTACTGTGTTTGCGATTTACCTACTTACCTACGTTTCTGGTTATTAGTTAGAAGATCCTAAAATGTAGGAAACCTTGTGAAAACTCTAGGTTGGTTCTACAACAAGGTAGAGTACTAGGTAGGTACGTAGAGTACTACTGAGTACTACAGACTCTGTAGTACAGAGTACCTACAGACTTTAATGAAATACTAAGTTCGTAGAAACTGTAGGAAATCTTTAAAATCTCAATCAAAATTAATTAATCAGTTTTTTAAACTTCACGTAATCAGAATAAAATTATTAAAAATGTTCATTCGACGCGACGTTTCAACAGGTTTAAATATTCCTTGTCTCATATAAGTCCATAAAGTTTTTACCTCAATAAATACCTACTACTATATAGAAAGATTTACCAATCTTCCTAAGTAGTACTTAGGTAGATATAACAGATGACTACCTACTTTGCGATTAAACACCCTACAACGACCATTGGGTTTGGGCTATACGTTGTCTTTTCTGTCTGTTAACCAATAAATACCTACCCCTTCTGATTACTTCCCCATAAGTTTATTTGGTTTAGTTTATAAAATAACAGCTGTAGGTATGTTATTTTGCTACGCACTGCCGTTCAGAATTAGCTAGTATACTTAAATGTAGGAGTACAAATTATATGTATGTGTTATATGTATGTGTATATTGTTTGTATGATTTATGTAGGTATCGTTTTAAAGTAGGTACCTACTTTACAACAGTCAATGTGCGTTATAACGATTAGTACATTTATTTATAGGGTTTAAATAAATAAAAACCCGATAAATACCTAATTGTAATCTTTATGATTATGTTTTAATTTTCCCTACGCCCCTGCCTACCTACTAGGTAGGCGTAGGGAAAAGTAGGAGAAGGTAGTAGCTACTATCGCGAAAGTTCAAAAAGTGTGCGCTTAGTTTGAGCAGATATAAATGCAGGGTCGCTGTGGGCTGCAGGAACGCAGGTACCTACACTACCTACTTCAAAACTACATCCAGCCTGCATCGCTGAATCCGTTCAGTTACATTACATAGATATTATACTTGTAGGTAGGTAGGTATAAGTGTAGAGTAGGCCTACGTCTAAAATAGGGATGGCCTAAAATGCAGTTAGAGTAAAGTAGGAAAAGAAAATATATTCAGGACTCAAGTTTGTAGTAGGTATAATTTTAGCAGGCTCTGGAAAAATTGTGCATATTTAGAAAACCGCCTGTAATTTTGTACACCAAGTAGCAAGCCAAGCATAGGTTTTTGTTATCTAGGGCACAATTTCTAGGGTAGAAAGTAAAAAATACCTACGTTGTCACAGCGTCATCGAGTACAGTAAACATAACTATTAAAAATAATTGATATAAAAATTTAAGTAATAGATAACATTCACACGCTACGAAACGATGTAATTTTTCTCCTTTGTTCAGTGTAGGACAGATTCGACAGATACGCTTATCGGAAGATCGTGAATTGGGAAGATTCTTAGATTAGTCTACCCTACCCTGCTGTGCTTGAAATACAGGTGATAATGAAAGCTAGATTACTTAGAAATAAAAAAAAATAAGTTAACCCGCTTACATAGGCATATTGTTTGTATTGTACCTATGTAATAACAAAAGGTAAATTTTCTATTCATCTATCGAAATGACTTGTTAAAAAAATTATTAAGCAGATGAATGATAGTAGATCTGTAAGTTAGAGATAGTATACTTTAATTTATCAATGACTAGCGACCCGCCCCGGCTTCGCACGTTTTTTATTATTCGTATAAACCTTCCTCTTGAATCACTATCTATTAAAAAGAACCGCATCAAAATCAGTTGCGTAGTTTTAAAGATTTAAGCATACATAGGGACAGAGATGGCGAGTTTTATACTATGTAGTGATAGCGAAGTGAAGGCACATTCCCGCATCACTCAAGCAAGTCCAATATTCGTAATTTGGAGTGGCGGGCACATCCCTAGTGTAAAGCTTACACACAAGGACGGAGGCCCGGCCAGACCTGTTGCTCAATCGATTTGTGCCACTCTTTGTGCCGCACACTACGACTTGTAGGCGCAGCTTTTAACGCAGTTTTTGAATTTTTATACTTTCTAGCTATCGAGCAAGGCAAGGTCTGAGTTATTGAATTAGCGTCTCACGGTTTCACCCGCGTAGTTTCTGTTCCCTTGGGTAATATCTGGATAAAATATAGCCGGTGTTGCAAACTATATCTGATCTATCTCTGGGCTAAATTGAGCCAGATACGTTCTGTAGTTTTTGCGTGAAAGAGTAACCAACATACAAACTTTTGCGTCTATAGATGTTAGTAGCATAATAATTTTTGATATAGCTCACAAAGCCTCGTCTAGGCCCAAGCTAAGTAAGAGCTTGTATAATGGGTTAGACTCTGGAGCAAGAATAAATATTTGCAGATCGTACTAACATTTATCCCAAGGCGGAAATCGAATCCGCAACATTCTTCGTCGCAGGCCGACCCGCGCCCGCCGCTGCCGCGCCACTGAGGTCGTCTTTTATCGCGTCGAGGTCATAGAGATGGCAGGTGCCACGTTCGTCGTAAATCCGCTACTATTTTTTCCTTCATCGGGTTAGTTTTTTATTAGTAGGTTCGGCTTAGTTTTTTTAGTACGTTGGCGTTGTTTTTATGCTGAGTTCAGTGCCAATTCGATACCATGCGTAGGGGTCATTTCGTAGAAGAGCTACGGCGTAGCACGTCTAAAAGCCTATCGTATAGGTAACGTTAGTTTTAATGCCGTTGCTTTTAAGATTTATACAGACCAATTTACACAAGCATTTACGTATAGTTGTGTATACTTATAGGTATTTGTATAAAGGTGATCTGTGATATCACACATATTATTTAAGAGATACCTACAGGAGATTTCAAAAGAGATGACCCTTTTAACGATGTGAAAGTAGGTATATTAAAAGGGGACGGACTGCAAAAATATAGTTATTTTCATAGCCGTAAGGCGTCGAGGGCTCATTGTTTCGGCTGAGAGCGATACAGTGTACTGTACATACTTTTCTCACAGATAGATGCGAAATTTTGCATGTTAATGTTACCTCAACTTATATAATCGGTTTGAAATTTTGAATACACGTCATTCTAAGCCTGGAATAAAACATATATCTATTTTCATCATCAATTTTCACGCAGGAGAAGCCACGGATCTCAGCTTGTAAGTACATAGCTAAGCTAGGCACCTAAAAGACTACTTTATATATCTGTAGCTATAGCCACAGAATGAGTCGTAGTAGTAATTTACGCCTTTCTGAGTCTAGATCTGTGGGAGTATCTATCTGATAGAGCCCGTTCCTGTCTATTTTGGGATTCCCTGCCCTGTACAGATTTTTAGATTGTACCGACCTATGCAACCTTTGTGAGTGTTTTACCGTCTGGTTCAATAAATAAATCTAGTTTCAATATTTATATTAATTTACTGGCTCGGGAATTGAGTTTTGTGCAATCATTGGTAATGGTGGCGTTACCTCTATTTGCATAAGATCTATCGTAAATTTATGTAATTCTGCCTTGTAACTCAGCCTTCTGTGATTTCCTGATTCTGATCCGGAACTACTTGTAAACTTTATATTTGTACTTTGTTATTTAGATAATATTTTGTCACTAATAGATACAACTAGGTTGTCTGGTAGAGATTGCTCTTGAGCGATTACAAAATTGGGACATAATTTAAGCTATTTTATTGTAAATGTTTATTTTTTTAAGTGTGAATAAAGAATTTTCTATCCTTGAACTAATTTTCAATTTGTAAGAAACAAATTTGTTTTCATTCACAATTCAACGATTTGTTAATGCAGCAGCTTTGAACAGCTGTAAGATAAAGTAAAGTAGATTACGCAAAATAGGCTACTTTCACTTATGAGTACGAAATTAGGTACCTCTGAAACATCTGTTTGTTTGAATAATATTAGTTGGTAAGTACATATTAAATGTTTGCCAAACTAATTATGAAATTGATGGATTTCAGCTGTATTTTATATATATAAGAAGACAGATAACGATGAAGAGACAGCACATTCAATTTAAACTTGAGTTTACACGTTCGATAATAAAGTTTAACATTAAATCAAAATTAAACAAAGTTACCAATCTTGGTTTAAAAAGTCCTTAAATTATTACTATTACTTGTGTTCGTTACTCATTCTGTTAGGCTTCTAGTCATTATGGCTATGAAAATTATTACTGTGGTAAGTTTTAGTATTAGGTCCTTGCATATAAAATGGAAGTTTTAGTAAGAAATAGCAAAAGAAAAAAAAACAAATAAGGAATAAAATCTGGAACTAATATACATTTACATACATATATAACATACATACATTTATATAAATATACATTTTTTATAAAATTTTTAGCATGTATGAGGTACGTAATATACAAAAAAAATATTATGTTTAGTTAGGTAGGTATAGGATTATATACATTTTTTTATCCCCAAAATGAGATAAAAAAATGTATATAATCCTATACCTAACTAAAGATAATATTTTTTTGTAAATCTTATATTACGTACCTCATACATGCTACTTTTCTTATTTATCTATGCTTATTTCTAGGCGGTACTAATCCGTCCAGCATTTATATCCGCCAGTCATGTGATTGGATATTTATATTATATTTTTATTTTTCAGATTTTCTTGTGTGTTGCGTTGAGCAGGACAAAAGCGGAAGAAGAAGAATGTCACATATACGAAAAGGAGTCACCTAAAATCAAAAATCAATATTTGTCAGAACTGGCACAAACGTTTTATAGAGGTGAGAACATTTATAAACGTGGTCGGTGTGATGGTAAATTAGGTACTACCCAACCAGATTTCTATATTCTTTAATTCCATAGTCTAAAATTTTATAAACAAAAATACAACTATTATTACCTATAGCGGGGTACCCAAAGGTACTCGATACTTACTCCATTCTGCTGTAGTCGACTGATGGAGTAAGACCACCAATATTTAACCTTTCCAACCTATCCTACAATTAAAATAGAGGAAAAACATGCTGCCCTCAAAGCAGACGGATAGTGTCATTCATCATATAAGATATCTTGATTTTGAAGCCCAAAAAGAATCTTTGTGTGAGTTGACAAGCATAGACTCAGGAATAGGTACACCTGCTACTTAGTACTACAAAAGCATGCTACTCTCGAGCAGATGCTACTAAAAAGTAAACAATTAGCATGTGTTTACAAAGCACAGGAAGGAACAAAGCATGCTTATAAAAATTATGCTACCTAATTGCAAGGCGGTCTATTTTTTCGTGCTAATTAGCACAAGGGGTGAGGCGGGGTTGTACGGGGAGTTGCTCGAAAGCATGTCTGAACTGATCACATCTACGAGCATGCTCTGCTACTTTTATAAAGCAAAAGTGCACCCAGAGCAAGTTAGAAAAGAGCATACTACATATCAAGTAGCAAACAAGTGCAAATCTATCTATATATTAGCAAACAGTTCTTGTATGCATGTGTATTCCAGGCTTATAAATCCACATCTTTCAGGCATACAAGTGTACGAATACGACGGCTGATGAAATATCAAGCTTTATTATTTTATTCCAGAGTTGCAAGACAAGCCATATCTGAAGCTGAACCAAACTGTGGTGGATAGCATTCGCGGTCGGATGTCTTTGGCAATCGTCAACGATGACGGTGACTCCAAGATCATAGTGAATCTGATACATTTGAAAAACAAAAACAAAGTCGCTGATGAAAGTGACAGTGATTCTGATGAAGATATCGGATTATTTGGAGACCTATTATAGTTATTACTTGTATTATAGATACATGTACAAATCTCATCAATCTTGATGAAATAATTTTTTTTATGTTTTTATTTAAATAAACATTTTGTATATACTTTTTGGATTCCTTGAGATATTTAAAATAGGTAATTTATTGTCATTTTGACTAATTGGTACCTATTCAATAATCCAATGACCTGTGACAAAATACCGCGAAACAGGTAAATAATATATAACAGTGTGTAAATAAATGTAATAAAATACATTTACACTGTTATATAATAAAGCCACAAAGTTCCAGGAAGGTCGTAAATCCCCAAAGATTTATTCTGGAACATCCCTACAATGACCCTTGAAAAGGTACGCGATACAAAAACGTATCGTCATACAAAGTAGAGAAATATTACCGCATAATTCTATGAACGAATCCAAAGGTAGGAAAGGTAACAATTCTATCACATCAGTTGCGTGGAGTAAGAAAATTTAAAGGCATTTTATTCTAATTATTTACTATTTCAGAAATCTTCAAGGGGTCAAGCAAGATACAGTCAATATTAGATAGCTAATGTTTGTATAAAATACCTGGGTATATAATGTTTAATACGGTAATAACGACTCTACATTTTACAGTCCCGATGGTACGTAACCATAAACAATTGGAGAAAATGGCGTAATTATATATAATTAGTCAAAGATTCACAAATAAAAAAATCGAAACTAGGTACCTACATTAGTATCCTATCTTCTTTAGTCCATGTTGGTCCAACCGACGACTTTTGGTTTCGCTTGTGGTAGCCAGTTTTGCTTAAGGGACTCTAATCTATGTGGAATACATAATCCCAAGCATCTCAGCGTACCTTTTTACCTGTCTATTTGTACCTCAACTTACAAACACATTTCACATTGGGATTTTGTAAGGCGAATACTATTTTGGTTGGGTATTTGGATGATTCGCGCATTTTTGTTTGTGGTTTCGTTCTTGTAGAAACTTCCAATCCTGATTTTATAATAGCTTGCTTGTTCCTACCTTAAAATGTAGGTAGATAATAAATAAATCTGAACAAAAAGCCTTTTCTTTTCACTAGGTACTGGAAATGCTTCACGAATCCCCAAATAGCCGTGATGAGGGCTTTGTCTGCCATAAAGGCATCGTTAAAGCGCGCAGGGTCATTGAAAAACTTAATGATGGTTTTATGTTCCTTCCTTTCTTGGTTCCCATTATAAATACAATACCATTTTTCAATTTTGAAGCTTCTCATGCTTTATTTTTTAACCTTTTAAATAGGAAAGAAGTTCCGCTGCTACCACTAAAACTAATTAAGTAAAATACTGCCCTTGATTACTGCTATTTAAACGCTAATGTTTTAGTAAATTTCCAAACCACATTCAAAGCAAATCCTGTATTCGTCTTCACGCAATCATCAACATAGCGAGGCTCTCGCTTTAATTAAAATTCTAATGATAGTCTCGAATTGAGGTCGAGAGTAATAAATCCTAGGGACTTGTGTCCCCTGAGATTTCTCCGAAAAACTCGCCTGGCGCCGTTTGTACATTATTGTGCCGAACTTCCCTGTATTTTTAAATGAATGGCTGAATTTTTAGACAAACAATGTATTTGCAAAATATTCTGGGAACAACGGTTGCTAAATGAAACATTCTTTGTTATATCTACAACGGTTGACCTAATTTTAAAATGTTGTGCCAACACAATTTGAAATCGGTTTGTAGAGTGTTGCCACAACAACGGGGGCAGATTGAGGGGAAAGATAATAAATTCTGCAATTTTCTGATCATCTCGTTGTTTTAAGGTCACCGGAAATAGGAAAACCGTTAATATCTGAATGGATTTTGGCTTTATACTTCATGTTAAGTAAGTTAAAAGACGAAGAAACTTTGCACTTAGCTTAGCACTTTAGTTTTGTAGACGGAATAATTTTAGGATTTATAAGAATAATCTGTTTTCTAACATCAATCATCAATCTATCTCTATCTCTAACATTAATACGTATTATTTTGGTGAATCGCGAACCAAAACTAGCAATTGAAGTCAACAAGTCACCTAGCTGACTGCTGGACCGTAATCCAGTTCATTCCAGATCTCTTGCAATCCCCATGTAATCCATTAGCCGACGTCAGAGCCAATAGAACACTCGATAACAACCAGAACAATGCATTTTGGGCTCTTCATTGGAAAGCTCATAAATGCAAAGACACGGCCAAAATTTAGTTACACTAAATAGTCCGAAGTAGTTGGTGGCTATAAAAGTTGCTGAGTTTTGCTGAAAAAAGCAAACAGTTTTGTATTGCATGAGTTGACATTTGCACGGCATCTACATGGTGTGTATAAAACTAATGCTCTCATTTTTGTAACATCGGACGTACTTAGCTGTAGATAATGTAATTGCAAATAAAGGAAATATTATATTTATTTATATGTATTGTGGTAGCAACTTCGCCTATCTTTTATATAATCGGTAATGAAGGTACGGAAACGGCTTAAACTCAAAGGTTTTTTGAAGACCTACATTAAATTATGATTGAATAAATAAATTCCTTGTAATTTACTTTTGCTATTGTGTAGTCTGGAATCTACTAAGGCATGATTTCTTCAAAAAAAAATAACTGTATAAATATTACTGGAAAACTCACACAGTATCAGTCATCCCCGAGCTAAACAGAGATTGTGTTATGGGTACCATAAAATTTAAAGGCTACTAATTAAACAAGCTTCTTTTTAATAGCAATATTCGCCTCAGAAAATATAAGTTACCTTCTAAAGTACTAAGTCGGCCACAACCAACGCGCATCTGAATAATAGTATCTCAGCCACTAGTTATCTTCTATGTAAGCCACTGTAAATATAACTCAGCACGGTGGTTATTTTTTTGCATCTTAATTTGTGGCATGCATTCAAATAGCAAACTTCTAAAATATCAATTTATGACACCATAATAGTCATTCTATTAGCTTCTAATTTTATAATTTAGTATGTTTAAAATGTAAGTCATCCTACATTTATCGATCGATAAATTTACCTAAAATTGTCATCAAATAAAATATTAAAGCCACTATTATTACATAATGAACTATTGTTTTATAGTTTTTTGGTCAAGGACCTTTGACCTAAAGTTCAATGACCTTAACAAAAGTGACCTTGAGGTCATTGTCCTCAAGGTCTCTTATTTTTTTTTGTAAAAACTTTAGTTTTAGCTGGAGTCGATGCTCGATAGTTGAATTCTATGCGTCGGGGTAGTTTTTCATGTTTTTTTGGTTCCATCGCGATTCGCCATAGCTCCGTCGCGTCGCTTCGGGAAGTACAGCCTTTCCGCCATTGTGTAACAAGGGTCAGGCACCACTGCTCACCTCCGCAGCTTCGGCTTTTTGGTCGCCTTCGGCGACCAGCCTCATCCGCTGCGCCGGCACGCGCGGTGCCTGTCCCTTGTTACGGCTGGCGGAGGCTGCACTCCCTTCGCGCCTCCGGCTTATTAAATACACTCTAGGGGCGCCACGCACAAGACCACGAGGAGTCGGGGTACTCTGTGTCGGATCCGTCACTCGAATTGAACCTAATAAACTCATATAAGCGAATAACTTATTCTCATTGTAAGTGAACTTTTTATAGTTTTTATGAGAAATAAAGCTTCTTTAACCTCATATCGGAATGCTCTGCGGTAATTATTCATGTTTTTTTGAGTTCATTGAGCTAACGCTGAGGTCATTTAACTTTGGGGTCAATCATCTGAACCAAAGTTGGAAATTTAAATGAAATACAGATGAAACTATTGCAATACGAATGCACGAACGACAATAAACAAACACGGGCGGGTCGGTAAAAGAATCTAATGGCGCTCTATGATTGGTGCAAATGGTCAGTTGTTGTCATGTCGCTAACTCGCGCCAAATCGTACAGAGGCTATTTTCATGATAAATGAATACGAAGTATTATTTTACATGTTAAGTAATAATTATATGATGTTGTCTATTGAAGCTTGAATATATAATTTTTGAGGAGCTTGTATTGAAGCTGTAAAACGTAAAATGGTGATGAGTTGCAAATTCCGTGGCCGACTTAGTAAATTAGTGGGCAATGTATAATCAGAAGGACAAGTAAAAATAATTGTTGCTAATGAATTGACGCTTTCTTTTACATTTTTAGTTGGCGTTGTAAAGAAGATAAATTAGTTTATTAGAGGCTATGTCAATTTCTCGATGCTTAGTTATTAAATGAGAAGTTTGGCCACGTGGCCAAAAAAAAATTCTGTGGCCGGAATTATTATTTCTCAAATTTAAATACGTGTTCATAGAGAGATACCTACATGGAGAGATATTTTGCTATAAGTACATAGAAAACACCCAGAACACCCTTAGCAATGCCCCGATGCACGTGTCGAAACCGCAACCTTTTCGACTTATCCGTAGAACATAGTTCTATGTGATCATAGACCAAAAATGACTTTGATAGCGAAACGAGATAAGAAGAACAAGCTCTACAGAAGTACGTTTTTAAAATTTTTGTATCTTAATTAGTTTCGGAGATATAAAATCGAACAACGTCCTAACTGATATCAACTCCGCCCAAAAACGTTCTAAGTGATCATGCAACGGCGCGCGGGTGCGGCGCACGGCGCGTGCGCTCGGTCCGTTCGTCAGTTCGGACGTTGTTCGTAGGAGATAGGAAAAGAGAAAGTCTTTCGATGTGTTTTTTATAGGTTTAATATATATTAAATTCAAATATAAATATTGCTTTTTTATCTCGGTTTTAGGTAGCAGGCGTTCAATGTTTAAATAGGACGTTTTTTGATGGAGAGCTCGTGTAACGCATTTTTTGTACAGAAATTCTTTGGCGTAGTGCATATTCAAAGGAATAATCATTTTTTCTTTAATAATTAACAGTAAAAAAATTAAGTCATATGATACGATAGGACCATTTTATGCGAACACTATTGAGCTTCTTAGGATTTCATATGACTATAGGACGTTTTCCTTCGGAATCTGTTAGACGATTTGTCGGTTCGATGTTAAGATAGAACGTTGTTTGTGGGATAATGAAATCATTTAGGACGTTGTTCATCACAAAACATCATTAAATATTGAGATCTTTTTATTTCTAGTTAGTGTAATAAATTGCTAAGTACATTATTTTTCAGTATATATAAAATATGAACGTATTTTATACATAGCTACAAAAATAATTAGTTTTTTCTTCAATTCCAGTTGTGAATGTTGATAACAGCCGCATGATACCAAAACACGTCGCCTTTGCTTCCAGGTGCAGGAAAAACTAGCTAATATGATCAGAATTAAATTCTGCATGAGATAGTGGACCGATGAAATTACCTGCGATAGCTCAATACCGAATGTTGTGTCTAATACCTCAGCCATGAACGTTTACATCAATGAAGCTAGTTTATTTTCTTTGAAAATTCATTCTAGTTACGAAAATCCACCATAAATATAGCATTAAGAGTTAGAAGTTTCTCACCACAGATGTACCCCAGTTCAAAACTAACCAGGGTGGATCTGTGGTGATAAAATTTTAACTCATCAAGCTGTATTAATTATGAATTTTCTTAACTAGAAAGTTTTACCAACAACATGTTTATGCCGTCTTATATTAATGTCCATTCGGTCTGCTACCTGCGTATTCCGTCCTAATCATGTGGATAATCAATGTGATTAAAAAGTGCGCAAATGCTTGTGAAGTAATCAGTGATTACTACACCAGCATTTGCGGTACAGTTTTACTAAAAACTTCTGCGGGCATCATCGAATTCCAATAGTCATTTTAACCTATGTACCTACTTGTTCCGATATAAATTACTTTGATTGACAACATGAATTCGCCTGCATCTTCACAATGATATCCTGATCGCAACGTGACTCCTAAAAACAGACAGACATTGAATGCTAATGCCTTGAAATAAGGTAAAAATTTGTTAGGAGAATTAAAAAGTCGTAGATGATGAAAACCATCAGGCCAACATACAAATGCCGCTGACAAATTCCCTGTGTTGAAAGCTAACAGCGGTTGGCTTTATAATTTTTTTTGGCAACTATGAGACTGATCCATGAAGCGGAATTTCATCAACATAAAGAAAAGAAGACTGGGATGATGACCTAACCAAACAAGCAATATTATGTTTTGCTGATCAATTTATGATCTAAATTCCGAAACAATGTTCAATTATAGTAGTAAGTGCTTAATTTGGTTTTTAATTGTTTATCTAAATTATATTTCAGTATAAATAAGTGATTAAATAGTATAATATAAGTTTAGCTATTTTTATATGTGTTTTGAATTAAGTAACTTAAGTGCGAAGTTTACACAACTATCTTCATGTTTTGTCAAATATTTACTTAGATTATTTATAATATTACGAATCAGTATCGCTTCGCCCTGTTTTGAAACTTAATTGAACTACACGTTAACCGAAAACTGACTTGTTGGCGTAATAGTTAAAACTTAAAATACTAAATCGTATGATAAAATGGTAACCAGGTCAGAAACAGGTAACATGTCTAAAAATAAATATAGATGGACAATTCTTCACACAAAGTCATCTAGCCCCAAGCATTGCTTGTAATTATGGGTACTTGATATCTGATATACTCAAAGAATTATACTACTTACATAGGTAGATTTTATTACTTTATCTATATTATATATATAGAAAATAGCCTGAACAAATATCATATATGACCCAAGGTGGAAATTGAACCCGCAACGAGCGTCGCAGGGAGACCTTCGCCAGCTGCCCCACAGAGTTTATCATAAACTTATCGGCGTACGTAGTCTTAGGTAAACTGATAAATCCACGTAAATATTTATCACCACATGAAGATATTTCGGACCTTAGTCTAAAATTTATTCATGCGCATCTTCAGCATTTTTCTAATAGGGAGATGATATTAGCCGTTCAAATATTCTATGAGCTGAATTTTAAATGACGTGTTTGTTGTTCTAAATCTTGCCATATATTGGCTATATTACTTATGTTGATGATTTTTTAACTTACTTAACGATTTTAGAACTTAGAAGTTATAATTTTATTACAATATTTTAAGGTAGTTATCCACATAGGACTCTTACATAATAGATAACTCCAACAAAAAACGACCCATATTAATATAAAACGTCATTTTGCTAAGACGTTTCCGTAAAACAACGTTCTATCTTCACAACAGACCACCGCTGTTCCGCCGTACAACGTCCTACGTTAATATAGGACTCACTATCTCCAGAAATAAAAGGAAAATAAATATACACTAAAAAGCATTTAACTAGGCTAGGGCATTGTAACAACATACCAAAAAGTCTCAATGAGAAGTCTCACCGTTTAAGAGTTACACAAGTCAACAACTTCTCTAACGTCTACTGAAAACCATCAACTCTGCAGATAGGACTTTGTTCTACGGATGAGTCGTTTTGCATCGCAGGCGAAATTTCGCCCGCCGCCCCACAGGGGTCGTCAAATTTTCAAAAAATTTCAATTTATCAGGCAAGTACGTTATATTAGACATTTTCACAGGCTTTAAAGTTAATCACAGAAGCTGCTAATTGTCTAATTATTTTTGGCAGCCTAAGTAGTTTTGTACGACAAAGTTTTCTCTCTCTATATAATTATATTACACTAAATACTCTATCGTTTTTCAAGCTTACGATGTCGACCTCTTACGTCCGATAAAACTATTATCTGAACTTCCCTTCGAGCAAAAACAGACCAAACTTATGTTTACAAAGAAGCGGTTGTGTGATTAACGAGGTACGTAATTTGCGGATGAGGGTCACCGGCGGTTTGGCATCTTTGTACTTAATCCGGCCCTGGGAGGTCACGTGGGGATTTGCGCGACCAAGGACCAATCAATGGGCTGATGGCTTCAGATAGATGGGATGGGAAGTGAAGGTATTTAATATTAAAGCGGTCCTAGGTAAGTTCGACAAGGTGGCTGAATTTGAAGATGAGATTCGGTGTATTTAATATTGAAGTTCGAGTCTACATATAGCTGGTTACTATGCTAAGAGGTAGCATAGTGATTATTTTGCCTATGGTGGAATAATGACGTGGCGTGAAGTTGAAATATTTCATGCAATGAAGATGAACGTTGCGTTGTCATAGTGGTCTTGTAATCAAAAACCAAACTATATTTTATTATTATTAGCTTTCAGGTTATTTTTTCTGGCAAATTAATAGGCAATTGTCGTATTATATATTTGTCGTATGAATTAATGTCGTAGGCAATTGTTAAAATATACTATTTATAGCCTTACTTTACCTGGGTTACTGTATATAGTTTACCAGAACTTTGACTTTTGAAATTTTTGCCAATATCGGTCGCTTTATCGACAAATCTAAAGCCAGATTGGCTATTGTGAAGACGACAAAAGATCTGATAACAATATTGGACATGAGGTGACCAAAATAGCTTCCTAATAAGTATTCATTTCAACTCTGTTTTTACATAAATAACGTACGAAGTTTGACTTTATTTGTTTAGAAATGAGTAAAAATAAATACAATATACCTAGATATGCTTTATTGTAAACTAGAAAAATAACATTACAAAAAGACATTACATAAGACACATACAATGGGCAAAAAATAAATATTGCTCAACAATCCAATCCACACAGCGTCATATAGCCCCAAGCTAAGCAGAGCTTATGTTATGGGTACTAGATGACTTTTATTCTTAATAAAATATACATAGAAAACACTCAGAACCTCGGAACAAATATTTGTAGATCGTACAAACATCGGTTGCGGGAATCGAACAACCTCCTGCGTCGCAGGCAGACTTTCACCCACCGCACCACATAGGTCGTCCGACTGACTGACTAAGACGTTTATTACATTTCGTATTAGATAAGGTAACGCACAAATAGCAAATGTATACGGGGGTTTGGCCCCTAATCGATAGAGAATAACCCAATTCTAACCTTATTATTTGACCTTGTAACATAATTCCCTACTTCCCGTTTATTCCAACTTTGCCAAACGCACGCCAATCGCTAACAAACCAGAGCAAACTGTGAACTAATAAAATAACTTTGCGAATAAATTGGCAACCCTAGTCTTGGTAAGAAAGCAAGACGTTTTCGCACTGGTAGGAGAAATTGAACGAAACAAGCCTGGGCAAACATAGACTTTTAAAACCTAATAAGGGTTTGCATTTATATAAATTATTATAACATGCGCTATGTAATTTATTGTATTCAGTATTTCAGTCATCTAGCATACCTATAAAATAATCTCTGTTTAGCGTAGAACTAGATGATGTTGTGTGGATTGTCGAGTATTATAATTGATTTATGTAATAACAATAATGCCACAGGAAATCCGAATGCGGGCTTCTATTTCGGTCAACAAATTAGCATCGCCATTCAACGTGGCAATGCTGCCAGCATTCTGGGTACTCTGCCTTCTGATGATGGCTTAGATTTTTAAGAGTTTGTTTTAATTGTAAATACACTCTGTTTTCCTGAATCAATATTTTGATGTACCTACTTTAAAAGTTCAAATAACAATAATAAACTTATTAGGCATATCCAAGGGCCCCAAGATACTATTTATTTTATTGTTTCATAATATTTTTTGTCTGTGCACCAGTGAAACCAGACCTTTACGCCTATTAGAGTGTAATGTAACCTATGTTCTTAACGAAGGGTCTTCGCATTGTTGCTTCGCCCAATGGTCATTTAATCGTTTACCTTCGCCTAAAATAATGATAATAGGAAGTAACGAGGCTAGATTTAATACAAACTTTACGTAAGATATAAATCCATTGTGGAATTGTTTTTGTGTAGATTGTACCTTATATCCGAGAGAGTGTACCTAAATTAAACTGTAAGTCGTAAAATTTCATAGTTAGATTAAGTATTTGAGTATTAACATAGCCCTGACTTGGTTGACGAAAGTATCGAGACAATACCGTCACGTCTCATTTATTATTTTTCATTTATTTATTTTTATTTTATACAATTTTCCATACAATTAATAACTAGTGACGTTCGGAATGATAATATGTATTAGATGATGCCCTATGCATGCACATCTGTCTGGCATTTAAATTAACATAACTACACTTAAATAGACTCACCCTGAAAGCATTACAATTACATTATCATTATATGTTTTGGGCATTCTTGTTATAATGATTTAGTCAAAAACTTGTAGACGCCCTATCTACGAGTAACAAATCACTGCATCTGGCGTAGGCAAGCTACGTGCTACGGGTAGCATAGCAACCTCTACGGCGTAGCATCTTCTACGGCATAGCATCCTCTACGACGTAGCATCCTCTACGACGTAGCATCCTCTACGACGTAGCATCCTCTACGGCAAGCCGCGTAGCAATCAAATGCAGATGTGATGCTGTGTTATTTACGTATGTAGCTAAGAATGTATGAATGTGTTTATTATTTTAGTTTTTTGGTAAAGCCATATATTTTCGTTATTTATAACGAAAATCACAATGAAGGAATAGAAACAAATTAAAAGTCGTATATACAATTGGCGCCATTAGGGGAAGCGATGTCCAGCTGTGGACTAATAAAGGCTGATAATGATTATGATATACAATTGAAACAGTTGAGCTTACTGCAGACGGTTGCAAACGTCTAGAGGTAGCTCAACTGATCCATGAATTAAATATTATAATTATATTAAGACATAAGTCAATTATTATGAAACCAGAACTGATAATAACCTTAAAACTAGGAAAATATTAGGTTTAAGAATTAAAAAGTGTTGTAGATGGGAATAAGTGCTTACCTATCTACATATATGAATACCATCCGAATCCTTGAGATTCGGATGGTATTCATATATCTAGATAGGTAAGCACTTATTCGAGTTACACTGATTAAATAGTTCGACAAGGCTTCACTAACTAGGTAGGTGGTACATAGATAATCACTGTATTGTATGTACACGTGTTGTACGGATTGTACGGAATAATCTCCTCTTACCGGTAAACAAATGTATCTGTAGCCGTATTACATTTGTTAAAAACGTGTGGGCAAACTTAGATGCACCTTCTTATAGTAAGAACCCTTTAAAATATTTTAGTTTAATAAATAAAATAATTGTGAAAAAGTACTTAAGATTATGTTATTAATTACTAGAATTTCTATCAACGTAGAATTCTTAAGTATTTTAAAACAATACAGATTGAAATTTGACTTCTCCAAGTGCTTTTTTGTAAGCCTTAGTTTTAACTTTGAGTGGCACAATTTTAGTCACATCTGTTGAGCATGAAAACCATAAAAAGGGTAATAGAATAGGTGTAACTTTTGAATTTTTCGACGGCTCGTAAGCGGATTTCACGGTGCTCCTCAGGTTCAAAGGGTGGATCACGAGCTCCATTTGCCGTTGAACCGAGCTCAGGCCGTGAATTAACGATTATTGTGTCGGCACAGATGAAGCGAGGGCTATTATGTGAGATAGAACTTTTTATCAGATGTGATTAGTACTTATTTTATAGCGGCAATAATTAGTAAAATAAAATTTTCTTACTTTCTCCACAAATTTCAAGAATTGTTAGCAACAACTCAAAAACTACTGGTAAGGGGTCGAATTCCACTAATTTCAAAACAAAGGTCTCAATAGCGTCATCCTATCAATTTGGTATTCTGATATTTTTTGCGCTTGAAGAGACTTTCATAATTAGTATGTCAAATTGGTAGTTGTAAACGTAATCGTCACAGCTATGAATGAACCTCAAAAAGTTTGTGCTAGTAGAATACCAAAAAGAGTTTAAAACTGTCAATTTGAGACGATACTATTGGAATGGTGAAGCGATTTATTTAGTGGAATGCGGGCCCTGATCTTGATCATATTTATATTATAGGACGACACGTTAATAGAATCGGCTCAAATTGAAAAAAAAAAAATGAGTTTAGAAATAGTCAAATTATACTCTCCTCTTTTTAAGGTGGTATAAAAGTAGTAGTTTCTCAATTCGACTGTATTTTAAGCCTTAGAACTTTTTCTAGATGAACCAATTTTGTTTATTAGTTTCTCTTTTCATGTGGAGTCTAAAGCGTCCCCAAGCCGCTGGCTGCATTGTATTTAAATAAAATAACTGTTAAATTTATTTTCATACGAAGTATTTTCAGTAGTAGGTACACAAATCTTTGAGAAACAATTCTTTCACAAATGGTTATCCCGAATTTATACACGCCGTGTAGTCAGATCGCAAGAAACTCCTTTAGTGCCAAAAAGTAGCTAGAAACACCTAAACAACAATAAAAACTCAAGTCTTTCGTGAACAGTAAAAACTCAAGGAATAATATTTTAGGGTTAAACAAATTTATTTCGTCCCGCAGAAACCAAGTTGGTGGGCTGTAAATCAAGTGGCACCGCTGCTTCTGAGCACCTATTTACTGTAATAACTGGCAACATTATTAAAATTACGGAGCAGATGGGAAAGATAGCTTGTAGTTGGCTGCACTGACCGATTGTGAAGGACTGAGGGCCAAGTCGAGTCGTACTTGGCACTTCTGTGATTTGTAACATACGTAGACAAATCCTAAGTTGCCTGGAGGATATTACATGTTCAATCGGCGACGATTATTTTTTATTTGAAAGCTTAATGTTTCCGACTTCCCAGATAAATTTATGAACGGTAATTTATGAGTTTATTTTAATGATTTTGACTACATTGATGATGTTTTAATTTGTATTTTTTAGAATATAGAGTCAAACTGATTTTAAATAAATATACTACAATTGCGATGGGACTAGACACGGCATTTTTCTATGCTTCACGGCATCTTTCAACGCTTCAATCACAAAAGTAACGTAGACCCATTAAATGTCCATTATAATAGAATAGTCTGCAGGCTACAATTAGAATACAATAATGATTATAGATATATACATACCTAATAATACCTTATTAGGTAACTGACCCGTATGTGTTATCGATTATTTAGGCCTCTAGGCGGTAAGAAAATGACGTACTGTTATGTATTACTATCTGCACGCGGCTTCGCACGTTTTATTTCAAGATTATTTCTGTCCCATGAGAACTTATGGGATGAAAAGTAGCCTATGTTTTATTCCGGGCCTGGAGCTATTTGTCTTCAATTTTAACCAGATGTATTCAGTAGTTTTGGCATGAAGAATTAACAAATATCGATCCATCCATCGATCAAAATTTTCGTATTTATATTATACTAGCGACCCGCCCCGGCTTCGCACGGTTTTATTATAATGTAGAAACCTTCCTCTTGAATCAATGTATCTATTAAAAAAACCGCATCAAAATCCGTTGCGTAGTTTTAAAGTTTAAGCAGTCAAAGGGAAATAGGGACAAAAAAAGCGACTTCGTTTTATACTATGTAATGAAGTGTGATATATTGGATTTTACTATGCAACATGTGTTTTTACTTAGAGAGAAGGAACTCATTTTGACTGTTTCTATGTTTTAAATGTGTACATTTTTCAAGCAGTACTGATTTTGATGATTTTAATTGAAAGCTGGTCCATCTCATGCGGATCCTTTTAAGTTGACTAAGATCTTGCTAGTAGTTTTTAAGATAATCTTAACAATACGTGGAATTCGAAGTTGTTTGTTTCAAAAAATAATAAGCTCATTATTATAATCTATTAAACATCTGCACTGCGATCAGGACGGGTAAAAAATTACAAAAGTTTAGGTGCAGAGTAAATTAATTAACACCTAATTTCTTACTTTATTTTGATAACTTTTATTATTTTGATAACTTATTACAATAATAATTAATAATAATTGTGTGTTATTATTGTAAGCATAACGAAATAAAGTTATTGATTTCTGAATCCGAGTTTGACATGAGCAATACTATGTGACAATGATAATGTATTTCTAAGTAAAACACTTTGCATTAAATTTGCACTGTGTAATAATAGCACTGATTGTTTGTATGTGTGTGTATTTATTTAGATATACTGTCACCTAGCCTGACAAGTCTAGGATAAATAGAAATAAAAGAATAGAGAAATATAAGAAAGAAATATATTAAGATCAGGTTCGTAGGTCGGCCGGGTCACAAACTTCACGATATTAGGGTGAAAATCGGTAACCGCACTCTCCTGCAGGGCTATCCCGTCCGCCTTAGCGCCAGTCCTCCTCTATCCCAGTCCAGGAATCAGCAGCAGTAAAGTTGGTAGGTACGGCGCCTCCAAAGCGACACGCAGCTCTTAGTAAAGTTGGCGGGAAACGCGCGGCTCGAAGTTCGTTGAGGTTAAAGTTAAACCCGTATCTTGTTCCTGGAAATCCAGACCTAGGATTAGGGACACGCCAGCGTAAGGGGTTTATAGGGGAAGCCTGAGGGTTGTACAGTACACCGAAAAGACTAGAAGCTTCCCCAAGGCAAAGAGAAATAAGAGGTGGCGTTTACAAGTTATAAGATAGAATAAAGAAAGATTGGACGCTTCTACAAGGATTTAAAATTAGCCGTTAAGTTAGAATAATTATGCACAGCTTACCCAGTATTGGGAACACAACAGACACTGAGTTTAGTGTAGAAATGACGAGGTAGGTCTTGCTTAGGTAGACGAACCTTCTCGTCTTAGTAATTAAAGTTTTTAGATATAAGTTAGGCGAGACAAAGCAGCGTGGATTCGTTGTAAAGCTCAGGTCTCTGACCGCTTGCCGGCTCGCGAATGACGAGCGCCCCACTCCGCGGCGGCGGCAGGCGGGCGTGGCGATGCAGTAGCGGTGAGGTCACGCGCATCGCAAGCCAAACGTTATAATTTTAAATATCGTACCTAGGTAGGTAGTACAACGTTACAATACATTATGTGGAAATACATTCTCAACTCGGAATGTATTTCCACACAAAAATAACACTTTATATTTATACTAGCTGGTGCCCGCGACTTCGTCTGCGCATGATTAGTATTTCGAGTACTCGCTATTTCATTGCGTAATTCCTTTCTCGTGGGATTTTCGGGATAAAATAAAGCCTATGTATTATTTCAGCTTATAATCTATCTCTGTGCCAAATTTCATCCAGATCCGTTCAGCAGTTTTTGCGTGAAAGAGTAACAAACGTCCATCCATCTATCCATTCATCCTTACAAACTTACGCGTTTATCAGTTCAATTCAGTTTGGTTCCCCTGGGCTATACGGGTTTTCAAAAATTTCTGAATGACGCGCGCGCGTCGTTCAGATGCTGTGAGAAATTTTGAAAACCCGTGTAGCCCAGAGGAACCAAACTGAATTCCGGGATAAAATGTATCCCATGTCCAATCGTCCCGAGTTCCATTCGAATTCATTCACTTCCCTCGTGATGCGTGGTTAAGGAATTTTTCTTTCACCCTCTCTCCCAGGGGAACCTTACCGAATTCCGGGATAAAAAGTATCCCATGTCCTTCCTTGTAGTATGAACTCAAATCGTCCCAAGTTTCATTCCAAGTCATTAAAGAATTTTTCTTTCACCCTCTCTCCGAGGGGAACCTTACCGAATTCCGGGATAAAAAGTATCCCATGTCCTTCCTTGTAGTATGAACTCAAATCGTCCCAAGTTTCATTCCAAGTCATTAAAGAATTTTTCTTTCACCCTCTCTCCCAGGGGAACCTTACCGAATTCCGGGATAAAAAGTATCCCATGTCCTTCCTTGTAGTATGAACTCAAATCGTCCCAAGTTTCATTTCAAGTCATTCAGCAGTTTCGGCGTGATGAGCGGTAAAGGAATTTTATTTTCATACCCTCTCCCATGGGAACCTTAATGAATTCCGGGATAAAAAGTATCCTATGTCCTTCCTCGTAGTATGACCTATAATCATGCCGAGTTTCATTTAAATCCATCAAGTAGTTTCGGCGTGATGCGCGTTTACGATACAGACAGACAGACAGACAGACAGACAGACAGACAGACAGACAGACATGAATGAAAAAAATTACAGTTTTGGCTTGAGTATCGATAATAGAGTGCACTCCAAAAAAAATTTTCAAAATATCTTCAATGTACAGATTTGGACCTGTTACAGTTTTATTATAAGTATAGATTTGCACTGTAGCACTGTTCTTTGTCCAACAGGTAAACAAACAGCCGACCGATGCCCATCATGGAATTTCCAACTCACGTCTGGTTGTAATTATGTAGATTGCAGAGTAGATAGAGTACATTTTTGAAATTATTTTTTACTAACCGGCTTTTACTCGTATGTCATTAAAATAAAATAAAAATAAATTACCGAATGAGTGAAAGCTTTTTTCCTCAATTAACTCTTAAATCTTTAGTTTTCATCTAGGCCCAAGGTAAGCACAGATTGTGCTTACCTTGTTAAATTACTAAACATAGAAAACACCCAGAACACCCTGAACCCTTACAAACATTTGTCCCGCGGCGGTAATTGAACTTGCAACCTCCTGCGCCGCAGGCGGTGTTTCGCTCACTGCGCTGCAGATGCTATAAATATATTGTTCTATTACTTTAAAATAGTGAGTTGAATTTTTTACCTACTTCTTGTAATGTATTGAAAATTGACTAATAGGTATTCAATGATGTCAAAGGAGGTTATGTTCAACAAACATAAAAAAAACAGTGAAAATATTCAATAATTTTAAATCGATTTTTATTTTTTACATATCAAATGATTCATAAAAATAAAAGTAAATTGATATTAAACATAGGTAGGTACCTAATTAGGTACCTACAAAGTAAGTACTAACTTATCCTTAAAAAATATTCTATTAAATAGGGGATAAAGCTACTTGAAAAAGAGTAAGCTAATTATACAGATGTGTTTCACAAATAGCAAATTCGACTATTCGTTACCAGCTGGCCATTGAAACTTTACAAAGGGACTCGGGCACACAAATATTGATTCACGGCCTTTAACTTTGGGTTGTTAGCTGGCAAACAGAAGGGCTGGACCAACACACAAGGTTCTTAACTATAGGTACACTTATCTACCTAACTACAAAAACAAGTACTTTTGGAACGTACATCTGTAGGCCTAGCCAACCAGCATTTGTAAATTGATCCTATTGTCGAGCTTATGTCCGCAGCTTCGTACGGTTTTCTGGGATACAAGTGTATGTAGAACGCCTCTATATTCCATCTATATACCTAGGTAAAAGCCTACTAATAGTTTATTTTCAATATACTTCTGTCCAGCAAACCTTCCATTAAATAAATGAGTGCTGACGACTCCGCAAACGACGTATACATAGAACGCCCTCCAACCAGGCGGTATGTCGAGCTGAAAAAAACTGCAAGGTGCTGGGAATATCAAGCTGAAATAGGGCCCTATGGCGCTTATTAGGGTAGGCTTATGTCCAGCGATGAGCTACTATAGCTTAATGATATGTAATGTTAGTAAATCGGTACATTTTGTGAAAAGCCAGAATTTAAACCTGTTCACTATGTACACAGTAACTGCTTTACAAATCGGTCTCTTTTTGGGGAATTAACTATAAATTTATTATTCCATATTTGTCGTGAACCGTGAAACGCATTGTCGGAATATTAATCAGAACGATGCATACTAATAAAGAGTACAATAATATTTTGTAAAAACGATTCACAGTTTTATTGAACACATTTACAAGAGAATAAAAATCACAAAAGGTTTAAGAGTAGAAATTGTGTATATCAATATTTATACCTATAACAGAGCATGCCACCAACTGGAGTAAAATACTCTTCTCAGGTATTTAGTCTTTAAGTTTGAGCACTCATAATATGGTACCCAACTGGTTATTGTTTTACAGATACAACGACCAGTAAAATAATTAACTGGAGCCACAGCAAGTCATATTGACTGACATGTAATAAGGCTTATATTCTTTATGAGGTCTGTCCCATCATTGAGTATAAACAGACTGGAAGATGGTTGCGTATGTTCAGTAATGTATCCAAGGACGTCCACGAAGTAAAAGACAGGGTGTGGTGTCTCCACTCTCATGATTTGGATCCTCTCCTCCATCTTTGCTTATTCTCACCAAAGTCGAGCTCGTAGCCTCCACAGAATGTTTCACAATCAAAAACTTTGCTAATCCATTGTTTACCCCAAGTTTTTCTCGAATCCATCTTCAAATTATAATTAAATTATGGTAAAGTTGATCGATTACTGTCTTTGTGAATTTTGCTGTTCGAGTAATTTCCATTTAAAAACACTTTTAAATTTAATTTGCAATCTGAATAAAATTTTCTTGATATTTTTTACAACTAATTTTCCAAGTTTTTCAACTGACTGACGCTGTCAATTCATTCTGGTTTGTATCGAATCTTATCGAATATATCTTGAAGGTTACGGAAAATAATAAAGAAAAGAGTTTTTATGTATATTTTTCTAGACAAAACTAAAAATATATGCGTGTGTGTCGCTAAGAGGCGGCAGAGGCGGCGCGGCGGTATATTTTATTATCAAAAGTTTTTCCTTGCGAGAAATTGTCAGAATCTCAGAAAAAGTGGTATTCTGTAAGAGCAGGGTCCAGTTAGTTTTGTGATTGTTGGCGACATTAAAACTCAAAGTGCTTTATTTATTTTACGACGTAAGGCAAATTTTTCGTAAGACATATAGTTTTTGGTTTACCCCTAAGCTTTGCTTTGTACCTAAGGTTCCTTTCGATTTACTTACAAAAAATTTCGACCATATAAATTCATTATTATTAGCTATCTTGTCTTAGTCTCACGCATCGCTACCTTGCCGGTAATTAATCTATGTTATGACGCTGACATGAATTTTGGAACATCATAGTGTTACAAATTAATTTCTGGTAGATTTATGCAAGAAGTTGGCGAATGCCTTTCACAGGTGCTTTCTGAATATTAAAGCACATTAATTTTTTAATTAGATATAGATATTGCCATTTGCTGAAATATGTTCTTTCTGTGAGGTACCTTTGTCTATATTAATTTGAATTAGATAAGTACCTAAAACAAAGAAGCAAAGTTTTCTCCACTTCGCCCAGACTAGGTTCGAGCCAGTTTACCCAGCTATTGACAGGGACTGCTGATGATGAAGGCGATCATACTAGATTCCTAATAATTAAAAGACTTTATGGATGAAATGTTAACAAAATATTTTTAACTTATTTGTTATTATAAAATCATCTAATGGATCAAAAAACATAAAAGTTTCTTGTTCATTTCTTCATTTAAATATATTTTAATTTTGATTAATTGATATTATATTCAAAGTAATTACTAAATTTCTTAGTTTTACTAAATCTGATCTCTCTTGAATTATCTGACTTGTCCAAGAGACTACTAAAGGAAATAAATCTCTTTAAATTTTGAGCTTTGACTAAATAATCCAAATAAATCTGATTATTGTAAAATAATTAGATAGGTCGGTTTCCGCTAAAATACAAAGCTCATAGAGATCGGATCTTTAGGCCTATTTAACTTTTCACTAATAACTGCACTAGAACTGCTTGATCAAAATAAGACAGTGTGTCTGCATACAGATTATGATCAATATATAGGTAGTTCAACTCATTTATTGACAACTAGCGACCCGCCCCGGCTTTGCACAGTTATTATACGTATAAACCTTAATCTAGAATCACTCTATCTATTAAAAAAAAACCGCATCAAAATCCGTTGTAAAGATTTAAGCATTCAAAGGGATATAGGGACATAGGGACAGAAAAAGCGACTTTGTTTTATACTATGTATGTAGTGATAAAAATCATCGAAAAACATCAAGAATAGATCTTGTAGATTGTAACAGAGAGTAGCAAGAAGCTCTGAATTTTCGTGAGACGCCTAGTGCCAAACTAGGCAACGTCTCACGTGAGACGTTGGGAATGTTTTCGTAAGATGTTGGGAATGCTTTTCGTGAGACGTTGGGAGTGGATCATGGGAATAACTCAAAAATTTGCATTGCTGCTTAAATCTTGAATAAGATAAATGAAATTATCCAGTATTTTATATTGTTTTACTAGTAGAAAGTTACCTAGTTTCATTTAATGGATGCATAACTAAGTCATCCCGAATTTCTGTTAAGTTTACCAAGTAACTCACTCGCTTGAAGACTCGTTAACGGACCGGCTGTGCTATTACGCTAAAACCGCCCATCCAAATTGATAATCTTGCGCCATTTCAATGGCCATCGCGCGCGTCCTTTCCATACAATTTCAAATTACGAAAGCCATTAAAAGGGCTTTCTTAGGTCAGTTTTGAAAAAAAATTGATTTATGAAACAAAACTGACATAAGAAAGCCCATTTAATGGCCTGCGTAATTTGAAATCGTATGGAAAGGACGCGCGCGATGGCCATTGAAATGGCGCAAGAATATCAATTTGGATGGGCGGTTTTAGCGTAATAGCACAGCTGGCGACCTGTTTGAGCTATTCATTAGATAAAAGCACCTTTTTAAGTCTCTTACAAAAGGGGGGTTGAGATTTAGAGGGGCCTTAATGACTTTGGGCAGTTTCGTGGAAATATATTCTAAAAGATAACATTTTACTAAATTTTAAGGTGACATTGGTTGTTTTGTTTAGATGGCATTTTTCACTCAGGCTTACATGATATTCATAAAAAACCTTCCAAAACACTTACTTATGTTTACTGTAATAAGTATTTTATTATAACCTTCCGTAAACAGTAGAAAGTGTATCATCGCTTATGAAAATATTACACCACGGCTAGAAATAATAATAACCAACCTGTACTCACGTATCCTTTAAATCACGTATCCACGATCTTTCACGCCGAAATAGAAAATATGAAGGCCTGAATAAACAGGTATCCAGCCCAATGAGTTTCTACATGATCCACGACAAAGGTATACCAGCCTTAATAAATAATACAAGACTACTACATGTGGTTTCTGAAAATATTCACATCATTTCAGTTATTTCAAGTCAAACATGTTTTCAGGTGATAACGTGAATTCACAGTGTAATTTTATAAAATAAGTAGACATTAAAAGTACATTTACTGTCCCTTAACTTACATGTACAGACAGAATCATTAATTGGTAACCCCTCAAATAGCTAAAGTTTACATTTGTCGTCCGACCGATTTACTAATCTTTTACTCAAATTCTAAGAAACAAAAATTGTATCATCAAGTGGGGTTCGAACCAGGCATCCAATCGCTCGCATGGCATTTAACCACTTCACTAAACAACTAAGCTAATGAACTAGTTATCGGACGCTCGAAATTTTGTGTTATTTATGTTCGGCAGCGGATTTTATTTACGTTATCTGGATAAGAAAAAAAGATTAGGGTAGATCTGAATACAATCTTGGTGAACGAAGAAAAGGTTACTGCCATTCTCAATTCGAGTGTTTACTTGGTTGTTTTTATTTATGTTTTTGGTGGAATTGAAGAATATTGAAGGATATGATGCATATCAGTAATTTTGTGAGAACTAAGATCCCGGTTATTATCGAACAGCAAATAAGTAATAAGAAGATTGCTCGTCAGCTTGGAATAACGGAAAATTTTCTACTTATATCTTTTTAGTAAAACCTTGTTATCTTTAACTGCCTATTATATTGTTGATTTGTTATCTTACAGATTCAAACCCTGCGCTTATGAGGTCGTAAATTTAAATCCGAGGGGGATGTGAATGTAAGAAGAATTGGCAGAAAAAACAACAGGAGTGTAACAACAGAATAAATTAAAAAAGTAAGTGATAATTCTCAACGAATCCAATTACATTTATCAAAGATTATTTCATCTTATTCTTATCTTTTTAAAACAAAACAAACAAACAACATAGTATTTGACCAATGCAAATAAATTATTTGTATTTTATCCCACACACCTAAAAACAAACACCAATTGATTAAATTGTTATTTTTAGGTTATTGGGGTCTTCTATGGTTCCCGGAAAATAGAAGAAATGACTGGGAGTATGAATGGCGAACAATATTTGACAGTGTTGAAGGAAGTCATGTTACTTTCTGTGCGGACCGCGTATCCAGAGGGACAAATTTATTTTGACCATCATAATTGTGCAGTGCATCGTACGCGAATAGTTTCTGAATAATTTTATTTTTAAGAAGACATTACTGTTATTCCTAGCTACCTAAAAGTCCGGACTTAAGTCTGAGAAAATATGTGGGGTCAAATGGTTTTAAATTGGCATTTGAATGAATTGAGGTCCAAGCATAACTTAGAGCAAGAGGTTACACAGATTAGAAACAGACTACAAAAAATAAATAATAAAAAAACACCCTTTGACCTCATATTATATCTTCAAACTTACCTGATTAAACTATGTTCCACGATTTACAGGAGATTCAAATTGTTTAATTCATTAGATTAGAAAAGAAAAGAAAAATCTAATGAAAACATGTGTATTCTCGAGTGCTAAATCGCAAATGGAACATTATTTATCAGGATACTACTTATAAATAAGCTTGATTATAAAATAAAAAATGTCTAAGACAAACAAACAATCTATGCTACTAATTATGTTTATTTTGTTTTGTTATGTAGTAATAAATTTTGAAATAGAAAAAGAGTGTTTACTTAAATAAAATTGTGTTTTATTTTTCAATCATTATATTGATACTAATAAACAATGACTTCACTATTCACAAGAATAGACAAAAATAAAAAATGGCAAATATAAAAATGACATCTAATCGATAAAGGGGATCGAACACGGGTCTTGCGATTAGAAGCCAGATTAACTCGGCTACTTCTACCACTACACCAACGTTACTTACGATTATGTCTCGAAATTTAGCATAGTTACTCGTGCGTACCGATAGAAATTTAGAAAGGTATTGAAAAAATCTTAGTTTTCTGATTAAGTAATTGAATAAAATTTATAACAAAACAAAATACGAAATTATCGAGAAATTGGTAAACTAAAATCAATTATTTTTATGTTAAAGGGTTTGAACCTGCGTGCTACTGAATACACACTACTGCATATTCTGTGAGGGGGATACCAATTAGTGAAGCTGTCTGTACCTAATATTATGTATTTGTTCAAAGGCCAGTAAAATTGTATCACAATGTGTTTGTGCAAAATATTAACCCTTGATAACAACAAAACAAAGAACAATAAAGGAATAGAAATAAATGAAAACAAATATACATATTAAAACTTATACACAATTGAAATAGTTATGCTAACTCCAGACGTTTGCAATCAGTCTAGAGGTAGTTCAACTGATCGATATCAAGACCAGTAGGTAAGCGTCTCCGAGTCGCAAGCATTACCATGTTGTATTGTATGGCAATGCAGCTGATGCGCTACATAAAATTAAAAACAATATTTTCCTATTTCTACGACCAACAACCAAAAATGTATTTTACAAATTATGTTTCTCAAATTGTCCATAATAAAATGTTCGAGTGTAAACTTACCTTAACAGTCGTCAGTACAAGCCGGGCGCAGTAAAGACGTTTATTCCAGCTGAAACGAGCTCGCTCTTCTAAATATCTGTTAGATAAGGTTTTATTGCTGGTTAGACATATTATTTTATAGAGGGTTGACACTAATGTGACTTTTAAACACGTGAGGTGATATTTTATAAATAAGAGAGAGAAAATAGGGACCTAATTTAATACATAATAATACACTAGATATTCACCAAAGTCTAGGGAATATCTTGGGAATACCTAAGGACTTGCCCATCTAATTAGGTAATTCGCGTACCTATATATTTATTTCATCATCATCATCATCAGCTCATATTAGTCCACTGCTGGACATAGGCCTCCCCTAATGAGCGCCATAGCGCCCTGTCTTCAGCTTGACGCATCCAGCATCTGCCAGCAGTCTTTCGCAGATCGTCATCCCACCTGGCCGGAGGGCGTCCTACACTACGTTTCCCAAGTCGCGGTCTCCATATACATATTTATTTATTCGTCTTTAACTTTTTGTAAAAAAAATTGGTTGCCTACTATGAGATGAGACTCATAAAAACCCGTGTCACTTTTAGCATGGCTGCACATGTATAAATACCAGCTCTTGGTGCCTAGAATGGAAGGAAATAATAAAGTTTATAATCAACTGTCATAGCAGACTCCACAACTCAGTCTATAACAAAATTCCAACATAATATTTTTCTTGAAAAGTTTATGCCATTTGGTTTCGCCCCACTTTATCTCAAATGCGGACAATTTGAACCCTTATTACTTGTCGGAGCGGCTTATTGTTCATGGAATTACAGATGAAATGGAATCTTTCAGAAATTTTATTATTGGTTTAATTTTGCATGTCTAGCTTACAGGTATTTTAAACATTTTTATTCCAGAGCAAAAAGACGTCGTATTTTTAAATTGTTAAGTAGATAATTTTAATGTTATGCCAGCAAGAATTGAATATTTTTTTTAAGGGAGCACATGGTGGGGCAAAAGTAATCACTCGAACAAATTTTGCTTTATATTAATTTAGATTATGTTGGTATGATGTATTAGAGTTATTTCCATCAAGTCGTGTAAACAATATCGATAAAGTAGCCGACATAAGAATTGATGAGTATTATGGGCTTGGTTTATGGCATTTTCCATCACTTGTGTCAAAACTTCCGGCAAAAGACATCTATCTCGCATGATATTTCTATGTAGACTTGTTTATATTAACACGGGACGTCCAATGTATCCCATAAAAAAAAACTGGAGTAAGAGCATTTCATAGCTTAGTGACGTGTATTCTGCATCCGTTAAATACTTACATACTACAAATACTAAAACACAATAGACTTTTGCAAAACTTATACTGTCTTTGAATGGGGTGATATCTTTTTCAGCACCTGCAGATCAATCATTTAATAAATATTTAGAAACCGAGATATCGTAACTCAACAAAAGAAAGCAGACTTCAAACATAAACAAGCCTTTAAAAAAATGAAATCAACGAACAGTAACAGATAACAGTAGATACCTACTAACCTTACTGTTTAATACGTTTATTGCTCGTTCATTATACGTTTCAGGTGACGCTGCTAGTATTGTGTGAAAAAATAAATGTCCAAACCATTAATGAGGCAAATGTAATCAAATGCATTTTTGCCCACGGCAAGGTGACGCATGCAAATTAAATACACTAATGACTACGCAATCCCGACATTTCCATTGTAAAATATAAACGTACAATTGTATAATGAAATCTAGGCTGTAACGAGGCCATTAAAGAGATACCAGCCAAGATTATGGAGATGCCCATTGCGGGACAAGCCGTACTCAGGGAGGGGGTAATCGGGCTTCGCAAATAGAAATGGTATTTTTAGGATCCACCGCTACTATGCTGTATTTTATGGTGCCGAACATGCCGATTCGACTCAGATTTCAAGTATTGAAAGCAATAAAAGATACTACGTTTGACTTACCTAATTAAGTTTACTACCTACGCCCACATACACATACTGTTGATGACGCCTCACCTCCTCAAGGGCAGTTATTCCATGATACGTGGGGCATCCACGTGGGGCAAGTGGATTGCTGATCGCAATAGAGGTGTAAAAGATACACAGAAGAAAGCTGCTGCTCTCAATCTGTTAAGGTGAAAATAGCACGATAAAAGAATTGAACGATAAAAGTGAAAATATTGAACATATTCAATTCTTTCAACGCCGTAGAACGACTACAATCCATTCAATGACATTGAATGATTCACTTATAAGTTTACATGGATCAATTTGGTTGCTTCATTCAAATTGAAAGAAAAAAGTTAACCGTTTTCACCTTTAGGTCTGCTTAGTTGGCTTTTACGATGTCCGTCCACGGGTTGAGTTTCAGGTTTGAGCAAGGGCCAACCAAATCAATAGTTAAAGTTATTTAAATATTTCCTTAAGACCTTACAGGACTCCTGGACACGTCGTAAAATTCATTAAATAAATAATGGAAACTAGGAAATAAAGTGCTCACTTTGATTTTTGTACACTTCGATCTTTTCATGGTAAAGTAAAGAAGCGAACAAAAAACCTCTACCTTGTTAGGTTGTTAGTTTTCGAGTTGGAGCAAAACTCGTCCCAAGCTTTTTTATAATCTAACTAAATAACCAGATATTTTATGGTAAGCCTTTTTACAAAGAATAGTCTTGACAATTTGTTTGAATTTATTTACTGATATTTTTTCCAACTCACATGGAGTTCGGAAAAAAGTTTCAATCTGCGAAAGACTGCTGGCAGATGCTGGATGCGTCAAGCTGAAGTCAGGGCGCTATGGCGCTCATTAGGGAAGGCCTATGTCCAGCAGTGGACTAATATAGGCTGATGATGATGATGATGATGATGATGATGATGACATGGAGTTTTGTTGTAGAAGCGTATACCTACATTGAAAGATACATTAACCTTGTTTAGTCTAGTTGTAGGTAAAGCGAGTTTATTTTTATTTCTAGTATAGTTACAAATTGTGTACATCGCTATTTTTAGGAAACTTATTGATATTTCTACGAGTGTACAACAGGTTTTCATAAATATATTGTAGGTACCGTCATTATGTTGACCATGGCGGTTGGCAAATAAATTTAACAAAAAAAAACTTTGTACAACACGAAATATATAGTTTCCTCTTTGCGAATAGCTTGGTACTTGAAAATCAAGGTAAATAAAGAGGGCTTTTTAATTTTTTTTTGTATTACTAATTTATGTGTAAAAGGAAGCCCTAAGTTTCGTCCTGTCTACGGCCCTGTCAAACGTTAAAGTCGTTAAGGCTTATAAAAATATTTCAAGTAAGTAATGAATTTTGGAAGGGCGCTTAATTTAATGCCCCTAGCAGATGCCATATTAATAGGCCGAGATTAGGTTCAGGCTTGTAGACAGATTTAGACTTTAAATGGCGATTAACAATATTAAGTGGTCGTCTCATAACGAGGACAGCACTAGGTATTGTTTGGGTGAAATTATTAATTGATGCGACACGTGACCCGAGAGCTGGTAAGTATCTGGTGTAGCGCATCAGCATTGCCATACAGCGTGGTAATGCAGCCAGTGTCTTGGGGACGCTTCCGGCTAGTAATATGGATCAGTTGAGCTACATGTAGACTGTTTGCAACTGAATCAGCTCAATTGTTTCAATTGTAACTAATATTAACTTGTTTATAATAACTTGATTATAATTGTCTATGTTAAAAAAGAGATTTGTGCAGTGAGTTGTTTATTTCATTCTAGCACATGTTGACTGTTTTTTGAAGGTTGATTTCTTCGTATCGATTAATTTCTCCCAGGCAATATATGGGTCGAAAAAATATATAAGGAACCGACGACTGGTTTATAGTTTTTAAACACGTAAAATTTTGTCATCATTTTTCCGCAAATTCCTGCAATACCTAATACTGATTCTTTTCGAATCTATAGAGTCGAAAGGAATCAGTAAAAAATCAGAAAGGAATCCTTGTTATAACAAGAAGGTGAACCACTCCAGATCTCGAGTGGTTCACCAGTGATTCACCTCACAATTTCATTGCTCTACGCCACTTCGAGCAAGTCTCCAAGCTCGGTCACGTTCCTGTCGAGTCGAATTGGGGCCGGTTCAAATCTGATGGAAGAAGCGTCGGGCGTTACTTCGTTTTGCCATATTATAACGTATCTACTTAGTTTCTGCATTGCACATCTACAGAGCTGTTGTGGTGAGTGATAATATATCATATTAAGTTATATCATCGGTAAATAGTATAAAACAAAGTCGCTTTCCGCTGTTTGTATGTCCCTTTATGTATGCTTAGATCTTTAAAAACACGCAACGGATTTTGATGCGGTTAATAGATGTTATACTCGTAGACAGAAAGAAGTGATTCAATAGGAAGGTTATGTATCATATTGTATATGTAAGTATATGTATCATACAGACGTACGAAGCCGTGGCAGGTCTCTAGTAAATTATAAAATGAAGCCCATCGAAATAGTAGCTAGTCAAACTACATGTGACGCGACATTGCCGTTACGTCGGCCGACACGACGACGACGACCGATGTGGTGCGGTGGTCGAAGGTCAGCATGCGACGCAGGAGGTTGTGTATCGATATCCCGCCTTGGGACAACTTACCTATATCAGTCATCTAGTACCTATAACACAAGCTCTGCTTAGCTTAGGGATAGATAATGATATGTGGATGGGCCATTGTTTAAAAAAAACACTAAAGAACACAAAAACAGAGTCTTCCTTTAAATCTTATATAGAGACAAAAAGACAGCTGTCAAACCACGTTCTAAGAATAAGCATTACTTTTAACCCCTTTTGTGGTTAGATTGCAATGATACTATGGTTAATTGTTTAGAAATACTAATGCAAGTACACTGAATGAAAAAATAATCGCAAAGTATACCGCAATAATAAAAGCATGTTTCTTTACAAGTAACAGGTGTCGTGGATTGTCCACGTTCTTCGTAATGAAGGCGTGGACCAGGTCGATAGAAGCCGAGTTGAAATGACAACAATAAAGATGATTGCATCAGTGCAGCGCTGACCTAAATAGGTTTCACCAGGTTTTAAGGTCTATAGGTAAATAGACTTTTATGTCTCCTCTTGCTTATAAAAGACTAATATTATAAACACAGGTTGTTTGTATTAGGAATGTTTTCAATTTCATTAAAAAACTACTGAACGGATTGGGCAGAAATTTTGAATAGACGTAGTAGACGTCGTCGGCTTGGAATAAAACATAAGCTACTTTTCATTAATCAGTACCCATGAGATACCAAAATAGCCTAGAAATGTTCCCATAGAAACTACGCGGGCAGGTACTAAACATGTAATTAATAACAGTACGCTTAGTAGCTATCAATGTAAGTCTGATTCTGAAAATATGCTTTGAATCTGTCTACTTGAGTCCTTTGATATCAATTTTTTTAAAAGATCATACACATTAACACCAACTGTTGTCATTTTTTGAATAGCTAGAAACATAACATGTAGATTTTTAAATAATCTGTACGAAATACTTTTGACAAAACGTCGATGAAAAAAATAGTTTGTAAAAATTAAACTCCAAATTCAGATTCAAAGGGCTCTGGCGTTAACATTATTTCTCAGACTTTCAAAGGCTATTCTAATTAAGTGTTTCAGGCTTTACAAAAGAACACTGAAAAATCTACAAAAAGATAGGTATGTAAAAGTAAAAGTAAGAAAATATCATAATTCTTCGACATCAGGAGATAACTTTCATAAAAAATATCAAAACCTCAAATTTCTCGAAGACGCTCAACTTTAGACCATGGTACCTCAGAGTCAAATGTGTGTGTACTAACCCTACTATCACGCCCTGAAAGGATCAGGTCTACCTACAAGTAACCCTGTATACAGATCAAGGTTAGCAGTAAGACCCCCAATTATCACCTATTTCATTATTACATCCTTTGTAAATTGTTACTTTTAAAGTTTATTTAAATAATGTTCTGTCTATCAATTACAAGATACTCTGGATCTCTTTAGATTTATGGTGATTCTATATATCGGTGATAAGATATGGAAAAAAACCTATTAGTTCTCAGTATCTTGATTGCTACGCCATAGCCACTTATTTACTTGCACTTATTTACTAACAAAGTAGGTAGGCTACATTAGCAAAAAACATTTTTATTGTTTTTGTTTCTAATTACTGCTTTGATGGCAACGAAACAAAAACTTTAAAGGAAAACTTAATCAATTACATAAGTAGTTTATTTCTTGTTTCTACTTATTTTTGAACGGGGAAAATAGAAGCTTTCATCTTTGTAAATTTAATAAGGTAATTACCATTAGCGCTGGCTTCAGTTCTCAACATTTTACCTTTTCCTGAGAGTTATTTTTAAGATTTTCTTGCTTTAAATATGCGAAAGCTTTCATTTTCTTTGAACAGTTTTGAAAAACGAAGTAAATAAACGTTTTTGTGAGGTCCACGCGAATTATTGGATCTAGTAGATTCGTGAACCACTCTTTTCAATTAATGTTAGATATCTATAATTTTTACCTCCATCTTGAACCTCAACATTCAAAAAGGAGTTAGTTAAAAATCAACGACAATTTACTTAAAACCACGATAAATTTACGATTAATATTAAATACATGAATAAAATAAAGCTTGACGATCCTCATAACATCATCTAGCCTAATAATTAAGAAATCAGAAACTACGGCAGTTTACGGTTTTATTTACATATGTTTGATATTAAAATATCTATCTTCCTGAAAGTTTTGGCGACTCTATCGGTAGAGTTTCCCCAAGAAGGTAAACATGTTTGTATTTGGAGCACAAGAAAAAGTTACGAAGAATTAAGAAGTATGACTAACATAAAAAAAAGTACGTAGTAAGTGAAAGACGAGGCAAGTTTTTTTTTTAATTTGTTTATATTTAAACAAGCTCGATTTTTGTATTCTACATTGAGAACAAGAAAACGCCAAAGTAATTAGCCATCGTGCAATTAACAATTGTTGACTTTGAGACGCCCGTTCAGCTGTCCGGTAGGTTTTAATTAAAAATAATCCACATTTCCGTTTCCTTTCGCAAATAAGATTAAAGTAACAGAAAAAAGGCTTTGAAGTAAAAAAATATAGTAGCATTTTTAAATTAGTTCCAAATTGACTTAATTCCGCGATTAGCAGTTGTTTATCACTACACAGTATAAAACAAAGTAGCTTTCTCTATCCCTATGTCCCTATGTACGTTTAAATCCTTAAACTTCGAAACGGATTTTGATACGGTTTTTTAATAGATAGAGTGATTCAAGAGGAAGCTTTATACGTATAATAAAATTGTGCGAAGCCGGGGCGGGTGGCTAGTCTTATATAGATCAGTTAATCAATGGGTATCATTATTATTACTGTACCCACCTAATCATGCTAATTAGTAGCTCAAACCATATGCAAATCAATGGATCGTTAATCATGCAGACTTGCACTAATGTAGGTAATCCATGTACTCTAGCATTTCACGTTATCTGATTACATCAATAAGCAAATGATTATACAGCGTGTAAACAGACAACTATCGAAAACGAAGGGGGATGGCGAAGCACCTTTAAACTTAAACAAAACAAAAATCCGCAGGCCGAAAAAAAAATTGTAGCCGAAGATAAACATGTTTAAAGATTTTCAATTATTTTGTTTGCAAGCAATGTACGCGTCCACTTCGATACCTACGCCGCCGCGCCGACGTGAGTCGCGCGCGACGAATCACTCACTACATAACATAAGTACATCACTACATATTATAAAACAAAGTCGCTTTTTCTGTCCCTATGTCCCTATATCATTATGTCCCTTTGACTGCTTCATCATCATCATCATCAACCTGTATTAGTCCACTGCTGGACATAGGCCTCCCCCAATGAGCGCCATAGCGCCCTGTCTTCAGCTTGACGCATCCAGCATCTGCCAGCAGTCTTTCGCAGATCGTCATCCCACCTGGCCGGAGGGCGTCCTACGCTACGTTTACCGAGTCGTGGTCTCCACTCAAGAACACGTTTACCCCAACAGTTGTCGGTTCTTCGCGAGATATGGTCGTAATCGTTTTGACTGCTTAAATCTTTAAAACTACGGAACGGATTTTGATGCGGTTTACTAGCGACCCGCCCCGGCTTCGCACGTTTTTATTATACGTATAAACCTTCCTCTTGAATCACTCTATCTATTAAAAAAACCGCATCAAAATCCGTTGCGTAGTTTCAAAGATTTAAGCAGTCGAAGGGATATAGGGACATAGGGACAGAAAAAGCGACTTTGTTTTATACTATGTAGTGATACACTCGTGCGAAACCGGGGCGGGTAGCTAGTAAAGTTATAAGTCGTCAAAGTTTAAGGTAAGGTCTTTATAGCAAGTACCTAGGCTGTCGGTACTCGGTAGATATTTCACGACTTACCTTAAGACACGAGACATCAGCTGGGATTTTGCTGGTTCGGCTATCTTTCGCAGTAAGTAAATGCGCAACACTTCTGACGCATTTCCTAGAGCTTCACCATAAGAAACACAAACATTTGCCCATACTCCATCGCACTGAACATTATGTTGGCAAATAAAACACACTTACTAAACACAACCGATACACATCACATTCTCCATAGCACATCATGAGCATTTGTCCATACTCCCTCGCACTAAACATGTTTATAAAACACACCGAAAAACACAGAAAGTAACTTCCACTATTTAATTTCCTACACTAAGACCATGTACTTAAGAAAAACTTTAAAAACACGCATACCACACTAAAAATCTGTTTCACAAAACAAAACAGTATTCGCAAATTTCCGCAACGACCGCGCAAGTTCGAATACTAACACCGACTAAAAGACGAATAAAAATAATACAAGCACTATGTACCTACATAGAGAAGTTATGCATTCAAAATCCGTTTTTAAATGCCGACAGCCAAAGTGTTATAATCCTTATGCCTAATTAAATAAAGTTTAGATTCCTTTCCATACATTTCCTTTGACTATAGCCGACTGGCCGCGTGCCGACCCACACGGCGCTCCGCGCCCGACAAAGAAAAACACCGCTGCTGTTATAAACCTTATGCAGAGTGGAATAAGGTTTTCCTATACCAAAGCAGATTATTCAGTATCCAATAAGGTTCAAAATGGGGCATACTCATTTTAAAATCTTTATCACAGAATTATGAGATAATTTTATTTTTTTCGCGGGAATATTTGAATACTACGACTAGTAAAAGGATTACTTAGTTATGAACGTTTCCAGCTAGAATTAACTTTTTACCCTGAACCAAAAAAGCACAGAATACATAATAGTAGTATACATGGTCATACATTACATCCCAAGGTTGCCTGGATGGAAGAAATGAGAGAACTTTTAGCGATAAGACCGCCCTTTATACTATGTATGCAGTATTTTTGTTTTGTTTTCTTTCTTTGTGTGGTACCTAGGTTTAAGTATAATAAAAAAGAGTTTTCTATTCTATTCTAGTAGGAACAGGTAGGTAAAATGTAAATGATATCTTCAATTTGTTAATAGAAGTAGAAGTGTTAGGAAGGGTTCGATCCTACAATCTTCAGATTGAAAATCGAGTGTATTCTTTCTATGCCAAGACGGCAAAATACAGATAGCCACCAGCGAGCAGCGCGGTAACCTACGTGCGTACCTAGCGTATGTATGTATGTTGCGTAGATAGATAGATACCCATTTCGCTCGCGCAGTCGAGCGGTGGTGCGGGCGTCCATAAACAGCTGAGTTGAGGTCATTCACTTGCGTGCAATACATTACATCTTTTTTTTAATTTGTTTATTTTTGCTTTTAAAAATTGTTTATTCGTGTTGATATGTTTTCTTAGTGTTGTACTATGGGTGTGTAACTAGATAAAAAAATTAAAAAAATTAGAGAGGTGAAATTTTATTCGCGTTTTTTTTCGATAAATATGTTCAGAATAATGGTCTGATTGCCACCTTTCATTTTTCGATAGTAGTCTTTTTACACCCTGTATATTGTAGTTTACGTGTTGATTACTCGTATGTTTGTTAGCAAACAACATTCTAGCACAACAAGTAAAACAGTTAGCGTCAGGACCCCTGGACCAAGTGCGATATTTTATATTTGGAAACTATCAAATTACAATACCTTTTCAATACTATTTGATACCTCAGTTAAATTATTTAGTACCTCGATGAGCAGTGAAATAATTTGAAAAGAAAGTGGTCAGACATTCTGACGTCAGGTTGTCTGGACCACATCTTTTTCACATAGTTAGAGACAGTAAAACTTAAAAAATCCTTTGTAAATATTTAATACCTTTTTAATACCTTCCAATACCTCTTTATTTCAAAAATTTAAGCGTCGCAGAAAAAAGTTACAGATAAATTAAATTTCGGTTGTTCGATACATATCTAATTTGCCGCAGACATCACACTAATTTTGTGAAAGCGCAAGTTTGAATGTCGAGATGTAAATATGTGTGGATAGATGGATGGATGTTTGTTAAATCTTCACGACAATGGATAGGACTGGATGAAGTAAAGTAATTTTTTATGAAATTCTGATGAATGAAATTTCGTTGTATCTTACGAATAAGGTTACAGTTGCAAAACAACAACTTTCAAGGAGACAGTTTTTTCTATTATATATATTATATTATTATTTGGAAAAGTTGCGGCCAAATTCTGATAGGCAACCTGGTAGATACACATTATCCTTCTTAAAATAAAACTTAAAAATTTGGTTTTAAGCAAAAAGCTGCGGTCTAATCTTGCAGTCGGATCTTAGACCAATAGTAGCGAAGAGCCGCTATAAACATCTCAAGAGATTCGCTAAATAGAGAGTAAGTTGGATCTGGCGCCAAGGCGCTTATTGTCAGGAAGTTCCTCTCTCTGCAACCCTAGTCACCAGCTGCTTCAGCGTAGCTTCGCGCCCGGTGATCCACCGTTTTGATATATTTTTTTTCTGTAGAATAGTTTTATAATATAAATAAATAAATAAAAAGAGCTTTATTTAAATATCACATAGAACATTCACATAACATTTTGCAAGACATATCATAAAGAATTTAGCGCTTTGTGCGTCCACATTTTCCCAGCTACTTGGTTTTATAATATATATTTTTATAATTACTAGCTGCATCCCGCGGCTTTGCCTACGTGTACGCTTATTTGTGAAATAGAGAACAATATGGGTGTCAAAGACAGAATAAAGAATAAGACATGTTTTATTATTTACATAAAGTGTTACTTACATCATGTTTTCAGCGAATCTGTAAACAAGGGAATGTTTTTGTCATCAATTTTAAAAATTTATTGTTCAACCCCCCGTTTCTTAAGAAATAAATTGTAAGAAAAAATTCGTTATATTAAATAAACTATGAAATTTAGAGTTCTTCAAACTAAGGAAAAATAATTTTCCATACAAACTTTACCACCCTTTGAAAACCTTCAGAGGATAAATATAAAATTTCACTGTCCTGTGTATTCTTCAAGGTCCTAAGCTATCTACATACCAAATTTCATCTAAATAACTGAAGTGGTTATTGAGATAATTCCTAACAAACGTTCAAACAGACTTTGACTTGTTGTTGAGTGTTGAAGTTTTTTCAACAACGCTGGTCTTCCTGTAGTGCATTTTCCATTTTGTGAAGTCAAACATATTCACATAAAATATTTGATTATCGTTTATATTTTGTACTTTTTTCTTTCTTTTGGCGTTTTTTTTCCTTTTTATCGCCTTTTAAGTCACTAGTATCGGAGTGTTTCACAATAAATTTATCTCTTGTCTTCTCCGTCTCCTTGAAATTTGTTGTTTTGCAACTGTAACCTTATTCGTAGGATACGACGAAATTTCAGTCATCAGTAACTTTTACCTTCATCCATTCCTATCCATTGTCGTAAAGATTTAACAAACATCCATCTATCTATCCACACATATTAGATCTCGACATTCAAACTTACGCATTCACAGAATAGTGTGATGTCTGCGGCAAATTAGATATGTATCGAACAACCTTCTTACAAAATTTAATTCATCCGTAACTTTTTTCTGCGACCCTTAAATGTTTGAAATAAAGAGGTATTGGAAGGTATTAAAAAGGTATTAAATATTTACAAAGGATATTTTAAGTTTTACTGTCTCTAAATATGTGAAAAAGATGTGGTCCAGACAACCTGACGTCAGAATGTCTGACCACTTTCTTTTCTAATTATTTCACTGCTCATCGAGGTACTAAATAATTTAACTGAGGTATCAAATAGTATTGAAAAGGTATTGTAATTTGATAGTTTTCAAATATAAAATATCGAACTTGGTCCAGGGGTCCTGACGCTAACGTAAAACAAATATGTATACAAGAACTATAGACACACTAGCAGCGCCCCGCGATTTCACCCGCGTTATTCCCGTTCCCGTGGGAATTCTGGGATATAATATAGCCTGTGTGTTATTCCAGACTATAATCTATCTCTGTGCCAAATTTCATCCAGATCCGTTGAGTAGTTTTTGCGTAAAAGAGTAACAAACATTCATCCATCCATCTTTCTATCCATCCATACTTACAAACTTTCGCGTTTATTATATTAGTAGGAGTAGGATAATCTTACGTACAATGATAATCTCTAAAGTCTCTTGAATATAATTCCCAAATTACCATTTATTCTAGCAGAGGTTAAAGTTTGGTTATAGCTTATTTTATAAAGGTTACTGTAGTAAAAATCCCACATGTAAGGTTTACGATTGTGGATATAAAATAAAAAGTGCCTTCCCATACTTAAAGAGATTAAAAGTTCTGAAGCATGAACGAACGGCGAGGGAAAATGTGATCAGCTATGCCTCAGCGACTTGCATACATTACCATAATTTCACCATCTATTGATTTACCGTTGCATCTCCCCTGAACATTTGCCTCGAAGCGGAAGTTTTAAGAGACGAAAAGTTTTTACGAAGAAGTTTCCACTAAAAAACTTCTTTTACATCATTAAAATCTTTAGGATTCCCTGGGAAATGTTTTTCATTTGAAGTTCACTGGTTTCAAATTTATATTGCCTAATTGATCAGCCTTTGTGATATCATTAGTAAAAAATAATTACCGCGAAGCTGATGATAACTTTGTCAAAATAATTTAAAAAACAGAAAATGGAACATCTTTAAGCTTAAATAAAATATAAACCACAGTATCAGTGACGCCACTTCCCGTTTTAATGAGCTAGTCGAGAGCCCTCACTGTATAATTCCTCGTTAGTTCAGCTAGCTTCCATCTTTTCATAATGCTGTATGTATACTCTGCTGCACTTAAAACGTCGAAATATCCCTGTTCCTACGCAAAATAAAATGCACAAGAATGATTCCATAGAATTTTATCGCTCGTTGATATTTGAATCTTGTTGTGAAGATTATGTTGACTAACAACCTCCATGGCAATGTTGTGGTTCAATTCGAATTTGAACCACCCATTGAAAAACAATACCAGGACCTATTGAAGATCGATTTTGGTAGGTTCACGTTTATTTGCACCCAATTTCAAAGGTGTAACAATAAAGCATACATTTTTTAGAAGTAAACCATATAGGCATCTATACTTCAGTTACATGAACAGAAGGGTTTGCGTTGGTGAATGTTTAATAATACCTCTTCCGAGCAGGTATGAGCTGAATAAATAATATGTACGAGTACCAAGGTAAGTACAATACCCTCGGGTACTATTTCAAAACAGATTTGTACAGCGACTATTATTCGTGTACCGGAGTTGTTTTAGATTGGTCAATGAAATAGGTATAATTTAATTAAGCTGGTACCTACAGCTTCTGTCCGTAGCTGTAGCTTTTTTCTGGATAAGAAGAAGACTCTGTACTTTCCATGAACACAATAAAAAAAACTCCTTGGATTTTTGTATCACATTTTATTTACAATGTTTACCAGACTGTATGATAAACTAAACTCGCCAAGAAGAATCAAATGAAAAAAATAAATATTGTAACTTACTGGCGCATACAAATTTTAAACAGGAGTGGAACGTAGTCGTCACTATAGGTAGAGTGTAGTGACAAATAGAGTTGCTTACGATACTTTGTTAACGCTTTGGACATACAATGCTGAAATGAGAACTTACATCAACTTTCCACATCCATTATAAAAGTATTTTATTATTTTGTACAAACACGGGTAATTTTGTTATTAATGTGGCGTAGGAATGATGGTTAATGATACAAGCTAAGCTATCTTCTTAGATAAGTACTTAAGACACTATTAATTTACTGTATTTGTACATCTATTTAGACAAAACGTGAGTATAGAGTACATAGTAAAAGTAGTAGTCTGTATTACTGGATTATAATAAACGTACCATACATGTTAAAAATAACTATGTACCTGCTCTCAATCAAACGGATCGGACAAAGTTTACTTTTAAAACGGTTCATCTGACTACACCATCCAGTATCGAGGACTTTAGGTTCCATGTTGGAAACAGATTCAAGCTAGGTTCATATTGCTGTGTCGGGGTGTGTTGTGTCGCGACAGAACGCTATTCGGTTTCATAGATTTAGTATGACTAGATTCACATTAGTAGCTTGTGTTGGGGTGTGGCGCGATCTGTCGCTGATGTGAATCTAGTCATACTAAATGTATGAGACCGATAGCGTTCTGTCGCGCCACAACACACCCCAACACAGCAATATGAACCTAGCTTCAGTCGGAATATCAGATCGGGGTTCGTGACCCGAAATTTGCAGCCGATCTCGGGTCGGTGGAATATTATTATCTGTATTCCAAACGCGACGATGACTGATAATTTTGAAGAGGTCTCCGCTGAAAGTAAAGTGCCTTATTGCTCGTTTTATGGATTTCTCAGGTAAATATTTTACGAAATAATATAACTGTAAGCGCATAATTAAAAACCAGAAATAAATAAGGAATACAGCACACAATAATTATCAATCATCAAAAAAAAGGAAAAAAAATTAATAAATTACAATTTATTGATTTTTTTTCCTTCTTTTGATTTTTTTTTGTCCACCCATTATTTGCGCTAAACTTCAAAATTTTGAAACTGATGGACTTATTTAGTTCGAAATTACTTAGAAACTTTTAAATCTCTACAGAAATTTTAAATTTAAAAGTTTTCTTCTGATGAAAAGCCTCCTTGAGACAATGAGATTTACGAGAGTAAAGCAAGACAGAGGTGAGCTTGTAATTCAATTTATTTCTCGTTATAAAACAAAACGAAAGCTTGCAAATTCTGTAAAGCCAATTTATCACCCTTCAACGAGGTATACAAATAATGTAGGTTATTTCTAACAAGCTAAGTAATATGAATAGTAAGTAGGTAAATGTTTACGTTATTTTACGTGGGATTCTGCGTTAGGACGGCGGCGTATCACTCTGCAGAGGATATTAATAATGTCACAATAGATGTAAACAAAAGAAGAGTTAAAGCAAAAAGATATAAAAAGATGTAAGAAAAGTGTCCTTAACATACTATATATTTTTTGTCTTTCATCTAGACACAGAACTTTTTCTCACAGAAAGCTAATCAGCTATAAGTACGTATACTTACATAAAAATGTTTCTTTAAGGAAGTTCAATCTGTAAGCAGTACCTTCACGAACTAAAGTCGTTTAGTTTCACTCAGGGAAAAACTGTTTATCTCCAAGATACGTACGTGTTCAGAAATGTTATCGGAAGTTGTCGACAAAGTCTTCGAACATGAGGCGTAATTTCCGCCCCTTAATAGTGATCGGCATCAAACAGCACCTTAACCCTAGTGGGGAACTATTACGATAAACTGCTGTTGATTGGTGCGAGTTTGATGAAAAAATCAAAGGTGGCGAGGCGTTTTATTGATTGAAGCAGTTTTATTATTTCCATGGTTAGGTCGTATCGTGATACAATGATAAGATTGGTTTACGTAGGTAAACCGTAGTGAAAAAATTTAAGTCTATGGGTAAACCAATCACTAAGTGATTCATACACTTAGTTATCCCTTAAGGAAGTGGCTAGGCATGTTGTGGTAAATGTTATTGTTAATTATTTTTGTTGTGTTTATGTTTTTTGCCATGTTTAAATTATAAAGAAATGATCTCTTTATGGAGTGACATAATCACTGTGTGATAAAACTCCATTATTATAAATAAAGATAAAAAAAACCTGGGGTTAAAAGACATAATGTGACCATCACGCTACACAGTATTCAATGAAGTTTGCAGCTTTGATACGACGAGTAAAATAATAATGGAGAATTTTCTTCCGTACTATCATCATCATTTCTATATTGGCATTAAAAATATTTTATGCTAAGGAGCATATCTGTCAGGGCGGCGTAATAATTTATAAGAACATTTTTGACAGTAATTTCTGCATCCCCTTGATTTGACGCCTGGCCCCGGAACACCGGTCGCCCTGCCGTATCTACCTCACAACGTATAACTAATACCCGCATTGAGGAAACGTAAATACTATGTTCAAATACCCCGTGTTTGATTAGACTTAGAACTTGCTGGAAAGTTTACAGCAAGTTCTTAGTCTAGCTAATCATTTTTAACAAGCTGTTTTTTACCAAAATTGATCAATACGTAAACGTAAAAAAAAAAAAAACATGTTTAAAGTTATATCCAGGTTAGGTACCTATTTAAAGTTAACCTATGCTGGTATGAATAGTTATATCTATTGGTTTTGGTTTACACTTTCCGAGGATAAACCACTGGGTTCAAATTGAGTGTTCAAATTATTTAATCAACGGGCCTGGCATGTTGGATAGCTTCACCTGCCTATAATACCAACCTTGTTTTACCTTGTTAACTAATAAATAAAAAAGCTTTAAACTTCATTTATTTTAAGTTATATTTCCTATGAAACGCAGGAAAAGCATGGGTATTTAGAAACTGTGCAAAACTTTTAAGTTGTAACGAACTTGCTAGCTAAAGTCGAACTACTTGAGAACTTTATACATGAAAATCGTTTTATGTCGGAACACAAACGGTTTTATGAATAGATTTTATAGCCAATCCTGATAATGGTGAGGAATTTTTTTACGCAACAAAGGAATAACAGTTTCTCCTTATATTTTTCGCATCGACACAATATTTATTACCTGTTTATCTTTAGATTTAACTCTCCCTAGACATTGTTTTATTTAGTGCTAAAATAGACTTATTTTACTGAAGCGCCTTCGTAAAGGTTACAAACCAATGCTGCAGCCTTCAAGGCATGTTTCTGTGAACAATAATGTAGCCAGCTATGGGTAAGCGCGTTATAACTGTGTGAGCGCCATTACCCCTGCCTCTCTAATTTAGGTATCTAACCGGAAGAATAACCAATTACAGTTTGCCATTGCTAATGCGCAACTGGGTCAGGCCGGCTCCATGTAGCCGAGGTCATAGTAACATAGGATTTTCACGGCAACGCAAAAGTGAGAGAATGTACCTCTAGAGAAATATAACAAACTCTAAAGATTCCCTTTCATCTATCACAACCCAATCTTCCTTTTCTGGTAGTTTCCAACAACGTTGCTTTCCCTTTAAGAGAAAGCTCCTAAGAACCAATTAAAAAAATAAAAATAAAATACCGACAACAAATCTTTTCAGCAGGGCTAACATGCGCGCCATTGAAGTCGTCGCGCGCGCGACGACTATTTTGACGTCGTCGGTAGACATAATACTCGTTGTCGAGTAATCCTTCTCGCGTAGAGAAAGCACCCCAGACGAACATACGTTTAGTTCATTCAATTGTCTATGGTTTTTGTGAACTGCATCCTAATCTAATAAACTAACCTTTTTAGTTTCACCTTCATTTTGGTAGTATGAACATTTTTACTGGTAGTTTTTTTTTATATTAGTCCATCTATTGGACAAGCGAAAGCCATAAAACCATACTGCCTATATTTTTACTGGTAGAATGGTGGTAAACAGTCGAAAAGGCAAGAAGAAGAAAAAAAGAAGGAGAAGCTTTTTCCAACATTTGCGCGCGATTTTCTTGTGTATGTTTGTTTGTGTATTTAAAGACTTAAGAATGATATTATAAATAATATTTGCCTTAAGTTCTGTTTTGGTAGGCACGGAGTGCAAGATGACATCGCACAAAACGTAAGTACCTAAAACTAATATATTTGTTCAGTTTAGTCGCCACAATATAGGTATCTTTTCTATAATGCACTTGCTTGACCCACTATGCTCATGATCTATCTTCTCTTACAACAACTTAGACCAAGGTTTACCCGTTCTGCCACTGAGGTTGTTAAATAATAATATCTGTATAATTTAGTATCAAACTAAAATGTTTATTTGTTTCAGATGATCACCAAGCTAACACTGAAATATAATTTTATTAAAGTACACAATACAATGTGATTTTTCGAACCTTGATCAAACGAAATGTGCGGATACACGACACATATTTATCGATAAAAACCGAGATAAAAAAAATGTAATGTTATTTTTTTTAAACACAAGTCAAGTACAGATATCAACAGGAATCTCAACTGATTTAATCTAAATGGCAGAAAGTACCTAATTTAAATGGTGATTAACATGACAACGGAAAGAGATAGACCCCCAGTTTTTGAAGGATTTGTAGAATAAATTATGAAGTTTAATACAACATGCAAAAAAGAACACCTTAATTACCCAGTTTTAAAGTTACAGAGAAAAAATAAAATAAAAATAGTTTTTTTTTGTCTTATTTCTAAAAAAATACTGTTTTTACTACGCTTATGTATCGTATTTGTATTTTTTATTTATTTTATTAGCTAGGTAAACTATCTAGCTTTCAAATGAGACTACTTCGAATAAAATACACAATTTACTCAAAAAGAAACGAAGAAAAAACCAGATGAAGTAGTCTTCACTTTAAAAAATATTAAAACTGCTTTGTTTTTGAGATAAATAACATATAATTTTTTTTATCCCGATTTTTACCGATAAATATGTGTCGTGTATCCGCACATTTCTTTTGATCAAGGTTCGAAAAATCACATTGTATATCTCACCATAAATGTGTCTTTTATTTAACTCTTTAATTAACAGAATATACTTAAGCCGTAGCGTGCACTTGTTCTCGTAGTTACAGGCGAGCACACCTTTATTAGAATACTTACTTAAAATTTTGTAATCACTACATAGTATAAAATAAAGTCGCTTTTTCTGTCCTTTTGTCATTATGTCCCTTTGAATACTTAAATCTTTAAAATTACGCAACGGATTTTGATGCGGTTTTTTTTAATAGTTAGAGTGATTCAAGAGGAAGGTATACTTATAATAAAACCGTGCAAAGCCGGGGCGGGTCGCTAGTATTAGGTATAAGTACAAAGGTTTTTTGTATATTCCATACTTCCCCAATAGGAAGAAGTTTTGAAATCTGTTGTCGGAAAACTATTCGGCTGCCAACCGAGAAATTAAATAAAGTGAATAGCCGTTGAAATTATTAATCTGACAAATCCAGACAATCGCTAAAACATCTTATTTTTTAGTAAATTTTCTTTCTATTTTTCGTATTTTTTGTTACTATACAACGCTAATGAATAATTAGTTCTTGATACGGGACCGCCATGAGCAACAAAACTCGAAGAAAAATATCAAGAAAATCTTCTCGTGAGTTCTCGTCCTCAAATTGAAAGACGAGAGTTTTCTCGCGTTATGCTGTCAAAAGTTGAGAAAATTTGGGCGCGCATCTTAGCGTTTGACGAGAAAGATTACCACAGATAATATAACCTTAGTTTCCCTATATAGTTTGTGATATAAACATTCACCAAATCATTCACGTGACGTGACATGACGACTATTTGGTGTCGCATGCTAACATCATCGGTCGAAAAATCGAGATAGCGCCATTTTTCTCGAGAAAAAAGACGAGAAAAGCTTCTCGTGGGCGCGCATGCTAGCCCTGCAGTCTTCTAGGTTTATTTTTAAGTTAACGTCTCAATCCTTCATCTGAAATCTATCATTTGAACAAAACAGAACTAAACAAAGTGGTACTGTGTCTGCAGGGGTTGTATTTGTATTGTGTGAATCGACCGAGAGTTTTATCCCTGTGACAGGCCCATCTGTTCGAACCTTGAGGGATAATGTCCGTTCAACGTGTCTCGGTCAAAACTTTTTTAAACGAAGATTCTTTTGTAATGAAACTTGTTACTAGAAAAGAAAATAACGTAAAGAATTTTTCAACTTTCCGACTGCGCTGCGATTGCCGAGACCCTTCTTGTAATTGTTTTTATTTTATCGTTCTACCAATTGCTTTAAACCATACAAGACAGTTGGATGAAACGTCAGAAAATTCATGTTATTTAAAACGTCATTAGTTAACTCTCTCATTAATCGTTGTTCACTTCAATATTTGCCCCTTTTTAACTTTTTTTTGTACTAAGGTATTTTTTAAATATTGGTGCTACTATATTTGACACAGAAACTAAGTCAGATATGAAATAAAAAACTTTTTCGAATTGTCGATTTATTTTTTCAACCTAACATTGTCGTAACTTCGTAACTTGACAAATCACCAGCTAGTTAACAGGTGTACTCAACTATGAACATTGTTCATACACTTAATAATAATTACACAATCAGTACTGAAAAACAATAATTTATCATTATCACGAAATTTACTTTTATCACGAAAATACTATACTTAATATTACTAAATTCCATTTAAGTAATCAATTACATCAATGTGAGGATAAAACGAATACATACATAATACAATATCTAACGTTAATCACGCTGTCTATCATACAATTACCATCTATTGTAGCTACTGATTCAAAATTCCCTTTGATAACATTCAAGCTAAAGAATACGAGGAAATGGAAGACATTATTTCAATTAAAAGACAGATTTTAATGGAAGGACAAGCTAAGTATAAAGTTCTTTATAAAATTAGTTAATTTAATTTGATAGTAGAAAACGTATAAAAGAATAAAGGCGTCGTTAAATGCTAAAGGTCGTTACTATTATTCAATACATAACAGAGTTAGTAGTTCGGAATGATGAAATTAATTCCATAAATCGGGAAATGTCTTGAAAATACAAAAATACACATGACATAGGTAAACTTAATAAAGACTTACCAGGGACTATAATAGTCTACTTTCAAACTTCTATTATACATTAAATGAGAGTCTACCACATTTAACCCCACAAGCTAACACGTTAGAAATAGGAAAGGCACAGTCGAAGTAAGTATAAAATTTATTGCTGACTTCCCTAACTAGATACTCTCGTTACACACTTAGTCACTTCTCCGGAATAAATCGCATTAGAGCTTAAAACAAATTTCCCATTAATACTTTAAAGACTTTGGCATACTTTGTCCTATTTCAGAGACCCTATTGCTGGGAGTTATTAGAACCGAGCTATTTTACGAGAGAAATAAATATAGGGTGACAACATGATTTTATATTTATCGGACATTACAGATTTGGCACAGCTAGAAATAGGTGCACTAAAATATATCCAAAAGATCTAAGCCTGCGTCGATGACCATTAACGATTTTCATTTTTCTACAATAATTTATATTCTAATGCCTAACATGAATGTGCGTATTGCCAGTTAAGTGTCTAGTTACGTACGTTTTTGTAAGAAAATATGATTACATTTGTTTAGAAAATATTTTTGTCTTTGAGTTCATTCTAGTCAATTCTCGAACAATTGGTTCCTCTGATACTCATATATTGACGAAGATATAACTAATAACAAATTACTAAGAGGCTACACAGTCGTTGGCTAAGTTATACTTGAAGTAACGTAAACAATCATGACACGAAACTATGATACTCGTTACAATTACTTATCTAGGATTTCTTTAAATCGTTGGATTAATACAATAATTTATAACCCTTCAATTTAAAACATATTATAACAAATTGACGCTTAAAGACAAAGTAACTAGTAATAGTATTTAATATTCTTTAGGTAAACATAAACCAATTCGTTGAAGTTTTTGAAACTTTAACAATTTATAACAAATCAAACTGTTTCAGCAAGCACCGTACTAATAATTAAATTACGAAGTGAACTTTAGCTCTTGTAGAAAATTTTCCACCACAACAAATTGACTAGTTCTAATTCCTATCTAAGTAATTAATACGTACCACCTTAAGATAAATTTATTAAAGTCTCATTGAACAGTTGAACCGGCCGCGAGCGGTAAAGAAAGGAAGCGTGGAAGAAAAGTAGGAGAATCATCACACTAACTAAATCATAACAATCACCAATCAACCAACCTTCGGTCGAATCTAGAATGCAGCACTGTAGCACAAACCGTAGTCAAAACGCATCGTTTATAAAAATCACTTGACTGCAACCGTGTTCAAACATTCACTTACTTCATTCGTTATCTATTCGTAGAGGAGAGAAGAGTGGACGAGGGGAAGTGAGGGGAGTGCCCGCGAGGTGTACACGTAGAGCTAGTCTAGATGTAGACCTCGTGGTGCGAGTGCGGCCGGCCGCGCCGGGACTAGGAGGCGCGCTCCGCGAGCTCCACGCCGCCGCCCTCGTCCTCCACGCGCCGCTCGACGCTCTCCATCCGCCGCCGCTCCGCTATCACTATCCTAATGTTCTCCCCCTCGCTGAGGGCGCGCTCCGTCACTTCGGGCGTCGTCGGCTGGCTCGGCGAGCGTGTGCCCGCATCAGAGTTGGCAGAGGATAACTCCGCGGACAGCCGCCTCTTGGCGCTGGTGAGCCTGAGACTCTGTCTGGTGGAGGGTACGGCAAGTAAGACCGGTCGAAGCAGGCGGGCCTCTTCTCCTCGGAGGGAATTTCGTTTGTCCACGCGCTGGCGGCGGTTTTGGAAAGAGTCGCGGCGCGGCGCAGGCGGGGGGCTGCCCGGCTCTAGCTCCTCTATGTCGTCGGCGTCGATAAAGCGCGCGTCCTCCTCGTACAGCGCGGCGGGTGCCTCGGAGGTGGTGGAGTCCTGGCGGCGGCGGCTGAAGGCATGTGGGGATAGGGAGGCGCGCCGCGGGGGCGGTGCGGCGGGGAGCAGCGAGTGGTGCGAGTGCATAGTGCGGCGCCGGCTGCGGGAGGGGGACGGCAGCGGCTGCTTGGGCTCGCTGTAGGTGAAGTTGGTGGGCAGCGAAGGCACCTTGCTCATGGGCCGCGGCGGGCTCATGCACTCCTCCAGCGCGCGGCATAGCGCTCGGTCCTCCTCGTCATCCGCTTCCCTCTCCAGCTCTCGTTCGAGTTCCACGTCCATATCCATTTCGTCTTCCATTTGCTTGTGTGATTCTTCTAGGTGTTTCATCAGTACCTTAGAAATAGTCACAATATTATGCTACATATAATGATCCAGGAGAACGTTTTAACTAAAATACATTATTTTGACTTTACTTACAGCGACAACAACGTTGACGAGTACGAACTGCGCCATGAGCACGAAAACCACAAAGAAAATCGGTGCTATGATGGTGGAAACGCAACAGTTCCTTACACAGTCCACGGAACTATCGCAGTCTTCCCGAAGCGTGTCCTTCATTATACCGTTCCAATTGTCGCCGGTGGCCACTCGAAATAACGTGAGGAACGCCATGCCAAAGTTTGCAAAGTGGGCATGTTCACCTAGACCTGCAAAGGTTGACAGGGGTTATAAAAGGTTTATTTCATGGTACGGTTTTATGGTTATGACCTGACATTGTCCATTGTGTTGTTGAATTATACCAGTTAAAAATATTTTTATATCTTAACCCCCTCTAAAATATCAATTAAATCATTATTTTGGTGAATAAGTATAGAACACAACAATGTATTCGACCTTCATCTCATTGCTATTCAACCTTCTTGCGAAAAAAATACTCGAACCCACCTCGAAACCAAGTCCTTGTGCAAAGCAAAGAATACTTGACATACAAACTCCTTGTGCAAATAACTCCTCGAGATTTGATTGGCAGACATTTTCGACAAAGATTTTTTAGCATAGGTAGGTATTAGAATAAAAGCCGGTTTTATGTTATTTGCTGTCATAAGTTAATTGACGCTATTTTGAATACTGTAAGTTATACGAACACAAAGAAAATTACTCTGTTCCAATTTTAATGTAAGTATTGGTATTTTATTTGAGTAACCTTTTGATTTCTTCATTGAATGACTAATTTGCCAATTTTTTTATTTTTTGTAGTCAGGATATACTACAACTATACATATTATATACCGAATATACCAATGTATACAAATATTGATCATAGAAAGAACATTGAAGACTCACTTGCGTGTAGCTCCGGATTCTAACACTTGAATAAAATTCGCTTCGATCGTGATTCAATCTTCATGGGTGAACTGGTTTCAATTGTAAATACTAGTTGTAATTTTTCTATTCCTTTGCTTGTAATTTTCGTTGTAAATAAATATTAGATTTTACGTTTATTTACCAAAAATATTTCCGCAACGATAAGTTCATTTAGATTCGAAACTTTTTCACAGAATGTACTACGAATCAAAACTAAATATATTTGGAATGTTTCCAACCAAACTCAAGGTTTTACTTGTTCAAAATAAGACGCCAGTCGAACAACTTTCTTTAAACGTAAAAGTATGGATATTTTACCTTGACATGGAATTTCATCCGAGCATTCCAATCTTCCAAAAAGTTCCACCCCCAAAGCCGCGAATATGAAAAAGAGTAGAAAAAATAACAGCCCCAGGTTTCCCACTTGTGGCAAGGCTTGCATCACCGTGTCCAATAAAGCTCGTATCCCCTTCGCCATCTTTAGCAGTTTTAGGACTCTGGCTATCCTCAGAACTCTCATAACTCTCATTATAGTTGGGTTTATCGGAATTATATTAGTTTCAAGCTCCTCTAAGACAATGCCCACGATTGACAATATTACAATACCCACATCCAATTGGTTCCATTTGTCTTTCATGTATATCTTTATCCCTAGAGCCACTAACTTCATCAGAGCTTCCAGGATGAATACAGCAGTGAAGAAGTAGTTAAAAATCTTCAATGCATATTGTAATGCCGGTGGCATCCGATAGTATTCGATAGCCATTGTGACTACATTCAAGCCAATTACTCCAGCAATGGCCAAGTCAAAGTATTTCGATGTAACGACATTATGGACAAATAATCTGTATTGAGAATAATCTGCATAGTAAGGTCTTTGGTGCATTTCTGAAATGAAAATCGTAAAATAAACATTTATGGTTAACATAAAACTTGCATGTTTCCTTTCGGCCATTTATATAAAACAGTTGGCAAAACATAAAACTGTTGTCTAGACAACTTTTATTGCGCTAATGATGTTTTGTCTGGGACAAACTTTGTTTTACTAACTTCGTCTTTTTTTCTCCATTTGTAGCGCTCGCTTCGCTGCCCGACGGACTCTCTCTTCCTTTTCTTGTTCTTCGCGGCATCGGTGGAAGTTTTCCACGACAACTCCGACAAACATGTTCAGTACAAAGAACCCGACAAGCAATATAAATGCAATGAAGTACAGTAGACGCCATTCGGAGTAATTTACGATTGGCTGCAAAATGTAATCATAGTCAGCGTTAAATATAATGAGCTAAAATAAAAGAGCATCAATTATTGCTTTCATCTTTTATGCTTGAAATTAAGTGGATGGCCATAAAAAGCATCTGTTACATCGAGTGCGCATAATTCAAAATTAAGCTCCACAAAATCAACTGTTAATGCAGAGAAAATTACCAAACAAAAGTCTTTAGTGAGCGGCTTATTCAGAGTTATTTAATTTAGGAAAATTGTCAGCCATACCTGTTGATCCACCCCTACGGCATCCAGTCCAGTGTACATTATATTGACCCATCCATCTCTCGAGCTAAGCACGAACAAAGACATCAAAGCCTTGCCCAGATCGTCGAAATTGTACTTCCGGTTGACCCATACGTTGCCGTCGATAGCGAGGCAGTCGGTCTTGTTTTTTACGTTCTTTATATTTGCACCTTCGCAATAGAAAAATGCTCCTTTGAAAAGCTGAAAAAGTATTTGTGTTATTTTTTTGCAGAATGCTTCGGTCTTCAGCGACATTTATAGTGTCTATTATGAATTTGCTACATAACACTTTTTTAAGATCGCTATTAAGCTCCAGTCAGTCAATAAGTATCTAATCCGTGACAAATATTATTTGGCTTTCCAATAATAACATAAATCACAGCAATGTCAACCAAATATAGAGCCAAGATAGGAATGTAATTATTCAACAATTATACGTCATGTACCTAAGTAGCGGGATATACTTGATAAAGTGGAAACTATAAACGTGTCTCAGTGGCATTTGCGACTGTCGAACACTTTAATCCAATTGTAGGAATCTGAGAAGTGATTTGCTTTGAGAGTAGATCCTGGGAAACTTGGCATTGCTAGCTTAACTCATCATCTCAAAGGAATACAAATTAGTTTACAAAGTACGTGGATTACGTTTCTAAGCAAGCTGCATGAGTTTGGTACTTTGTTTGGGAATCTTTGAAATTAGATAAAGTAGGTAGATGATTAAGAGTTCTTATAATAATAACGATGCTGGACTATTATTCTGTCGGTATTAGATTACTAGTAAAATACAAAACAATTTAACCATCTGTTGGTGAACTCGGATATAAGTCTACCTATGTTAAGTAGGTAAAATCTTTTATGAAAAAAATTACCTATGTATGGAAGAAATCATATTTGTTATCCAAGTTAGAAATAGTTATTGCAAAGTGTCTCACCTGAACTCCTAAAATGCCGAAGATGATGAAGAAAGTGCAGCAGATCAGCACAATGTTTCCGATGGGCCGCAGCGAAGACAACAACGTCTGCACTACCAGCTTCAGCCCTGGCGCTCGGTTTATCACCCTAAGCGGTCGCAACGACCTTAGTAATCTAAAAACCTGGTGAGGAGAAGCAAAGTTCATTCGGTATTGAAGTTTCTAAGAAACAGATTCCGTGATGTGAGACCTTAGATAGCTTTTAGGCCCAAGACTACCAACTACCCAAAATGTCAAATTTTCATTTTTGCGTCGAATGTTCAATTTCTTATATTGTCATCCTTTATGGACTTGTTCCGTTTATGACTTTTCCAAATATTATTAACGAGTTTATTAACTATTTCAAATTGATGTCATTAAATTAAAACTGTAAATTTAAACAGCGCTGCATGCTTTGCTTGCATACACATGCAGCAAAAGCTGAATTTACTCCTTTGTCTTAGTTTTTATTTTTATTTATGTTAGTATCTTAAGTCTGTTTTGTTTTTGTATAATTAAGACAATAAATAACTTTTCTTTCTTTCTTTCATTTGAAATATACATATAACAAACTCATAAAAAGTTTAGTTTAAAAAGTTATACAGCCAAAACTAATACAGCCCATATACCATTCCTAGTCGACATTTCGCAATTTCGAACATAAATTCTTCTCTACCTTTAATATGCATGGCAAGAGAGTGGAATGAGTTTCCTGCGTCTGTTCAGAGTACGATCTTGAAGTCTCAACTCCCTCTGGATTTGACACATCAAGGTACTCTAGTAAGAAAACAGTAAACATGTTATTTGCGGTAATTCGTAATCCATCTTAGTTCACATCATCAAATAATTTGTAAGATAGAGGGCATACGCCTTGCTCCGCGTACTAAAAACTGCCAAATCTCCTTAACTGTGTCACCACACGCCGGAAACCCTATATAAGATAAACTATAATATTATTCCAAAACCATGTACCTATAACGCTTGTATAGGAACGATTAAGCGAATTCAAAAGAAGAGCCCAACTAACATTTTGGTGTCAGTTACAGGTATTATTATTACTTTTAACTGTTTAACGGAGTAATAATGATCTCAGTTGTAACTATAAACTTTATAAGGTAGTTAAAATATAAATTGAGCTCGAAAAGTGTTAGTAGTATTATACTGAACGACGTTAAACAACTTTTAGAGTTACAATAGTGCTAACTGCAACAAGTATACTTAAGATGTTATAGGTTTAACCTGTTTATAACACCCAAATCTATACAACGGTGCTCGCTGACTATCGTTAACACTTATTGTTGTTTAGTTTTTTCCGTAAAGTGCCTTATAAGTATTTTGGTGTTATATTGATTATAAGGTGCAGACATTACTTTTAAAACAGAGTTTGTCAAGAGTATAAGTTCATTTTATGCTTAGCCGGTAGTATTGTCTTGGCTATAGTAATTGTAGTTACTTAAGACTATTAATACACTGTAAAGAGTACTAAAGACTGACAACATTCTTGACTAAAGATGTTGTATCTCGAAATGTGTAATAGAACACTTAACAAAGACATAAAGCTTTAATGTTCGGTCGCCATTGTTTTGGTCAATTAACTTATATATATTGAATAGGTTATTCAATATTTGACAACAAAATACTTCATTATTTATGTAACTTCTGTCATTCTACTGAAACCACTTAATTTAACATGCTACTGGCTAATAAGGAAAAAAATTAAAAAATAAAAATTTGAAATTTCTTTATTATTCTTCATAATTTTTATTTAAAATCTTAATTTAATCCAGGGCACGTTAAAATTGAGATGAGAAACATGGTATACATTTACAGTAAAATTACCGCGGCAGATTATGTTCACTTCACAATGAAAACTTTAACTCCTTAGCATTTGTATATTCTCCTCTGTCAATTCTGTTACGCCATTCACTGATAGTCACATAATTTTATTAAGTAACAAAGTTCATAGACTTCCCGTCGTAAGATACAAAATACCTACGCTTGAGAATATTCTAACTAACTACTAAGCGATTAAGTGTCAAACAAGTATTTTAAATAGGTCTTGTAATATGTTAGGTCTCGGTTCCGACTCGTTTCATTCTTAACCGAAATGATTCTAACACCTATAGTATTAACCAACTCATCTACAAGACATTTATACCGGTTAAGGTATTAGCTGAGAATGAATAAACACTCTTGTGCAGGTACTTAACACCCTTATACCACCCTTATACAGGCTTTATAACACCTTTACCTGCAAAATCGTGGGCCTCTTTCGTGGTTATATGTGAGTTAGAGCATGCTCTAACTCCATTCTTACAGGTATTTTTAACACTAAGATACTCGATTGGAACCGTTATAAGTATAATATACAGGTTATTTTAACGCCAACGTGCTAGTTGGGAGGCTTACACCCATGTTTTAACGGGCAGAGATGGTAATGTTGAAAGTGCCGATACTCTTACGACACCCGATTGTGTGTATGTATAGTAACAAATAAGCGATAAATGTCTATATCTACTTACCCTGAGTATTCCGAATATTCTTGGACTAGACTCTGACACCAGAGACATGAGTAGATCGATGATGGATATAATCACGAGGGATCCGTCCATGATGTTCCAGCCTGATGTAAAATACGCGTCTTGGCCGTAAAACATTCCACTTGCCACTACCTGTTGGCAACAAGATTAATGCGAAAAAATTTGATTTTGAATTTGATGTTCTGTAAAAAAACTTCTATTCCATACATTTTTGAATTTTTCTTATATTACGTTCTAAATACACAAATCAAAAATTAAAAACATGTAGATTGTAAATAAATTATCCAAAATACCTAGTTAAAAAGTGGCATTCAAATATGTACACCTAAATGATTGTTATTGTTGATTCATATCACCTATACAATAATATTTCTTCCGCATAGTACAGATATATTATTTTTTTACGAGTTTGTTCCTGTTTACGGACAAATAAGTCGTAAAAGGCGACGATATAAAATAATGAAGGCGAGATCAAAGACTTCCTAACAAAACTTTCCTGACATAATTTTGCGGATGAAAGAGTAAACAACGACGGGATAATCCCAGCTTACAAATCTGTGACTACTGTACTCTTAATAACAACCAGTATACAATATATAATAATATAACAATATTCCGTAAAATAGGCTACGCTAAATCTCTAAACTCCTGGAAGATTAAAATGGAACTCGTATGAAACGAATATGCAATTAGAAGCCAGTCTATTCGGTAGAGACGCTGCAAGGCACCAAATGATACTTCTGCCGCATAGAATAGAATTTAGCATAGTATAGTACTTATAGAAAGAGATGTTAAATAAAAATGCCAAAAATGCCTAAATGCCTTGACCAGTGAATAGATTTGTATCAGACGAGTATGTACGTTTTTCTGCATACTCTCCACACTGATTTTTATTACATTTTAGATTCATGAAACAAAATAATCAGTTTGCAATGGCAAATGTTATACAAGCTCGTTATAAGCGCGCATTCTATTGTTTAATCCTTGCATTGTGTTTCCGTATTTTTTATTATAAAGTTTGATTGGTGTGGCCTTAAATAAACAAAAATATAACACTCCTTCGATACCTCATAACGTAAAATTTCTTCCTTATAAAATAGAGCTTACCTGTATCTCTATAGAGTGGCCTTAAATTAACTAAAATATAACTATACTTCGATACCTAATAATAACGAATAATTCCTTCCTTATAAAATAAAGCTTACCTTTATAAACATCTCAATAGCAAACACAACTGTGAACACATAGTTGGCAGTGGACAGAAATGACCTCTCCTTAGAGTCAGGGGGAATGTTTGGTCGCTCCATGGCCAGGGTAATGCAGTTCAGGGCTATGAACAACAGAACGATGTTGTCGAACCAGCCTTGCGCTACCATCCAAGAGCATAGCCTTCTGATCCTGAGTTACAAATAAAGGATAATATAATATTATTGAATACTATATATATCTACATTTATATTACAATTTTGATTGATGGATAGATTTTTTACGTCAAAACTACTGTACGGATGGGGCTGACATTTTGGATAGACGTAGTTCTAGGCCTGGAATAAAACATTTAGCTACTTTTCATTAATTTTCACGGGAGTGAAGAAGCTATGGCATGGCACGCATCTAATATTGGATAAATAACAATTAATATAAAAAAACTAAAATAACAAGTTGCTAGTACAAAATTTGACCGGCCCTAGATACAATAGGCACTGTAAGCCTAGCCAAGCAGTATTCGCAACAAATCGATTCCAGCGAAGTTCGATTTGTAGGCTTAGCTAAACAGCTTCTCAAAAGTACCACTTGGCATTTTTATGAAAGACAATCTTATCTTCATTAAATATAGTTCTCAATTCGCTTGATGGCATTGAAATGTCTTTGACTACCAACGATCTATTCGTTAACAAAAGATCACGTGACAGAAATCAGAAATCAAGAACTTTATCTCTTTATCTTACAAAATAAGCTTTTAGACAAATCAAATTTAAAACTATGAATTATTATCTACTGATTTATCTAAAGCATGATTGAAATCCATACGTTTTTGGACTTTCTTTATTGTTATCATTAATCGAAAGTTACGTTCTCAGGCCTTCTGATCGAAAATAAAAGATCTTGTGGAAAAACTTGTGAAACTTGTTTGAATCTTGTCTGTAATGTTTGAGGACACAAATTTAGCATATGTTTTCCGTTCAAGTGTTCATTGTAAAGCTTGTCACGTTAGAAGAGAGATTCCATAATCCCTTTTCAAGTGTTATACTAAGATAAACGGTTATTTTGTTCCCCTCGGCAAGCCTTATTCAGTTTGCCGCAAACTAGCTTATGAACTTATATATTGCGCTCAGACATTATTGGAAGTTTGATTTTTCACAAGTTCAATGGGTAGGAAATGTTGTTTCTTTCAAGATTGGCTTGTTACAATAAAAATATTTTTTGTATTTTTCAGGAATTTAAATAATGAGTCCGGCTTTGTTTAAGGATATCTTATGATTCTCTAGGACACGTCAAATTAAATTAGGGCCTAATAGAAATGTTCCAACATAAATAAATTACTCCAAAATATATACACTTCCTCCTCTGTTGGCTCGTGCCAAACCTCTGATGAGATGCGTTTAGAAACCCAGAGTTATCTACGATATATATATAGGTTTATTTGAAAAATTACTTACAAAAAATTAGTACCATCAAAAGACTTACTTGTTGTCAGGTGCGAACAGGTACAAAGAGAAGTTTTCTTTCTCTTTCAGGCACCCTGTGGGCTCCATGAACCGAAATAGGTCTTTGAAGCGAAACTGTCTTCGGTCGAATCTTGATGAAAATATGCACATTCTGTTGTTGTTGTTGATTGCAACCTAAAACCATTTCAACCCTTTAATACCTTCTAAAAACAGCTCTAAGGTCTTTTTATTACTTTCTAATAAATTAGAATTGTAAATACTAGTTTATATTGTTTATGTTCCTTGGTAACAATTTTCTTTGTTAACATAGAGCTTTGATGAGTACTTAAAATAACTTACCTCTTCATTGATCTGTTTGATTAGCGGCAGTGGTTGGTTGTTTGGTCTGGTTGGTAATGCGACTTCATTGATGGTTGCTCGCGCCACCACTGGAGGCAATGGCGGCGGCGAAATGAGGTTGCTTGCTTTGACTTCTGACACTGTCGTTACTGTCACAACATAATTTTTGTTGGAATAACATTTATCGTAAATTAACACTAGTCCCATGGGAGTTGGGGAGGCCCATTGTGTGGTCATGGAAGGCGCAAGTGTGACGCATGACACACTTGCGCCTTCCATGACCACATACTATTTTTCAAGGCCAGCCGCTAGTTATACATAGAAAACAACCAGAACCCCGAAATAAATATTTGCAGATCATACAAACATTTTGTTCCAAGGCGGGAATCGAACCTGCAACCTCCTGCGTCGCAGTATATTTGATAACATATTCCAAATTATATGAATACACTGAAAATAACACTGTAAAGGCAAATAATTAATACAAAACGGAGGATGAAATTTAACCACGTTCGGCAATTTACTGAATATTTATACCAATTAATTAAAACTGTAATATCAGATATAATTTTTACATCGAAACACTAGTACTGACTTCTGTTTGTGGTTCAAAAAATGTAGCTACGAATATTAATTATTGAAATAATGATGTGATTGTAATAGATGTTTTATTTTTGGCGCTTACCAGTGAGGTAGTCATTGGTAAGTGACAGCCGATGTGGTGGAGACTTGACGTTGTCCAACCGTACTGCGGACTCAGACGTAAAGCCTGCTTCTGGAGCTTTCCATGACACCTGGAAAAATACTAACTTACCCACAAATACTCACACGCAGCTCAGATATAAGTTTGTGCCGTCCCACTTAATTTATCATATAACGTTTAACAAAGAAATAGCAAAGGAATAGAACAAAAAAAGGAATTGGTAAACCAAAAATCATACGTTAAATTTTTTATACTTATCATAAACTTTATTTTAATGCATTTGTAGTAGTTTTATTTTATTTATAATAGGTAGAGATACGATATCAGAGTTTGGTGGCCCCACTAAGAGTATCCCCGATTCTCTGATTGTTATTATGAAAATTCTTTATATGATGATATAAGTGCTGGCTCTAGTGTTACTTACTTTTTTGCCTAAAGCCCGAATTAAAACGCGGTTTTTGATAGTTTTAATGATAATCGGTTAAAAAATCGTCACTGAATCGTGCTTAAATTTTAGTTGCGTTTGAGTAATAAGGTGAGTGCTCAGTAGAAAAAAATCAGAGCCCTGAGTTCGGTGAATCGTTTGGGACACGTCACGGAAACGAAACTATCGACTCACCGATCTATCTATCTGGTGCTGGTCGCGTCATTATCAAACGCAACCTCGTCAACAATAACTCTAAATATGGCTTCGTCTCGAGGTTTAATTTTGGCAATCCATCAGATATGTCAACAAATCCCTCGAAAATGATCGGCATTCGATGATGGATCGTAAGATTAATACAATGCCGCATTGCGTAGAATACTAGTAACTATAGAAACTACTGATCTACCTACTGAATTACACAAAACACAACACTCAACTACATAATATTAAGTCTACCGTATGTATACCTATACCTATACCTACTGTTCTCTCCTGTCAAAATTTTTACCTAATACAGTATTCTCAACGCGCGCTTACAATAGGTCATGTCAGCAGAAACTGGACTTGTTTTTTATCAATATCAACCTTAAATCCTACAGTGTTTTGGAATAAAATATAACTAGTTTATAATTTCAATCGTACAAGACCATCTTTATTGTCCTATAAATCGTTAGGTCCTTACATCTTTATTGTCTTTCGAGCCGGATATGAGTAGGTATCCGTAATATATATGGTATGAGTGTCCATATGAATCCATAAGTCGTTTATGTGTGCGAGCGTGTGAGCGTCTTATGGATTCATCAAACATAAACCTAGTATAATCTGTTGTAGTATAACTTACATCAGGCAGTAGAGGTACATTGTGGGCAGAAACCCTCCTGGCCGGGGGAGCCAAAACTCGAGGCGCGGGAAGCTGCGGTCTTGCACGGTTGTTGGGAAATTCAGACTGCGTGTCGTTTTTGATCACCATTGACGATGATAGGAGGATCTCGTTCTTGCGCAGACTTGAACCTATGAATGCATTATTAAAAATGCGTTTAAAATTGCACAACACGTTGTGATTATAATATGCATAAGCATGTCTAATATTTTTAAAGGTATGATTTGTCTTTTATCTCTTTTATGTATTTTTCTGCCTAAACAGAGTGGAATAAAAATACCGTGGTTGGAGTAAAAGTATTCTAAGTGATGGCAAATTGAACTGAAAAGAAACCTCTTTCCAAAAAGAAAAATTACTTTCAAGCCTTTTGAAAAAGCACATGCTTGTGCCGGGAATCAAACCGACGAAATGTGAAAAAACAACCTGTATTTTACGAAACCAACCGAAAGGGACTTTTATAAGGATTAATTTCTTTCAAAACATAGTCTCTTATATTAAAGTACATTAAAAAATTTTTAGTTAAGTTATTGTAAATATGTTGTAGTTATAGCAGCAATAACGTTTTTTTGGTATTGATATTAAATAACTTCTTAGATATTCTCCGAGTGCGAAACTTACGCACTACAATTTAAAAACCCTTTTTTTGTATTGGCATCTCAAAACATGCGCTCATTGTATGAATGGAAAAAGCAAAATGCACCATCGTATAAAGCTTTTGCTCCGACGAAATACTGTAGGTAGATACAGATAAAAACATGAATTGTAAAACCAGAACCAAGCTCCAAATGATATTAAAATATATCTAACCGTTGCAAACAGCGTGGTCCCTTCCATTGTTCAACACAACAGCGTCTGAATCCGAGCCCGCTCTTTGTTTCGGTTTCCTCCGGAGACTCGGGCGTGAAAGTCGCCAGCTGTAACCTCTTTGCACCCTGCATTTTTCTTCAGAGTTTGTTTGAGGGGTTTCTACTATGCTGACGTTTCTAAAACGATAAAATTATTAATGAAAAAGAGATCAAACTTAAATACAAACTGACTTCAAACTGTACTTACTTTTGAGAACTGAGAAGACTGGACTTATCGCTGGTATTTAGACAGTTATCTTCTTTCTCCTTCACAATAGTCAATTGCAGATTCTTCTCCGGCAGAATAGGAGATTTAGGAGTAGTCGGGGCAGTGGAGGGGGAACCTGCTCTCACCGGGGGCAGGGATAGTGTCAAAGGTGGTAGAGCTAGGTTTAATGCTGGAGGCGCTAAGGTCATGGGTAACCTGGCTTTTTCAGATCCGAGTTGAGCTTGAGCTGAATGTAGGGTTAAGGTATAGCTGTTTGGAGGCTTTAGCAGACCTGGTATGCTTGCACACTGAAAAAATGTTTTATTTGAATAGTAGAATCACTAAAGCAAAAAGGAAAAGTAAACTTATTATTCATTGAAAGTAATGTCATGTTGAAAAAGGCGATATTTTGAATGAATTCCTTGCCTGTTTTGGCTATGAATAGAACCTTACAGAAATTTGAATTTCTACTTGGTACTTGAGTACCTCGTGAATATCAAATGAAAGAAAATTCAATCAAATTACGCCATTATTTACGTACCGAAGTGCGATCAATAGAGTCCAAGCTGGAAAGCATGGAGGATCTCTCCAAGCTCAAGGCCATGTTGAAGTCTCGGAAGGTGGCACCAGGCTCTAGCGTCGTAGACGGAGAGTCTTGTGGCGTAGCCGCGGTGTGCGTGATCATCGGCAGTGCTGGGCCATCAGCATTGCTTGCATTGCTTGCTAGCATCTTTTCCTGGATTAGTAGATTCATAAGATTTTACGCGATAATACAATATTAATAAATAATATTGTATTATCGCGTAAAATCTTATAACAAAGAGAAAATTTTCTTTCAATAAAATGCAAAAACCAGCCGAAAAAGGGTTAAGTGAAAACCCGAATCTATAGCAGAGACAATTTGATTTTGTTACGAAAATCCACAAAAACAAATGCATACAGATTTCCTTTTGTTTTCCCAAGAAAATGTCGATAGACATTTTGTTATCCCGAGCGGTAAGACTCAAACAACCCTGTGCGATCCAAGATAACAAATTCAATTTCAACAGTGCCTTGAATCAGGTGTTGTCAAAGCAAGCACTTATGAATATCAAAGCGTCCAACGCTCTAAATACAAACTCCGATGAATAGACTTCTAGCGGCCTAGGTTCTAAAGCAACTTTTGGCCTTGCGTTACTTATTCACATAATTTACTAGCCTTCCCGAATAGGCTCGTAAACGGAATCCAAACATCGTTACGTGGAATTGAAACCTTTTCTGAGAGTAATGAACCAAATTGTGATGTATCTCACCTTCTGTAAATTACATTTGTTGGATTGAGCGCAGTCCTTACAGAGCGTGGGATGGTGGGTTGATTTGGTTTTACGGCGCCGCATCGACTTTTCCTTATGTCCATTTACGTCAGCTTTTGCTTTTCTAACATCGTCTGCCGACCGCCAGTAGTTTTTTATTTCGTTCTGCGATAGAAATATCGACCGATAATAGAGTTGTAAAATTGCACAAGCGATTTTCGCTTTTGTGATCATTCAAGCATTTTTTTCTGCGACGACTGTTTTTAATTGGTGTCTTATAAACGTCTCTTAAATTCTAATTACCATTTTATAAAATTGTTACTCACGAATAATTCATTTAATCGAGAATTTAAATTCAAGACTTTAACTGAAATGAACGGGCTTCAGTAAGAATACTAAATAAAAGTATTTATAATATTCACCTGAGAAAAGCTGTCACTGGAATGCGATCCCGAGTTGGAGTCATCGTACTGTAGCTCGTTGTTGTCTGAGAAGCACTCGCCTGACAATTTAGATTTCACCAACTCCCTCTGCTCACGTTCCCGCCTCTCATTTCGCTAAGAGATTGAATAACACATGAGTATTTGTTCGCGAATTTGGGTACGAGACACTGATCTCATTATTCCACTCACCTCAGAGCTAAATCCTTCGACTAGAATAGCAACCAACAAGTTGAATAATACGTAATTCCCAAAAGTCATTAGAGCGACGAAATATAACGCGGCCCAATGGCTTGTCTTTTCCATTCCGTTAAACAAGACAACATTCCAATCTTCTTGTGTCAAAACCTGAAACGTTTACATCAAAGTGAACATTTGACTCGGGTGCGTAAGTCGTTCTACCACATCAAATATCATCCAATATATTTAATACACTTTAATAAATCAAAATAAGCAAGGTGTGCTGTCATATTGTAAGTCGTGCCTTTGTTTGTTATAAATTGTAAAGTAGGTAATTGAGTGTTATTTAAAGTAAAACTCAAGAAAACAAAATATATCATACTCTGTTATTGTAGAGCGTGTGGGCTGGTGTTAGTGTTGCAAGTGTAGCATTGTGGTGTTAGTGTAGTACACTAATAATGAAAGGGAACACAGACGGCGGTTGGAGTACACAAGCATATCAGGGTTTCAGCATAATCTAGACTAGTCTACAAGCAAGATGCACTAGCTACAGAGCGCTCAATACGATGCAATACGGAAATATTTAGTTAATAATGTACTAAAGCGAATCTCTCGAGTTCAATAAGTAAATCGAATTTTCAAGTGAATTATTCGTCTTTATTCACAAACTCAGTGAAAGTTGTAATAAAAGACAGACTATATAATTTGGCGGTACGAGAAACACGCGTCTAAAAAATATTGAAACGGGATCGCAAATAAACCGACTATTTGTTGCCTAGTCTAGGGACGGAGCTAGGCTTACCTGGAACACGGTGACCGTAGCCCATAGAATGTTATTAAAATGTTTCCTGTCGCATTCGCACTGGGGGTGGCGCGAGACGATCTCTGGGCAGGTACAGTCGCGCTCGGCGCCATTGTCTTCGACGTACTTGCAAAACTTACCACCGAATAGATACATGCCCAGAATACTGCGCGGCGAGGGCCCAATGTAAAAATGAAAGAAAAACAAAATGCTATGCGCATCCGCCGGAACCGAGACACCTGACGACGCGACTGTGCCAGCGACAACACTGCCACCTCCCGTTTCAATAAATAATACTAATGTTACGGACCGTGTATTTACAATACTCGGGGGTTAATTGTTTTTCTGTGCAAATGTGCGACTACATACGAAAAGTGCCGTAAAATTAGTTTTATTTAAACGTTTCGTGATCTATTGATACTGAACTGGTGATATCAGTAACCAATGATCCAAAGCCTAGATGGTTAAGCAGTGTTATCGCCGTTGGGACGCTACCACCAACAACGGCCTTGTTATTCATCTAAATTGTAAAGATACATCGTGTTATTTAGTGCAAAATATTTCTGATTTCATACCATTTTTAATAAAATTTAATTCTTTATTACTGCTTCGGTAACTGATAGAACAAAAATATAATGCAGTAAAAAAATAAAAGAAGAAAACAGGCGAAAATAAAGTGCATAAATACACATACAATAGTTTATGATATATAAAGAAAATTTTCACCATACAATTATACATAATATGTACTTGTAGCAAATATCATTCAAATCGTATGCTTCTTTAAAATTATCATCTTTATTTTATGCCAATAGAAGAAAAGAGTAAATAAAATAATGAAATGGGCCAATTTTAATCAACGTACAGTATACGGGAAGATAAAAGTTCAAGAAAAGGGAAAGTAATTGAAAATTAGATTGTTACTGAAGTTAACAACAAGGGTGCTGGGGTTGCCGAAATCAGTGGAAACTTTTGTCGCGTAACCATTACCAACTTGCAAAAGGGTGAATGAAAATAATAACAATAACGTATAAGCTTTCCATTAATTTCGTGTAGAATAAAGTTAAATACTAAAGTAATAGAAGCTTCATGCAGAGTGATAGAGATACTGTAACCAAGTGCGGTTGTAGTAGTGGGAGTAAGTAGGAATCGACGAGGAGGTCACGTGAGGCTCCGTTGCCCTCAAGCTAACCTACGGACGTACGCTCAACAAGCTGTCTGACTAATGTGCTTCGAATCTGATGGGAACTGTAGGTACGGTACAACTGGTGATCGTGACACTAAATGATTTTGGATCAATCTGTTACGTATGGATCTATCTCACTACGCGGGTTCTAGGGTAGCTGTTACGCGACTGAACGCCTGTTGACAACGCACGATGCTGCAAGCGAGATGTCTTTAGTAATAGGGAAGTGCTTCGCTCCTCTTGCAGCAAGGTGACCGTTCGTTTGTGTACTCGCGTGGTTAGTCGATTAGCCGTCGCAGCACAATCCTATGTTAAGGGATTGTCAGGTGTTGACTGCTGTCGGGCCCGTTTGTAAGCGTTTAGTAATGTTGCAAGTAGGTACAGTCTGTTTCTGGGTTGTCTGTTAGGTACTTTATTTGAAAGTTGAATACCTGAAACACCGTGACAAAGGCCCACAAGAGCGTATCAAAGTTTTTCCTGTCACAATCTGGATCGCCATCCTCGTCTTTCTCGCAGAATTTGCACCCGAAGAGGTTCATACCGAGGATGCTGAACGTTATCACGCAATATACGATTAGATAAATACCATTGTTATTGACCTGTCTATTAACAATAAGGGCTATACATATAGGTATATAGGGAAATATATAATGAATATATACTGTGTTGGTAGAGTCTAAGATGAGCGAAGTGCAGGTGTAAATAAAATCCGAGTGGAGGAAAGCGTAGAAGCGTGAGGTCTATGAAAAATATATATTAAATAGAATAGAAAAGATTTGATGTGTGTGAAAGTGGCAGTGTGTAGTGGATGTCGAAGAAAGAAGTGAAACATAGATAATAAGGAAAATAATGAAAAGAAGTAGGAGAAATCACTCACAGTTAGTGCACAGGTTAAGGGATGCGGGTGTGACAGGAGAAACATTCAGAATTTCATATTTTATGGAGAGTCGAATAAATCTTCTTTGGCTACGGAAAAATGAATGAGCAATCAATAAGTGATTGCTGGGAGGTGTATCTAATTGCTTCTAACAGGTATGAGAGACGTTACAATAGGAGGCTGAGATCATAGATAACTATATAGATAAGATTCTGAAGGCCAGCGCGATGAAAAGTTAATCGCAGTACTTAGTAAGGATTCAGTAGTAATCAAGTTTTTAAATCAGGGCGTCAAGAACAGTTTTCAATTGAAGGCAATATATAAACAAAAATAATGTCAAGAAAGTTAATTTCAAAAGGCTGAACAAACTTATGAACTTAGACAGCAGTTTTGTAATTTGATGAAGTAACTCAAATTAAACTTAATCCTTCAATTTATTTTAGAGTGTTTTTCACATGCAATTTATAACTTTGTTTTAGCTTTTATTTAAATTCAAGTTTAAAAGTTCTATAATCTTTGATTTAAAACCTTAAACATTAAACTTATTGATATCAAAGTAAAGCTAGATATTTACCTGAATATAAAGATGAAAAGCACCAGTAAAGAGAAAAACACTGCAACATTATCCATTGTTCTGAGCATGACGAATAGTTGCCTGCGCAAGTTTGGCATAAAGCGCACAAGTTTCAAAATGCGCAAGAGACGAAACGTGCGTAATACTGATAATCCAGAGTTGCCTTGTATTTCTTTATCTTGACCATAACTTTGAGTTAGTTCGAATGCACTGTAAAAGGAAAAAATAATGAAAAAGCTCGCTGTTTTTTTATTTATTTTAATCTGTTGGGATTTCCATCTTATAGTAATTTTTATAATTATTTATTTTAATAAACTTTTTGAAATAAATTTTTGAAGCAATACACCATCAATCTAGTCGTATTCAGTAAAATACTCGTACGCATTATGAAGAAAAACTCAAAAAGTGTCTCAAGAAACCACATGATAAGTTTCAGATTTCTATTAAAAACGAATCATCAAATCATCGGATTACCGAGAAAAAAGATCTAAGGAAACACGTAATGAGAAACACCTCCTTTTTTAAATCGGTTTATAGTAAGTGTAACATAATGATTTGTACAGTCCTTACCTCAATATCACAATAACGCCATCAAAAACGTTAAAACCATTCGCAATGTACTTGAAAGGCCCCTCGGCTGCTATTTTGAAGATCATCTCCACGGCGAATATGGCCGAGAACACAATATTGCTGATTTCGACGATCACTGTCAACTCTTCCGGTTGATTGTGGTATTCAATGCCCATTGAAAGCGTATTGATTAGGATCGCTAGCAGTATACCTGAAATATTCCCTAGGAATTGTAGAGTTGCATTGTACACTGTAATTTAAGTTCTAAAAATGTTGTTTGTGAAGCTCTCTCTTTCACGCAATAAGCCTCTTATTTTCTCTATTCGCTTATTTTTATCGATCCTTTAAGTTCATAATTACGTTACATTTTTATAAAGTTAGACAATTACTTGAGAGTCTAGCATTGTTCATCGCAACGATAAGAAAAACTAGTTTAAAAACTAAACCTAACATCATCAGAACGAAATGAAAAGCCTTGTTTTTGTTGTAATTGAATTCCTTTAGAAGATAAATCATTGTGGCAAATAACAAAGTAAATTGAAATAAAACGTTTTCAAGTATCAAACATGTAGCTTATTAATCTGAAAGCTGTCAGAGCCCTGTTACTTTTATTGATAAATGTTATTAAGGTCGGGAGATTGGTATCTATTTCATCGATTCCCCAAATTTATTCGAGGGCTGCCGACTGAAAATAAATTCAGTTTAGGTATCGGTTTATATTGTTTTTGGAATGTTCAGAACAAGGTGTAAATAAAATAAGTGTAAATGATCTTGTTCACAAAAAGAACAACATGAAGAGGTGTAAAAGATGATTTAACAAGGTACTAAAAGTTGTAATGAAATTTGGTAGTGTCTGGTTTTAGTAATACCAAGCACTAATTTTCAATCGCAAACTAGTGTTAGCATACTTTAAACATTAAAAATTAGCTAAATCTGACTCTCGAACCCACTATACATAACCTCGATGATGAATGTGAACTTACCCTGTTGAAAATACTTGTGGTCGACTATATTTTTGACATGTTTCCTTATAATTCCAAAGAACTTGGATATTCTCTTAAAAAAACCGAAGCAAGCGTTTTTCAGCCGAGTTTTCTTCGTCAGCTTCTTTGCTGCTTCAGCGGCGATTAGCTCCGCACAGCACGAGAAATCTTCGATTTCTAATGTCTATAAAATGACAAGAAATAAATATGATTGTTAACACTGAAGTCATTTAATAATTATAATAATAATTTAATATTTACCATGATTTAATTTGTTTTGAGTTTTCCGATATTTCGGCACAGTTTCATTTAGTGTTTGTAACCATAAAAACCTAAAGTTTTCAGATTGTAAACGATTCTAAAACATCCTAATTTTAAAATTATCAAATGCCCTACGCATTTAGCGATTTTCAGGCCGGCTGACGTTAAACTAAACTTTAAAGGTAATCTGAGTTACGCCTCTTTGTAAATTGATCAAATTATACGAAAATTAGCCAGAAATACAAAAGGTCGAGGGTAAACCTCCAAGTTCCTCTAATTACTTGATCGGTAACATTTTATGTAAAAGTTTTTGACCGGGTTTTAATGACAAAGGTATTTTTTTATTATTGATTCTTATTGTTACTGTATCGTCTTATATTGTCTATTGTCGTGAAAGTGCCTCAAATAAGTACTCTATAAACGAAAAACTACTGAGTCAGACCAAGTCATAAGAAAAATCTTACTTTGGAATCTCCTTTCTCCTCCCCAGCGCGTTTGCTGATTCCTTTGGTGAGTTCTTCGAAAAAGGAGTCCAGAGCTACTTGTCCCGTAGGTAAGGCAGCTGAGAGCGCTCCAGAAAGTGCTAGAAGTTCCTGGCACGACATCGTCCCTCCCGCTGCGGCGCGATCTTCCACTGTTTCTGTCGGCAGGTCGAACTCTACGCCACGTAGAAATACGTCACTACTTTAGAAAGATAGAGAGTAGGTAGAGTGGAAAGGGGCTTTCAAAGCATTTCTGTTTTTACTATAGGACTAAAGCCAAAACAGTTACTGTAACTGCCGATTCGAAGAGAAGGTCAGACCAGTTACAGATTTTAAGGTTTTTCACATGTAAGGACTATCCTTTATAATTGCAAAATAGTCTAAATAATATTTTTTCCTATTTCTTTTAAACAGAAATGCTTTCAAAACATAGATAGTAACAGAGACTGAAAATAGTTCAAGAAACCTAAGCCGAAGGAGGAAAGCGAAGATCATTATTTTCTAAGTTGTTTCTAGATAGTGAAGAAGCGAAGAGTGACAAGGCCGACTAATCTTCCATACTAATAAACGTTAACATCAAACATTTATCAATGCAGAAACGTCTAGAACTACGTCTCTAGACTCACCACCACTCGGGCACTTAAGCCAGTCACGCTGAATCAATGAATCTACAAATATGCATTGTAAATGTTAAAAAGTTCCTTCACCTGTTTTAGAGGGAAAGTTGAAAGCGTGGCAACAGGTAAAGTTACACGGTACTGAGTGCCTGTAGAAAGCTTTAACTTGAAGTAGGCAAATGGTGTGTTTACGAAACCTAAAGTACAAAAACTTTCGCCTACAATGTACAATGTGTGCGCTAGTGTTTATACCAAAAGTTTGGCGGTGGTGATGTGATTTTGAAAATGCAAATTGTATTCTACTCCCCAGAATAGAATACCAATTATTATTAGACTAATACAAGACCGCTACGTCCTAGCAGCGGTCTGGTATTGGTCTAAGTTCAAAAGTTTCTTAACTATTATTATTCAATGTCATTCCATGTTAAATGTTAATTGAGACTGAAACTGTAAGTTTTTATAACTATGAGAAATGAAAAATTCCTTTCGGTACTTGCTAAGAAAATTCAAGTAAAGTTTTAAGTGAAAACATTACTTTGATAAAAAATCACTCTGTGAAAGGATTGAAAAGCCATTATAAAGATGAAATTCTGGGAGATCGAGATTTCAGGACTTAGAACAGTTATATCTGGAATAGTTTTATATCTAGTTTTACCTACCAGTTTGAGTCATTTTCTCTGAAGAGCACACGTTATGCGGCGAGTTGGAAGTGTGTAGTACCACAGTATCGCTGAACATCACTGATGACCTCCGTCGGGCCAGCGATGGTGGAGACAGAAGTGAGAGGTTTGATGCGTTCTAAGGAAAAACAGTACAGATCGTCAATGCTATCGACTGAATGAAAAAACTATAAAGGTTTTAGCAACTATCTTTGAAACTGAGAAACATCTCGAATTTCATTTGAGACTTTTATCTTCTTCTGTTAGGTAATAAAATATAGAAGTAAACAGCAAGAAGCGTCTTACAAAAGAAGCGACAGCAAAAATGCAGAGGTATTTTCTCGCAGTTAGTAGTAGTATACAATACAGCTGTATTTTTCCACCCTATTTAGTTAATTTTATAACTCACTACACAATTCAAATTAATTAAATACTGTGCGACTGAACAAACAATAATGAGAAGTAGTCCGGACATTGGAACCTTTTAATTAAAATTCGAGGGCGGTATTACATCAAATGAATGTTGATTTAGGCTTGTCCTGTAGGTACTTGTGTAGATAAACTGTGATAATAGCTTTACCAACTTTAATTCCTGCTTTGATTGCATAAGGCTGGTTGGTTGCCTTTTAATTATCGATTTTTAGAATACGCGGATTCATGTCATTTCAGGTTTATAAATATTATAAACTTACAATGAAAAAAGGCTGATTGATAATAACGTGAAACACAAGTTTTGAAATCCAGGTTTACAAACGAGACGAAAAAAAAGAATTTTATTTAAGGCAATAATCGGTTTGATGTTCGTTTATTAGTAGTTAATTAAATTTAATTATTTGTCACTAAATATAGCACGCCATACTGGTAAAATACCAGTATGGCGTATAATAATATTGTGTCATATTTAACATAACACTATCTAAGTACCGTTTTAACATATATTGCAATATTTTTTACTCCACTTCATTAATGTATCATACAGAAAGGATAATGTAGAGAAGTCCCATCTGTTCAGGTAGAACAGATATAAAACCAGATATCCCTGCAAAGGAAGCGGTTACTTAGCATCTGTAAGACAAGGTGTCAGTGTGTCAAGGTTACCTCCAAGTCCGCGGCAGAGAGCGAAGGCACGCGCAACAGGCTGGGTCTCGAGACGGGTTCTTCCCCTTCCTCCACGCTTTTACCGTTGGTTTGCTGAACAACATATTACACGTAAGCCTCTTAAGGAAATAACAGCTTGTAGTCTTACTGGGTAAGGAGTTCAAAAGCTTTTACTACTGTTATAGAGCTTGTTGAACCATTTTATTAGTTTTTACACAATTGCAAATTTTCTAAATAATGAATATAAGATTTCTCTGAATATAGTCAGAGTTCCAGAAAGGGTTCATTTTTTATTCAAGACCATCAAGCAATTTGAAAATTCTGTCAAAGATTTAAAAAAAAATCGTGAAAGTTTGTTTTTCCCGCGATAATCCTAACGTTGTTGAACCTGTTTTGTTGTAGGTTAGTAGATACTTTACACTGATTATAATTTCGGTATTGATTATTTCGGGGTGTTTTACTTAGAGCATACCATAGCGATAATCCTACCATACCACAATACTATAATACTACTATAATACTATAATCTATACCACGTGAGGTACCCTTTACACTGATGATTACGGTGTGTTGTACATAAAGCATACCTAATTTCCCATTACGGTGTCCTTTGGTCAAGGGCGAAACGCTGATGGTTTTCATGAATAAATAAGGTTCCTATTAATAAAGGAATACTCAGCTTCTAAAATGTTTGCCTTGGGACACCTGACCCAATAATTCCTCGTATGTTTAGTTGTAAGAGTTTTAATTTTATAGAAGTAATGACATGAAAGTTACCTTTCAGAAGACGGTTACATGTTGACATGTTAGCATAAGTTTTCGTATATAATAAGGTCATAGACTCTACGATATGATATGACAACAAAGTTACTGATTTCCCGATTATTTTTCAGAGAAAATGTCCATAAGTAAATAACTTATTAATCGGCTTTATTTATGTCGTGGAACTCATTCTCTTGATTAAGTAATATCACGAGTACCTGGCTACTTTAGAGAATGAGTTTCAGATGGTTGATTACATTGAATTAGGCCTGTTCTTGGTTTGAATTCCTACAACCCTTCAGAAGTGGATAACGGCACTCGACAGATAGTAAACTTCCTATCTTATGCCTAAGACGGATAGTTACGCAGTAATTTTAAACTTCCTTGATCGTTTTAACCGACGACCAGAGTAGCGCGTTGGACGAAGGCTGCCGCAACGCAGGAGGTTACTGGTTCAATTTCCGCCTTGTGACAAATGTAACTACGATCTACAAACTTGTGGGTTCTGGATATTTTCTAAGTATACAAAAAAAAACTATCCATGTAAAATGTGTAAACTGCATTATCTACAAAATAATTATTTCACCAAGCTAAGCAGAGCTTGTGTTATAGGTTCTAGATGACTGATATACTTAATACAATACATACATCTATCTATCTATCTATCTATTGAAGTGACTAATGTTTTGATTTATTACTCTATTACAGTTTCCTCAGTACTTTTTTTCCTTTTATAAAGAATAATTTTTATTTTTGCATCTAAAACTTCATAATTGCTCTATCCCGCTCCTATAAATGAGAAATCCTATCATATTCGCACAAAAAGGCTCCAAAGCGCCATCTTAATTATATATTTTTTATTCTGCAAGTCTTGAAATTAATAATAATATTCCTATTCTTATAAAGTAACTATTAAAAGCTGTAAATAGTTATTTAGTCAATCATATCGCGATGTCTACGAATCGCTACGAATTTTCGTAGCGTATTCGTAGCACGTTTTCTACAACAACATTATGCAAAAGACAGAAGCCTTGATTATTTATCTTTTCTCTTGACATAATGTGTTTCAACAATGAAGATAAAGTACTCTATTTATTCAAAGCATGTATGTATATTATTAATTTTGAAATTCTACTCTTACAATGATGTATTTTCACTCGTTGAAGTTAATGACGATACGCCTACGTGACTTTAATAGTCCTTCCTAATATTACAATGTAATTCCGAGTCCCTTGAGACATTTTCGTGAGCAGAAAGTTTGAGTTTGGAGGTATAACTTATTAATTTTGTCACCAGGAGTTTAAATGGAGCGGATGATAAAATTAAAGTAATCCTGGAGAGTGAAAAATGGTTACTCTTTAATTTTGACCTGTTATAAATATAATCTACCGAAAAAGTAATTCACCGAATAAATCCTCTGTTCTATACATTGAATATAAAAATTATTTAATAGAACAAACTGAAACCTACTTTATGTAGCCTACCTACTTATAGTAACTACCCCAAGAAATGTCAGAACGATATGTTGGGTCGAATGCGAGAAAAAAATGAATTTCATTTCATATCCTGTTCGTCCCATTACTATTGTAAAAAAGGAAAATCCCATCCATCCCTCAAATAAGACGAAATTGATGGGATAAACGGGATATCAATAATCTTTAGGTTCTTATTTAAAATGCAGGAAGAACAGCTACGTTGTAGTTACCAGAGGAGTCCCAACGTATTTTTAACATAAACGTTTTTATAATTTTTCTTACCTGTGGATTGGCTCTTGGGCAGCATGGATGATGCTGCTTCGGCTTGGTCGATGGCAACTGAAGAGTTTCTTTACTTGTCCCCCACTGCATTTGAGCTCGCTGATATCGGTATAACCTAAACAATTAATTATGATACTAAAGTAACTTGTTAATTTTGTGAAAAAAAATAGCTATACAAAGTATTTTTAAATCAACGTCATCGCATGTTGGAGATTTTTTAATGAAAAGTATTTAAGATTCAGTACAAAAGACCAGATTGCTGACTGGATAGGACCATATTAAATAGAATATCCAAACTGAACAAGAGCCGTTTACAATCAGTAATGGGAACTACGAGTATACTCCAAATGAAAGACAATAATAAATGAAGGGCATGAATAAACAATGAAAGTAATCTTCATAATGTATCATGTCCCTAAAGACTTCGAATATCACACGAAACAAATCTATTATTTCTACAAAATCTAGGGATCTGACGAGGGATAAAAAGATTTGCAAACAGAAAATGTCGATTTTGTATAGCGTGATTCTGTCGTCTAAAATATGCAAACAGAGAGATTTAGCCAGCAAATTTACCTTACATTGGAATAAAACAAAAAGGTTTTATAAAATAATCAAATCTCTTTACTTACTACTGTATAATGTTTGTCTTTTATTTTCAGTTGTAAAACAACATTCAACATTAAACATAAAAAATAAGTTCTCATATAACTACAAAAAAATAACAAAATAGTGAAGCGATTTCTTGAAATGTTCAGTTGCCCGTGAATAGAGAAAGATTGTCAGAATTTATGCCGATACAAAGGCTATTGTAGTGCTACCGATCCAAAGTGTTGTTTGAGCAGAAGTGAGATGTTTTCAATGTAGGGTTTGAGTGAGCCTGTTAGCTATCCATTATCAATGTCCTATTTTTCATTAAAGATAAAAATAATATGGAAGAAGATAGAAGTATTAAAAATGTTGTCTTTCAGATAATTATAAGACATTGAAAACTGAGACGTCCAAGTGCTTTGTATAAGTTTGAAGATGAGATAAATTATTTTATAACTTTTATGACCGAAACATTGAGTGAACTAAGAAAAACCAATGAAGATGACCTAACAAAAGAGTCTCGGCAAGCAAATGATTTCTTATTCATTGTTAAAAAAAGAACAAACCTTATTTTCTTAGCCATCCGCCTCTTGAAACGCCGGTATAAATGTGCGACATACTTCACGATCTCTGCATAACACGTAGCAGGCTCACTGTTATTGGTTGAAGAGGCTAGAGTAGAGGTTGACGTAAAGCGGGCTCTTTCAGCTCTCATTCTTTCCATTTCCCGCTTTTTTGTCTCAGCGAATTGAGTGGCGATTACGACTAAGCAGAGGTTGATCATGAAGAATGATCCAATCTGTTGGGAAGAAAAAAACGGGTGTATGAGGTAGGTAAGGGTTAAAAGTCTGGATAGTCGTAGAGTGTGAAGTCACCCTATCACTCTATTCACACTAGTATTACAAAGGTTAAAGTATGGATGGATTGATGAATAGATGGATGCTTGTAACTTCACATGAAACAGATTAAAGGCTTTTTTTTCAAAAAACCATTCCCATGAGATGTAAATAATCTTAAACGTTCTCATAGGAACAGTACGTGCGAAGCCGCGGGCAGAAGCAAGTAATCCAATAACATTTTAACATTTTAGAGATTAGTCATAGATACAAAACTTGAAAGATGATTCCAATCTGAATACCGCAATGTTGTAAAACTCTAGTAGGTCCTTTGTATATTAATTAATTCCCGTACAGATTTGCGCCTAATGAAAAGTTAAAGGCGTCTTTACCCTCGCCGAGATAAGATCGCTTTCAATTTGGAAGCCGTACCGAAGGCAATAGAAGCTTTGATTACGAAGTATTGTTTTAATTAATTTACATTCAGCGGTTATCTTTACCTGACAGGGAACGAACCCTTATCATAACGGCGGTAGGACCTTGGAAGTCTATAACTTTTCTTCTTTAACTCAAAGCCAAAGATGCCGTTGGTATAAAACGATAAAAACAATTAACTTACCACGATCAAAAGTACAAAATAGATCCAATCCCAAAAACTGTGTGCGTCTTGCACATAGTACATTATGTCTGTCCAGCCTTCTAAAGATATGACCTGGAAAATTTAACAGTTTCGACCCAGACATTCTAAAATTATCAGCATATTGGACGTTAGTAGGTGTAAACTTACCAGAAATATAGCAACCCACGCAAGTCCAATATTATCGAACGAGATCGTCCCTTGAAAGGGATTTGAGCCTCGTTGCGTGCAGTTTGTGTAATATTGGTTCCAGTTGACACAAGATACATTCGTTGGCGTATTGTAAGAGTGCGGTTTTGCCGTCTCATTGCACACTAACGCTCCATATCGGTAGGGAGGAAAGTCACCACAATAGTGCATTCCACTGTTTTCAGAAGTTGTGCAAATGTAGTCCAGCTCTTTCGAGAACTCGTAGTAGAACGATATGCTGCACAAAAAACGATACACTCAGTAAGTATACACAAAGCAAAAATTCCAAGAGAGCTATTGACACAAAATTTTAACAATGACTGTTTTTATTGCAATTTTCAACGAATGTTATTAATTAATGTGTTTCTAAAACAACTAATGAAAATCATATTTTTATGTTACTACTCTCAAACTATGAGGTAAAGAGCACGAAAATAAAGTTGGTGCATCTAGTTATTTCTAAAATAACCCACTTTTATAACTCAGGTAATAGAAAAATGCCAAGTTCAGCTTATAGTGAGCGAACAAAATTGAAATGTTTAAAACTGAAAGTGAGCTTGGCAAAGTTCTTGGACAAGTCAAACATTTAGTAAGTTTTTATAGCTTGTTTACGTTCTAAAGAAAAGTTATTGCATTATTCATTGTGCTTTTTCAACCCTTACGTATATAATATGTATAGAGTTTCTTTAATGAAAACAAGGACGAAAGAAACCTACAGATGACAATTTTTAAATACCTCTACCATAATTATCTATACACAGAGTGCCTACGGAGCATTCAAACATGCACTAAGTGAATGTTTTCTATGCATATCTATTACATGCCACTATGAATGGTACCTAATGGTAGCGCTAATAAAGGTGGAATAGGGCCGGTATCGGTAAGATTAACGTTAGTAGCCATACAGTCGTTATCGTTTAACGAGAGTACATGCGGTGGAATACGAGCCCTTCCAGTAACCCACATCATTTGGGGAGCCCGCTCGTTACCCTTGATGTTAGTCATAAGCCTTTTATTGTGGTCGCCGACTCTCAAAAATGTCTTTGGTTGGCGAGACGAATGGTCATGATAGCTTTACTGTTTACATTTTGACTTACATTTATTAAATGGTAAAGCAGAATTGGACATCACGTTATGAACACACAATGAAGTAACAAAGCTGTTATTGCAAATAAATGTTATCAGCGATGTAATGGCTCATGTATATTTGATGTGTGTAGGTGGTAATTATCCAATGTTCACTGGTAATAGAATGGTACAGTATTTCTTGTAACTTTGGCTTGTCTGATTATTATATTGGGACAAAATAGATTGGTGTTCAATAGATAGCAAAGAATATATTTTGTACATATTTAAGAGGAAGTCGAAACAACTACCCACGGTGTACTTAGAGGACAAATTGGCAGTTCTTCAAACATCATATATTATCGGAATTGGTTCTTGTAATGTTTTCAAAACTGCCAATTATTAAGAGGGAAGCAAATACAATAGCACATCTGGACGGCAGATGTGTGAAGGTACACGGAACAAGAGTTTGCAATATTCTTAAGATACACATTAATGTTGTACGCAAATTCTTACGAGTTCACTCTGACGCGCACTCTGTACCATTCGGACAGGTCTCTGGAACACAAAGTTAGGAAGCCGTGACGAGTGTTATGTACCTAAAATACTAGAGGATTCTATGTTAAGATGTCAGATGAAAGTGATTTCGTAGCTTGGAGAAAGGTGTATCATTTTATATGCATAATATTAATATATTATGCATATAAAATGATACAAATGATATAAATGATATAAAAGTCAGCAGGTAAACTGCGAACCTAGCTTGTGTTCGTAGTTACGACCTGACGTTCATAATAAATTTTGGGAAGGGTTTTTTAGGGTGTCATAGTACCTTAACACCTATGAAGATATATCAACAAACAGTTCTGTAGTTAGCCTTGAAATCACATTCTACTAAATACTAGTTCAATCTAAGATTCAAAATAATGATTTGATCCATTTTGTTATAAGTTTACTTGGATTAGGTATTACATAATCTATCCATATTCTATGATTAGGTCATGTATTACTCCATGCGTGTGATCAGTTAGTATTGGTTTAAAACTTGTTGTGTGAGTTTTGACGGAATGCAATATTTAAGTTTTGTGTCATGATGTTAGTAAGCGGACTTCTCAACATGCGCGTTCCACAAATG